>OY856415.1:4145000-4542500 GCA_963693085.1 Alisma plantago-aquatica
ACTTATTCAATTAAGTTATTTATCATCTTATTACCATCCAAACGAATTATGTGATATATTAGATCACATTTTTCATGCATTAGATTATTGGGATCATTCTAACCGCAACCTTGTTTGATCCAACCCAAAAGATCAAAGTTCTAGGCTAGGGCTTGAGATCCAGTATGTTACAAACCATATGTAAACATCTATAAAATAGTAAGCTTCTATTATAGATATACAAGGTACAATTAATACGTCTTTTATGGAAGGCCAATGTAAACATGTGTAAACCATGATCAGAGGAACTCATTTTGTGAGACCTCTTCGACAAGAGTTGGGTGACCTGAGAATGGGGGACTGGCTTTTAACAGAGTTGTCTGCCTGACCTCCTCCTCAATAGGTTGGTCCTAGGGACACCCATGAAGAGATATGGTTCAGTTTATTACTGAATATATAAGACATAGGGAAGTATAACTATACAAGGACACCTATCTTATGAAACATAAAATGAAGGATATGTAATGGGTCTACGATGATTGACAAATCAATATTTGTACTCAGTCTATAACAACTCATTCTCATATTCCTTGAACCAATTCCTTTTGTTTTAATCAAACTTGTATTGATGGGAGGTATTTTTTCCAAAATTTCATTATAATTTTTTGGCATGCCAAAAGCTGAGTTCCAACAGTATAATCAATTTATGTGAAGTTTGGATAATTCCACAGAATTTTTTTAACATGTTCATCTTAGGGGTGAAAGACAGAAAAGTTGGATAGAAAAATATGGGGAATCAACTTAATATGAAGGAGAAACCTTATATATTACCAGTTTGCAATTTTTAATTCACAGGAACACACATACATACTATGCAACAGTGTAAATTATTAACAAAATTTAAATTTTTGCACACATGTATTAGCTGAACCAGAATGAACACCAAAATGAACAGCGACAACAATAATGTAATAACCACACAAAGAGACCACCAATGTATCTCATCAGCTAATAAATGCCTCCTAACATGTCTACAAAAATAAAAACTTATTACTACAACTGTTATGTATGTTTGCAGTTGATTTCTAAATAGTATTGTGAGTGTAGCATTAAATTTGCTAGTTGGTATAAGTGTTAGCATATCCCCTACTACCAAACATCATCATATAATCTGGATGTGATGGAAATATAGTTTGAAAAATGAAAGTTGGATTTCAAGTTTATGATGAGAATGCTTTACCCATAATTCAGTTTAGTTATCTACCAAAAATGAATTGTTTTCCCAAAAGGCTAACTGGATTTTCAAATATTATGTTATTGAAAATAATAAAAATATGTATACAACATAGTACATTAGTCATGTCTATATTTGACCGTAGTACATTAGTCATGCCTATCTTTGACCATAGTACATTAGCAACTAAAGAGATGTCACATCCTAGTCTAGAATACCCTACGTATGCTCTATCATTAAGTTTTCATAATGTTTATTATGTTTAATTCCCAAAAGTTCTTCTTCTCATTTAGCTTTATCATAGATAAACATAGGACAGTATGTAGTCTCCTACTACCATCACTCCCAATGGACGCCTTTCATTACTACAAGTATTACATATGTTTGAAAGAGTGGTGCAGTTTGGATACTTGACCATAAAACAAGATTCTTTTCATGTAACATTCCAAAGTTAAGACAAAAGTGTGGTAAAGGAATAAATAAGGTTAGTCTCACATTAAAACTAAAAGTAACAAGAGACATTTACTGATGAGAGCCTACTAACCAAATAACTTGTTTTGAATCAATTTATGTCAACTGAATAGGTTTTTGATCTTCCTTTTTCTTGGGTTTAGTGGGATCATATTCCTTGTAATAAACTTGAACATAGAAGAAGGGCTTGAAAGGAGTTAGTTTAATATGGTATATGTATTAAATTCATTATAGTAGATTGGGTCGACATGTACTTGTAGCACCCTAGTCTGAGGCAATGTATTGCAATTATGAGAAAAGGGTTATACACAAGTAGAGGTGAGATGAAATGTCTCATGAATTGGGAACTGAAAAAGGAGTTTGAGTACACATGATTCAACTTTATGTTTGTGATTATGGTTATATATTCTTATTTAAGTTGATAACAATGGGAATTGCTATAGTAGTAATATACATTGGCTAATATTTTAGTAGTATACACTGGCTAATATTTGAGCAATCCAGGTACACATTAAACACACCGTATCGATGCTTCATACAACACCAATAATATGTATTGATGCTTCATACAACACCAATATTACTAACTCACAACTAAAGAGGAACAACAATAATCAATAATAAAGATTTGGAGAAGGGAAATTTGGGAATGGGATACCTAGAGGATGGTCGGTAGTGTTAAACACCATGGAAGTCCAACACAGAGCAGAAGCATAAGACTAGCACAGGAAAAGCACACATGCATTAGTATGAAATACAAGAATCGATATACATAGATGCAGTAGTATTACATTCAAACAACCTATTCTTCACAATTGGTCAACAATGACCCCCAACTGCCAAATCGTCGAGAAGATCGCCTTTGTCGCAACAGCAGCGATGAACACAACGACGACAATCGTCTTCGGAGAACAAGTGCTCGAGGATGCATAACTGGATGGCAAGGACCTCAACGCACACAATAAGAAATAGGAAGCAAGAAGGGCAGATCTTGGCCTTGATAACGTTCCTCCTCTGTGTGGAAAAGACAAGACGAGTACAACTCGATCTGACCAGGGTGGATGGTGACAATGTGCAGGGCATGGCTGCCTTTTCAGCATGTAGCCGCCCTAGCCCGGTGGTGATAGTTCCCCTCATTGATTCACCACACCTGCTCCACTCCCGAAGTCTACTTCCCTCTGCAACTTGCTCGAGGTAGCATGGCGAATTGATTGCCACTTTTAATTTTATGGACCAAACAGTCAGCGATGCAAGTAGAGGGGTGACAATGTCGCGAAAAAGCGGGGGAGAAATCTGGGGGGTCGGGGGTGTCGACCTCTAACCCGAACTGGGATTTGCAATCCTACCTCTATCGGGACCGGGTTGGTCTAGATTAGGGGGTTCTGTTATCCCAAAATGGGGTTCTCACGGAGTGGTGAACCAAACATAATTTTCCAACAATCCGGATCGGGTTTGACTGATGCAATGCAAAAAGACACACCCCAATATGGATGCGATCTGAAACCAAACATGGGTTGTAAGTATAGCAAATTTGTATTTGATGGGAAAGATTCAAACGTTGCATATGTTTGGAACCAAAACCTGTGTCTGCCCCCTGAACCGCCGCTTACTAGTTAGTAGTTCTAAAAATGAAAATGCTCCTGTGACGCACATGGGGAGAGGAGTCATGTTTTGACGCAGTCCTCTAGGTGGTTTCCAGTGCCGGACCCAGCTGGCGGGAGGGTTTGGGTGGGTGGAGGTGGTTTTGTAGGGTGAGGTGGCAGGGGTAGGTGAGGGGCTGATTTGATAGGTCCGTGGAGAGAGATTGAGATAGAAATATAAAGAAAAGTTTATTTTACACATAACTTTTGATCTACAATGAACTTTTTGACGAAATAAAATTTTTTCGATTTGTTACAGAAAATACAATCCAAAAAGACCAATATTAATGTATTTTTGATAAAATAATATACATACTTATTAGGAATGGACGTATTCAAGAGACATAAATATAAATAAAATTTTATTTTGCACATAACTTTTGATATGTAATAATTTTTTTGACGAAATAAAAACCGTTGGATTTGTTACGTAAAATGGGTGCATGAGTGACAATATTAGTGAGGAGGAAAGTAGTGAGTGCATTCAATAGTGGCTGCATTCAAGCGAAAGTGAGAACATTTAAGTAGTAGTGGGTGCATTCAAGTAAAAGTGGGCGCATTCAAGCAATAATGGGCGCATTCAAGCAATAGTGGTCTCATTTTGGACAATAGTGAGCGCCTTTTGGAAAATAGTGGGCGTATTCAAGAAAAATGGAGCACATTGAGGAGGGAAGTAGTAAGCACAATCAAGTAAAAGTGGGCGCATTCAAGCAAAAGTGGGCCATTCAAGCAAAATTGGGCGCATTCAACCAAAAATAGACGCATTGTAATAGTACAGTGGGTGCATTCAAGCAAAACGAGGCACATTGAGGGCTATAGTGGGCGCATTCATACAATAGTGGGCGCATTCTGGATAATACTATGCACTTTCAAGCAAAAATGGGCGTATTGAGCGCTATAGTGGGTGTATTCATACAAAATTGGGTGCATTCCAGATAATAGTGGGCACATTCAAGCAAAAGTGGGCGCATTTAAGTAATAGTGGGCGCATTAAGTAAAATTGAGTGCATTCATACAAAATGGGTGCATTCAAGCAAAAGTGGGTGCATTGAAATAATAGTGGGTGCGTTCAAGTAATAGTGGGCACATTCAAGCAATAGTTGGCGCATTCAAGCAATAGTGGACACATTTAAATAATAGTGGGCGCATTCAAGCAATTGCGGGCGCATTCAAGCAATAGTGGGCACATTCAAGAAATAGTGGGTGCATTTTGGACAATAGTTAGTGCATTTGGACAATAATGGGTGTATTCAAGCAAAATGGGGCGCATTGAGGAGGGAAGTAGTGGGCGCAATCAAGTAAAAATATGTGCATTTAAACAGTACACTGGGTGCATTCAAGCAAAATTGGGCGCATTGAGGACTAAAGTGGGCGCATTCATACAAAAATGGGCGCGCTCAAGCAAAGTGGGCATATTTAAACAGTACAGTGGCACACTCAAGCAAAATTTGGCTCATTGAGGTTATAGTGGGTGCATTCATACAAAAGTGGGTGCATTATGGATAGTAGTGGGCCCATTCAAGTAAAAGTGGGTGTTAATTCCCCCATCTCTTCTTTATTCCCTAAATATTTTCATGTTCTTTTTTCTGTTAAATATGCCAATATTGGTCTTGTTGAAATGTACTTTTTATAAGGATTGCAATGTATTTTATTTCATTAAAAAAATCCTTCTATTTTAAGTTACAAACAAAACAAACAAAAAAGTAAAAAAATAAAAAATCTGGCACATTGGCAGGTGGGAGTAGGTGGCAGGGGCTGGCAGGAGTTGGCAGGTGGGTGGCAGACGTGACAGGGGCTGGCAGGCGCACAGGTGGCTGGTAGGAGTGTCAAAACTTGCATTTTTGTGAGTGTGTGTGATCAAATTTTAACCCTTCTAAAAATAAATCGGAAATGACCCGAGCCCCGATAGTACTTTTCACATACGGAAATATGAAATTCAGACTCATATGACAAGTCAAGGCCTTGAAAGAATAACTATGGAAATGCCACATTTGGAGGATCATTTACTGCGCAATTTAGACAGAAATGGAGTTGTGATGCTGGGAGCTTGGGTAGAAACAAGTGATATTTTAGTAGGTAAATTAACTCCTCAGGCGGCTAATGAATCATTCTATGCTCCGGAGGATAGATTATTATGAGCCATACATGGCACTCAAGTATACACTACCAAAGAAACTTCCCTAAAACTACCCATAGGAGAAAGGGGTTGAGTTATTGATGTGAGATGGATCCAAAAAAGGGGTAGTTCTAGTTATAATCCAGAAATTATTCGTATATATATTTTACTAAAACGTGAAATCAAAGTGGGTGATAAAGTAGTTGGAAGACACATGAATAAATGTATTATTTCCAAAGTTTTTCCCTGACAAGATATGCCCTATTTACAAGATGGAACGCCGGTTGATATGGTTTTCAACCCATTAGGAGTACCCTCACGAATGAATGTGGGACATATATTTGAATGTTCGCTTGGGTTAGCAGGAGATTTGCTAAAGAGAGATTATAAAATCGTGCCTTTTGATGAAAGATACAAACAAGAGCCCTCAAGAAAACTAGTGTTTTCTGAATTATATGAGGCCAGTAAGCAAACAACAAATCCATGGGTATTTGAACCCGAGTATCAGGGAAAAAGTAGAATATTTGATGGAAGAACAGGAGATTCTTTTGAACAACCTATTATAGTAGGAAAGTCTTCTATTCTTAAATTAATTCATCAAGTTGATGATAAAATCCATGGACGTATGAATGGGCATTATGCACTTATTATACAACAACCGCTTAGAGGATGGGCAAAGCATGGAGGGCAACGAGTGGGAGAAATGGAGGTTTGAGCTTTAGAGGGGTTTGGTGTTGCTCATATTTTACAGGAGATGCTTACTTGTAAATCGGATCATATTAGAGCTCGTCAGGAAGTACTAGAAACTATTTTTTTTATATAGATACATTTCCGAAATTCTTTTGATTCTTGCTCGAGCTGGATGATGAAAAATTATTGGCTAAAGGAATGGAACATAATTATTATGGGGAACCTGCATGGTCCAACGATATTTTATATATTTTTCCCGTAGTAATTCTAGGTACTATAGCATGTAACGTAGGCTATTCTAGAACAGTCAATGAATGGTGAACCAGCAAATCCTTTTGCAACTCCTTTGGAAATATTACCCGAATGGTACTTCTTTTCTGTAGAACTGCATTCTGGACATGAAAAAGTAAGAACTCATAGAGAACTTCTGTGCAGGGACTACAGCGGCTCTTGCCACTCGCTCCGAGCATGACTCACGGCACTCGCGCAGCGATCTGCTATTCTGCATTGTGCTGAAATGAAGCGCAGGATGTCCCTTGGCCATGGGATAAGGATGAAGGAAAGGGAAGCCAATGAGGATGAATCAGAAGGGATAGATGAACTGGCCAACAAGATTGAGGAGGTGGTCATGAGAAAAAGGGGGTGGCCTAAGGGATGTCGCAGTACCAAGGCAAAAAGGACAAAAATGAGAAAGGAGTCGGGTGAGACTCTCTCTAAAGATGGAGAGGAAGGGGAGGAGGGTGTGTCCACTAAACGAGTGAAGAGAAGCTGGAGGAGGGTTTGGCCGAAGGGGAAACCAAGGGTGAGGCAAGAGGAAGACAATAAGGATGATGAGGGGAGTGACATGGAAAAGGGAACAACAAATGTGGAGAAGGAAGTGAGGGAACTAAACCGAGCAGCCAATCTTAAAATAAACTGCAGGATGCCCATTGGCCTTAGGCCAAGTGTAGCTAGACACAACTACAACATTGATCTCCTATTCAAGGTGACCGACAGTGTATTCCTATTTTTTTATACTAGTCGCTCTGGCTAAGAAATATGCCTTTTTAAACAAAGGTTTGGTGGTTCAGGATGATGGTGGAAGGAGGAAGCACGTGGTTAAGGCATCAAATGCTGGGAAAAGGGTGTGATCGGATGTGGCTGGAATGCCTTCCCAACAGCAGAAGACACTGAAGTCCCACAATGAGACAGCTGAATATTGATCAACTTTGCTGTTCTTGGAGTTAATTAATTTGTTTTATTGTTTTTTTGTGTAACTTAAATTAATTGACTATTCTTATCCAAAAATTAATCTTATCCAAATATATTGACTATTAATTTGTAGTTTCACTATTGATAGAAACTATCTTCTTGAGACACTATGAATAAATTAAAACTTCAGATTCATACCATAACCACTATAAATTAGTAATGCCTTTTTGTTGCAGGAGGGAGAGAAAAAAAGGAAAGAAAACCTTCGTCGATAGCTTACTTTGCCATCTGTGCTAGTGAAATGATAAAGGAAGGGTCGTGCGCTGCTTAAATTGCCATTCAAAAAGATATTGCTTAGGATGCCTGCGATGGTATGATTTTTCTGCTTGCTTATACCTGGCTTCTCGTTATGTTTATAACACCGATGCCATCTGTTAGCTTTTCGGATTTTGGAATAATGCTCTACTCTACTTATGGTTGGACGTGCTAATCAATATTGTAGTTGATTGCTTTTCTGAAAGAAAAGACTTAGAAACCATCATTTTCACATTAATATTCTACATCTAGCTTTAAACAACATTTAGACTTGCTATTGTTTAGAGGGCTGAGAAAAATTTTTGCTATCAAATTTGTTGATGAAAGGATAACAATCTTAGAGGAACCCTAGATGATCCAAGCATTGATGCATCGATTTCAATTTTTTTTTACTTTCTTGAAGCGATCAGGGTTTTTTCATTTGCGTCGACCCGTGTTGCTGTCTACTACTGTATCCAATGAGCTATGTAAATATCCAACCTTGATTATGTCAACCGATATATGTGTGCTGCATTAGTTGTGGTGTAGCTGGCCTACAAGCTCAGAAGAATGATGGCTGGTTAAACTTTTTCTGTGTTCCTTAAGCTTCATGAAGGGAATGGAATCAAGAATTTTTGATCTCTTAAGAGCACATGAAGTTTAGGAAGTGAGTTTAATGATAACCAGGGCTATTTTGAAGGGAGTGGGTTGTTTCACTCTTCTTGTAGATGTTGGACCTGTCATTCCTTTGCATTCTCAAGGTTTCTTAATGGGCAACTTTCATGGTTTGATTTTTAATTAGATTTCTGTCAGAAGATTCTGAAGAAGTTTGATATTACCCAGCTTATCTTAGCTGTTGTATATTGCTCTGCAAAATGGAGTTCGAGACCACTTTCACCTAGTTTTATTCTCATTTTGGTTTAGTTCAGTAGTAATCTTATCTTTTTCCATTGTGCGTGAAGGTATCCATTTCTATCGGAGGCAGACGTTGAATTAAAATGTCCATTTTTCCGAGGAAACTGCAACTGCAAACAATGTTTACGACTGAAGAAAGTGAAATAGTGTTTAGCATGATTTCTTAATCTACCTTTTTTTCTGGATGATAAAGATAACCTCCCCCTCCGTCTTTCATTCATTCTTTCAGATCCCGGAAAAGGTACCTGATAGTTCTTGCCAGATTAAGAACTATCAATACTTCTTGCCTTTGTCATCCCGGTACTTGAAGAGCTTTACAAAAAACAAGATGCGGAGATGGAAGTAGAAGCTCAAATTCAATGTAAGTTTTATTGTTCTTGTGTACTGAGTATATTATATTCCTGAAGAGCTTTTATTCTCTTTTTGAGATGTCTGATTTTGATAGGCCTGGAAAAGGCTGGTCCGATATCAATAGCGGGTGTCTGCACCAAGGATGATCACATTTACTGGTTTTTATCAAAACTTTTGTTAAGTTTGTATCTTCTGGAGTTCCTTCTCACGGATAATAGGTTCTAATCTCTGAATACAGTAATTGTTGCAGAACATCGATTTTTGATTATCATAGAGGCTGCCCAAATTGTTCTTTGAATCTTTGTCTAGCTTGCTGTCAAGATCTTCGGCAAGGTCATTTTGTCAGATCTCATATGTTGGCAAATTCAAGATCCATGTACCAAGCCAAAGATTCCCTGAATGCATTTTCTGTGAAAATGGGATCATCATTAGATTCTGTGGACTGGAAAGCCAAAGCTGATGGTAGTATTGCCTATCCTCCAATTGCATTAGGTGGTTGTGGGACCCGGGTCTAAAGTTTAAAACACTCCTTGGGACAGACTTCTTATTCAACTTGCTTGAATATGCCAAAAAAATGGCACAGTATTTTGAGTGTAAAAAAACCACGCCAACTGTCTTGACCTTGCTCTTGTGGCTCTTCATCTGACCAATCTGATTCTTTAAGGAAGGTCGCTTGTAGAGAGGATTTTGAAGACAACTTCTTATACTGTGCAACTGTTGCTGATAATAGCAAAGAAGAATCATTATTGCACTTTCAAAAACACAGGTTGAAAGGTGAGCCAGTTATCATTAGAAACACACTTGATCTTGCATCTGGGCTGAGCTGGGAACCAATGGTACTTGCACGTGCAATAAAAGAGCAAAAAGCATCTTGGGCAGGGATTGCAGAACAAAGTGTTGTTGCTATTGATTGTGAGAAATGGACATAGGTTAGCTATAGACTTTAGAATAATGTTGCATCAGGTTGCTTCTTATCAACATGGTTATTACTTCATATCTTAATTTTCTTATCACCTCACCCCACCCCTTTCTTTTTGATTTATTAGATGCTTGTAATTAACTTATGCATAAAAGCGGATAGCCTGTCTATTAATGCTGTTATTTCACTCTTTATATTCCCATTTCATGTTTAGCTTTATATGCCCTTTTGTTGCTGATTAAATTAAATTCTTATTTCATGGAATCTGGAATTGCTCTTGCATGATAGACAAAATGCCACTTGATTTTAAAAGTGAATCCTTTGCCATCTGTAATCCTTCTTTTGCATACTATTATCATTTCAACAAAAATACACTTTCTGCTCTTACAACGCTCTTAGTAATGCTGAGTTAATTGGTATTTGGTAGTAGTTTTTACTAGAAATTCTGAACCATTTGGTAGTTGAAATTTCATCCTTGTGTATGCATTGTACTAGATTTGACAAAGCTAATTTTATTGGATTGGAAGTAATGGGATTTTGAATGATTTTGTGGCTGGACTTTTTGGCTATATTGAAGGAGCGAAACTAGTCCTGTTATGTAGTATAATGATCATTTGCCTACTTATCAATGAATAGATTTTTTTCTAATCGGAATTATAATCTAATGTAGGTTGAGGTTAAAATTACTTGGTTCTTCAGAGAATATAGCAAGTGGACTAAAGGCTGTGAATTTCCGATGCTTATACTAAAGGATTGGCCACCATCTGATTTCTTTGAAGATAGGCTTTCCCGACATGCATTTGAATTTATCAGTGCACTACCATTTCGAGAGTATACACATCCTAAATTTGGCATTCTTAATCTAGCCGCAAAGCTTCCGCAGGATTCTCTTCAACCCGAACTGGGACCAAAATTCAACATTGCATATGGCTGGCCTGAAGAGTTAATAACAGGAAATTCCGTTCCTAAACTTACTATGATATGTCAGATGTGGTATAGTAAATTCGTTTTGAACTTTTGTATACTCCCTACAGATTTCTTGTGTTATCCCTTCTGAGTCCTCTTTTCGTTTTATCAAGATGTTTTTGGTAAATTATCCTTTTTGTGTTGATTAAATCTATATACATTTCATTGCTCTTAAGTTTTGTTTGACCTGTATCCTGCCTTTAGTGACTATAAACACACAATTGAAAATTTTGTTTGTGCAGTATATTGATGTCAAAATTGCGTTTGCTGATGTGTACTTGCGGTTGTCTAATCATTTTCAGGTAAACATTTTAACACATAATGCATATATTGCTGCTTCTTCTAAGAGTTTGAATGGTACGACAAAAACTAAGACACATCGGCCTCAAAAAGAGACAGACGTTGATCTTAGTGTTGATTCCAAGCCAGAAAGCTTTGATGAAGATGCTCCTCTAAAATCATTTTTGGATCAAAGGGTAACATCCGAAGAATATAGCAAAAAGGGTAAGAATGTAGCAGTGAGAGCTACTACTATTCTGTTACCAATAATAAAGAATCACTAATGAAAATAATCTTAACCATTGTACGGAGGAAAGGAACACACTTTTCAAAGAGAAAGTAGGTCAAGTTGACAGTGGTGTTCTTTGGGATATCTTCATAAGGGAGGATTCAGAGAAGTTGCAAGAATACCTTAGAAGCCACTCAGGAGAATTTAGAAATGAAAGAACGGTAATTAGAGTTGTGGAGGCAAATTAAGAATGAAACTTGAGAAGTATTTTTCAATTTGTTATAGCATTAATTGGCCTTTTTGTTTATTTATTCAATCTCTATTTTCTGGTTTCCTTTTCATCTTTCTACCTAAATATTTAAGAGTACCTTTGAATGCTCTCCAAGGATCTAAACTTATGTGAATCTATGTTTCTATATTTTTTACAACCATCAATTGTTGGTGTTGCTTAATGTGGCACACTTTAGTTATTAGGCTAACGTTGCCATGGGCTCAATCATAGTTGTCAGTTTTCAAATGCAGTAGTCTGCCCTTGGGCTGTAGTTATATTGGTCTAGACCGTTGAACTGGTTAGAATCGACTATGTGGCTAGATTTCGGTCCTGATTCTATCTGGTCTAGTATAGACCGGTATTGATTGATTAGAGCGGTTAATGCATTGTATTTTTGTTAACTAACATGTATACATATCTGGTGTATGTTTATATATTTTTACAACCATCAATTGTTGGTGTTGCTTAATGTGGAACACTTTATTTATTAGGCTAATGTTATCGTGGGCTCAATCATAGTTGTCAGTTATCAAATGTCATAGTCTGCCCTTGGGCTGTAGTTATATTGGTCTAGACTGTTGAACTGGTTAGAATCGACTATGTGGTCAGATTTTCAGTCCTGATTCTGTCTGGTCTAGTATAAACCGGTTATTGATTGATTAGAGCGGTTAATGCATTGTATTTTTGTTAACTAACATGTATACATATCTGGCATGGATATTTTTAGAGGTAATATTGTTCATTAAGAAAATGGGTCTGATGTTTTATAAGCCAAAATTTGTAGGCCCATGAGGGTTTGATCACGTCTATAATCATGTCCTTGTCTTCTATTTATGTCTCTATCCCCCCACCCCCCACAATCGACTTCACTGCACATCTCGTCTTGTTCGTCCAAGGTGTAAGTTGTTTCCTTGAAGATGCCCATGGTATCATCCAAGGCATCGAATCATCATGATTGTGCCAGCCCCCTTGTCTTGTTCCTCAACATCATCTTGTTCTCGTCCTCGGCGTGAACCTTCTTGTCCGCTTGCTACCACTTGAACATCGACATGCATTCTTACCATATAATCATATCCTGCCATGCTGCACCTGCACACTTGTCGCATAGTTGGTCGGGACGGTCCTCTCGAGCATGGTCGACCTCTTTGTCGCTTGGTGGATGTTGGGCCACCACATAGAGATCATCTACAGCTAGAGCAGCCACTGTCTCCTTTTTATATAAGCCAATCTACCGATCACACAAGGCATGGTTGGGTCTAGCAACCACCATTGACATCCAAACGACGTCAACCTAAGTACATGATGTGTTGCAAAGTGCATCAGCCACAATTGAAATCTAACATGACATGTGGCCTAAGTACGTGCTACGTCATTGGGACTAGCATCGTTTGTTTGCCCCAATTTTCACATACCATGTAGCCCAAGTACACACTGTACCACATGCTCTGCAAATCAAGTACACTTTGTGTACACCTTGCAAGTTGCAAGAAGTGTTGATCCAATATACAACATGTCATATTTTTTATTAAACTCTTTAACATATGCCATATACACTGTATATTCTTCAACTTGTCATGTGACTTCCCTCCATAAGTTACAATCATCTTTCAACACGATGGGCTCTTAACCCACACTACATGTACATCATCACATGACGTGTTCTAATTTCACAGAATGTGTGATCTTGAATCTAGTAGTTATTCTCGACTTTCAACACACGTGTACTCGTCCTTTGGCTAATCTTGCTGTCTAGATTGTATGTGCTTCTATTGCAAGCTATCTACGTGCCAATAACCTTTTTTTCCCAGACCTTTGCCCCCGAACCCCCAAGCACGGAGGATGATGCCCCCTTGCTACCACCAACCATCAAGTGGAATGAGTTCAACTTCCAGAATTCCTCTCTCGAGCATGAAGCTCTTTCTCAAGTGTGAAATCAATCTTTTTCAGGAGTAAGGTCAACCACTTCAAGTGCAAGGTTCAACCCCTTCAAGCACAAGGTCCGGCATGCCGTCTAATATTCTCAAGCTCACTGAGCAATCAAACACACAATTCTAGTCATTTAAGCAAAATCCTTTTTCATCTCACTATGCCCCCAACCCAATATGGCATAATTCCATCAAAGTCTTGTCATTGGGGAATTTATCTTTGTCCAAGCCAACCACTTTCATGGTCTCTTTGCGACTGGTGTGATATAGGGGAGATGTGAAGAAGAGAATGACTAGGAGGAAAAAAGATGAGGTGAAGAGTTTAAAACTCATTAGAGAGAAAGAAGTGGAAACAAAGGGCCAAGGGATAAGAAGTATTTTCTCTCTTTTTATGTAGGCTCTCTACTATCTTGGTGTGGAGTGTCATGTATTTTATGAGTCACATGTCATCCAGATTTCAAGATTGATGAGTCTCAACGTTTAATTTCTGAGTTGTAGTTTAATATTCTGACACTCAACTTTCATCTTCTCTTTCCATTATGATTTCCTATGTCATGTGTTGTCTTCGGCTAGCCACATTAAGTCTATTTGTCTCTTAACTGGCCACGTCCCGGTCTTTCCAATTAATACTGCACATCAATGATATAGCGTTGGAAGCATCACTTGTCCTTTTCACCCAACTTTGTCGTCAAAGTGTCTAGCTTGTTTGTCCATGCTCTGTCAAGCGTGTTTATCATTTGCTACATCATGTTTTTCTTATGGCACAATCTTGTCTAGCCTATCATGTGCCATTATGGTAGTAGTTTTCTTCTAGAAACTGCTTCAACAACGACAACAACTGAGTTGGTGACTCAGGGGTTTTTTGAATTTTTATTCCATATGTTTTCTACTCGAGATACAAGCTCCAAGCCTTTAAAATGGTCAAAGATCCAACTTCCTCAAGTCCATTTGTAGATCTAATGATGATTTAAGTTCAAAGGCAACATCAAGAATGTCAAACTCAGAGGATATTTTAGTTAGGGGGAGCGCACATATCTTTATTTTGTGTTTGTAGATCATGTTTATGTTCATCTTTATATTTTCATCTCATGTTCATGTCTGTCATGTTTCTGTGTATGGTACAAGTTGGAATGGGATTCTCCCATGCTCTAGATTTAGGGGGGACAGTGAGAGCTACTAATAATCAGTTACGTAAATGGGTCCAATTTTTATACATGCAATGTTTGTAGACTCTTTGGGGTTAGGGAAAGTCTATAATAGCCCCCCTATCCTATATATAGTATGGGCTTTCCTGTCTAACATATTCTCTATAATATATCAAATTGTTCGCTCATTATTATCTACGTGTGTATACACACACACACACATATATATATATACATACATATATATATATATATGCTAAATAAAAATATTATTGACCATTTCATTTGGTATAATTGCTATGATACTTTTTCATTCTTTCCTATACTAATATATAGGGGGTTAGAATGAAAAAGTAGCATAGAAATTATACCAAATGAAATGGTCAATCGGATTTTTAATTAGCATATATATATATATATATATATATATATATATATATATATATACACGTAGATAATAATGAGAGAATAATATGATATATTACAAACAATATGTTAGACATGTATATATATATATATATATATATATATATATATAGTCACTTAAAGCAATAGATGTGATAACCAAAGAATTAAATTCACGAACCACCACCATTTCATCATAATTTTGTGATGCATATTTTAAACCCATAATATTTATAGGCTTTGTAACGTATGAACTATATGTTGTAAAGTTGAGGGAAAACTCACTTGTGTTGTTATATTAGAAGGCACACCCTTGCCCTATATATAGGAGAAAGGGGGGAAATATTACAAACTTGGGACTCAAGTAAGGCTACATGAGCCGAGACACTTAAGCCCATTATAACTAAATCAACTAATAATACTTTCTAACATTCCTCTCAAGCTAGAGCGTGGATGAAACTCGTGCCCTAGTTTGGACTTACAAGACTCAATTAGATGATAAAAGTGCCACTCCCCATTACTCCCCTTAAACATTACTTCCCAACTAAAAGCAAATGATGACAACTCTTTTGAGTTGTGTTTTGCAGGCTAGAAATGCTTGAGATTTGTAGAAGGTCTATTGAACTGCATCTGGAATGAAGAACATGGAATCCAAACACCATGGCAAAAAGTCACCACAATCAATTTGGAGTAGACAATTAAAAGCACCATGACTACGTCATCTTTATTAAAGAGGAGTGTGTGAGTGGTATAAACGCACAATCAACACATCCCACATACATAACACGACGCAAACGCGGAGACACAATGTCTATATAGCAATAGGGGTGTCTTTAAAATGATTGAGAAATATAGGCAAGTGGAATTAGCGTAGAAGACCACATATGTACATAATGTGGCACAAACTCAAGTTGGACGAGGTGTTGATGACTGCCATGATGGTTTCATATGGCGCATGAACCTTGGGGTCTTGATAAGAATGAATGGCACCATCAAGAAGGAACCCAAGTAGATCACCAAAAGAGCCATGTCAACAAATGCAACTCGGAGAAGACGTAAAGAAAGTAGCTCGGTGAAGATAAATCTAGATGAATCCTTGGAGATATCAAATGCACAAGCTAGAAATTGATGAGCTTCTAATGTGAAGAAGCAACCATCTGGCTCATGGGAATATAGTGAGAATGATCAACTAAAACATCATTAATACCAAAGGGAAAAAGAAGTCAGAATTAACACAACCAGCTCTTGTCTTGACGTACATTATGCAATAAGAATGCAAAACGCTTGGTGTCAATCCTGCAGTTAAGATCCTTCAACGCCGTCTGAAAATGGTGGCCAACTGGAATTAGCACAACTAGCCAACTCACATGTAAAACAATGTAATGGGAATGATGCACCACAAAGATATCAGAAGAGCAAATGTGTTGAAAAATAGGAAGCTCTGTGAAGATAGCCTGGAATATATCATCTCTCATCTCTCTCATATGCTCTCCTCATACTCTCTCTCTCCTCGATATCCCCCCCGCACACCAAATGCAAAGAAAATGAGTGGGTGGTGTGGAAAAGAGACATGATGCCACACACATAGAAAGAGATGCACACATGATGGGTGGGAGGGTGGGAAAGGAAAATCTTAAAGGAGATGTGTAGTATGTAGATAAGAGAAATCGATAAGGTGATAACTAGAACTGAAAGTAGACATTGCTTTTGACACGCCATGTGAAGACTTGACATGGTGTGTAAGTTTATTGGTCGAAGGTGACATTCTCCCAACATCACGTCGTGTGGAGATTCTCACACACCATGTAGGGTGAAGAATGTGTGAAACAAACTTCCGTCAACGCACTATTTTGGAATATGACACACCATGTAAATTGCAATATGACCAAAACCCTGTGCCACCAGATGATTTCTTATTAAGACACACTGTGTCGGAAACCACTGATGCATGATCTAGATGGAAATTGGTGCAGTCCAGGAGAACATAACCCTGGGAAGATGCACCGAGGGGTGATGAGGAATTAGCACCGTTACTTGAGACAATGTATATGTGGATTTGAGGCACCAACAACCCCTTGCTAGACCAAGGACCGATTTGGACGAGAATTGTCGTATCTAGGGAAAGACATCTAGGGAATTAGTGGAGGCTTTGAGGATGACAATATCCCAGCGAACACTTGCTAGACCAAGAACCCATCTAGATGAGAATTAGCACCGTCTAGAACAAACTGTTGGGTTTTAGGGGAGACAGAGAAGGCAGCGGAAACAAAAAAATTTCTCCCCAAATCCATACCGAGGAAACGCGTCAACGTCTATATAATAGGAAATGATGGTTTGTGGAATCATACCTTGTCCCGAGGCTTGCTCGGCGACAATACCTCGCGCAATGCGCGGTCTTCAACTCCGGACTTCGACGGTGTCTGTGCAGCTCCTGGTCGCACCGTGACTCACAACGCCTACTCGAACCGGACTGTCGGATGACAGTTGTCCTCCAAAGCGGCAGTGTCCTCCCGCCTCCGTAGTAGTCCACACGGACCACCTGGAACTCCACACTCCTTTTCCCACAAGGAAGTGGAAGGAGTCACACCCTCCTGTAGACGTACTAGTCGCCTACACGCTCTCCTGCCTCCTGTTGCAACTGCAATTGTCTTTCCCTTGCTGCACCTTCCTTTTGCGGGAAGCACTTGCTCGGGCTCTCTCACGGTTACCAAAACCAGATAGAACGAAAACTCGCAGAGCAACTGGTTGCACTGAGCTGTACTACGAGAAGCCCCCAAGTACCCCTATATATATAGGAGAGTCATGGGACATGGTTCTCCATCCCGGGCAATGCGGGACTAAAAGCAGGAGTAGAAGGGTTCGAGATTTTCCACAAAAAGCAACCATCTCGCCACTGAACTGGTCGGTTGGACATGAGCCGACCGTTTGGGGCACTCCAACCGATCGGTTGGTGCCCTGAACCGATCGGTTCATGGTCCTAATCCGGATCAAATTGACTTTCCTTGTTTCTTTCCCAATTGGCATCGAAATACCAATACTATTTCCAATCAAATTGGAAATCCTATTTCCAACCAAATTAGAAATTGAAACGAAAGGAAAATTCGCACCAATCCTACTTTCCCAAGTTGCTCGATTTCACCAGTTGAACCGATCGGTTCAACACTTGAACCAATTGTTTCACACTGTGCATGAGCCGATCAACTAAACCCTTGAGCCGACCGGTTCAGCAACCTCAGCCGACCGGTTCATCACATGAACCGATCGGTTGGGAATGCAGGTTGTGCAAAATCAGTCAAATGCGATTTCAATCAATCCGATACTCCAATCAATGCGTCCAACACCTTGAACCATATGATATTGAGCCATCGACTGATTGAGTGTTTAATTGAACTACTAAACTCCTTTAGTAATCAATCTAAACATTGCTTGTGGAAAAACTCCTCTTCCAGGTTAAATCCTATGTGTGTGACCCTGCAGGTCCATTTCACGTTGGCAGATATCCCGAATGAACTCGAGGCATGGATCTGTCATCCTGTCAACGTTCACTCACTTTCTTGATCTCAGAGCAGATTGGAAGAGATATGTATGACATCAGTATCACATACTGATTCACACATGCGTGCACGCCGTTCTCAATCCTACTCATCAAGTGGCCATGGATATCAAACTCCCTCAGGAGGGACAAATCCCATATCTATCACTCGCCCCTCAAAAGCCCCATGTGTCAAAGCCACCCAATCATCACCTTTATAACAACCCATGTTTCAGGACTGCGTTTGATGATGTCAAAGTGTGCCCAACGACATGTGTTGAGTGCAGTGATTTCAGGTCTAAGAATCACACTCACCACCATCACTGTGAGTACTGATTGTGACTACCATCTCATGGTTCCATGTGTCAAACTCACGGTGGGTCTGTCCGGTATCTTGTTCTCTAACAAGTACCTATGTGTTTGGTTTGATATCTCTATATCATGACTAATGAGATTCTATCATCAACCAACACCACAATCTAGTCTTGTGTGTCGTTGTTGTCTATCTACCTTCCACAATGACATCCGACTAGGGACATAACAAGAATGTACAAACTCTTAGCATCCGTATGATCTCATCGTTCAGGTCCTCAACCTGAAAGCATACGTCATTGAGTACTGTCATTCTTTAGACATTCAATCTATTCTATCACTATCTCATATGACTGAACCAGAAAGAATTGGAAGCTTGCCTTTGATGTTTATCAAATCAATCTTAATGTATCCTACCAATCATCCCATGATTGGCTCTCAGGGAATACATACCAACAGACTCCCACTTGCACTGCGAGCCAATCACCCATGAATCATATTCATAGTGATCTTCAAACATGTCCCACATGTTACTGTGCTCTAGTGCCAACATAGTGAGTAATGACAACACCTTGCCAAAGTCTGTACAAATTGCATGTCTCATATATCTTCACTGTACGTCACACATATGAGATGGAGTTGCCGTAATATGCGATCTAGTATTCCACTTGCTAACTTTTAGCCACATTGCATGATCAAGGATTCCGGACTTGTCATCAATGAGTGGAATATCTACAAGTTCATCTCATGAACTTCTAGATCCATATAGTATCTATTGTTGTTCACTAACACATAGATACTCGGCATTTCCCTTTTTTTTTTAAATGGTTTTATTGGAACACTTCCAATTATCAACAAACATTTACTTTTATACATCCTATGTATATTTTGCGATTAATTTTCTGTCTTTTCGGAAGTTCGCATCAATGTAACTCTTTACATCGAACTATTCCTTATCTCCATAGAACTAGTACTTCACAAGTACTTATCAAGTTCTCATGGCATTCCAGTAACTCTTACTGGAAGCAGACAAACATCCACTCGTCATGTCCCACATACGAGTTATCAGGATGATCACATCATATTGTCATGTCATACATACAAGATGATGAATGCATTTTATTCTTGCCATGTCACACATGCAAGATAACGGGATGATTACATACATGATAGATCCATATCTATTCTTAGTGTTCCCATTCTTCATAAGAATTGGACACTTGGCCTTAGGATACTAACTCCATGTAACATGGACAAGTTTTCTCCCACTGAATCTGTGCATATTGAACATTTCAGTACAGATTGCCAATGTATGCTCTCTCTTTTCAGGTCAAGAGATTTCAGAGAACTATCTCTATAGATCTCTATTCCTACCTCATAGGAAACATCTCTATCTTCCTTAAAGATAATTTCCACTTTTGGATTTCCAATTTAGAACATTTCCATTTCACATCAATATGTGGAATGTGAATACGCTCCCACTAAATCACAGATCCCTTCTTTATCTTTGACATATCAGTCAAAACCCTTTGACTATATCATCCAAGTAAAGATCCAATTTTGAGTTGCTTGTACTCAATCAATCACATTGATTAGTCCATTGTAACTTATAGACTTCATTTGCATTAGTGGATTCATAAACCTTATAGGCTGTGTCACGTACACATCCTTGTTCTATTCCTCATAGGAATGCGGTTTTAGTATCCATATGCCAAATGCCTTAGTCATTAAGTTGCAATCAACAAGTATCATCCTTCTCAAAATGTTATCCATGTGTCTTAACCCTTAAGACTCATTTGCACTTATGGATATAATCCAATGAGTGCTACCATCAAGGTCATACCTTATGGTTCACATGGATGTCATTTAGGATGTAATGGTCATAAACCATAACTCAAGATCCGGTTCCTCAAATTCATCTTGATAGTTGACTCATCACATGAACAACTCATCACATAGATAATTGAGGTGTATCTGTTAAGGATATAAGAACTCACAACCCTTGTGATTCTTAATTTCCTTTTATCAGTGTGGGGTATTCATTTATTAAGAAGAATTCAGTTATTTGATAATCATTCTCTAACTCCTTAGAGTATGATTCCTTCTTGATTTAGACATCACCATGCCTTAATCACGAGTTCACTATGATACACTATCATAATCACTCACAAGGATCTCAAACATTTGGTCCAAGTATTTTATTCATTGATCTCATCAAGAATTAATACTTTACCAAATTTGTACTTCATTTATGATAATCTTGAACACTTCAAGATATTCATATTGGTATTTCTCTAAACACCATTTGAAGTATTAGCATTTGTTCCAATAGGTATGTAAATACATCACATGTATTATACCTAATAGGATAATCACTCTCCCACTACATTAGTGAAGATTGATTAATCATGTCCAAGATGTTCATGTCTCATACTGGTTCTTTAACCAAAAGAGTCTATCTTTATCCATCACATGGAAAATAGAAATGAATTTCTCATGATCAATGCTAATTATATTGTTTGAGTTATCTATAACTTTAGGTATCATCTTATCTTATGCATATCAAATATTATAAGATAAATAAGGTATTGCCACAAAGATCACATCTTTATAAATTGAAACATCTCTTTATTAATTGCCATCATTGTCATACAATATGCAAAAATAAAGTGTTTCTATTTATCGGCAAATATGAAATAGCAGTTCATAACTGTACTACATGCCTTATTGGCTGAAAATAAACTAAAGTATTCCTATCTATAAAGGCAACACTTGCCCGAAGTAAGAATGCTTTACACTTTACATCTTGATATCATATATCTCATAAGTGTTACAAGTTTACTTTCATGACACCTTTAAGTAGAAGCTACAGTCGCCTCCTTCTTCTTTTGTTCTTCCAGGTAGAGAGGACAATTCCTTTTCCAATGTCCTGGCTTTTGACAATGGTGGCAATTTCCTTTCTTGGTCACGCCTCCCTTGGCCTTGAGAGCTGAAGATGGCTTGGACTCCTGGCTAGCTTCAGAACCTTTCTTAGCTTTGCCCTTGCCCTTGCGCTTGGACTTGCCTTTCTTGCTCGTGATCACCATAACGGACTTAGGCTTGTCCTTCTTCATCTGTAACTCGGTTGTCCTCAACATGCCCAACAACTCTGACAGTGGCCTATCAAAGTTGTTCATGTTGTAGTTCATCACAAACTGACTGCAAGATTCTGGCAACGATTGCAGTATCACGTCAGTAGCCAACTCTTGGCTCAGTGGAAATCCCAGTCTCTGCAGGTTCTCCACATACCCAATCATCTTGAGTGTGTGAGGACCAACTGGATCTCCTTCTGTCATGACGCACTTGAACAGCGCCCTAGAAACATTGTACCTCTCTTGCCGTGTCTGATCTTCATACATGTTCCTGAGATGCAGAATCATCTCTATGACACCCATGTTCTCATGTTGCCTCTGCAACTCATGGTTCATTGAACATAGCATCAAGCACTTTGCATCAATGGCATCATCAGAATGCTTCTTGTAAGCATCCCTTTCTGCCTTTGGTGCATTAGGAGCGGGTTCCTCTGGAATTGGAGTATCCAGGACATAGAGCTTACGCTCTTGAGTGAGAACAATTCTCAATGTCTGATACCAGTCGTGGAAGTTCGTCCCATTGAGCTTGTCCTTGTTAAGGACCGATCGCAAAGAAAAGTTGTTGTTGTTTGTTGCCATTTGAACTACAAAAAGGAAAATATGCAATTTTAGTTCAAAACTCATTTTTGACTTATTTGATTGATTTGAAAGTTTGACGATATAATTAGGCCTTTAATTAATTATCGCTCCCACTATTTTACTTCAAATTGATGGCCCTCACCATCAATTCGGAAGATTGCAGCGTACAACCTTCTAGTGGGAAAGATCCTGAAATCCTCTAAGTCATGAGTCAGCTTTGGCTGATCGCCCACAACTTAAATCTCTCAGGTAGGCAACTTTTGCCAATTGCATCATATGCAACTCTTGATAAGATGTCATATACAACTCCTTGCAATGATCATCTCCATGCCTCAAGGCGCTAGATCCCATCTAGGTCACCTTGTTAAGTCCGACCCAAAGCAAACACGATGAAATATGCACCCTGCTTTGGCAGACCCACACATTCATCCTTCACGCTTCCACGAGATAGACGGTGCACCACGCTTTGGCGTGCCCACACTTGGTCGATCAAGCTTTTCACGTGTGTCGCATTTGGAAGGCATCTAAAACTTAATATTTTAATGAGGGATTTTGTTTTATATACATATACATATCCAATCACCAAAATACATAGTATGTATCATATACATGCTATATCCCACAGAAAACATGCACAAACGATAAAAAGCGATGATTATGGCCATCCTAATGTGATTCCTCGAGCCAAGAGGAATCACGGTCATCTAGGTCAACATCACATGTAACCTTTACAAGATGAACTCTGTGCCTTGCCATCCGAGTTGATCAACTCATCACATGAATGATCTGTACTCTCTAGCCGGTCGTCTGGGTGCCACCATCCGATCGGTTGACTCCTTCAACCGATTGGCTCGCCTGGTCGTCGTGCATCTCGTCATGTCCGCCACCCGCTCATCTCGCTCCTTGAACCGGTCATCAACCGATCGGTTCACTCCTTGAACCGACCGTCTGAGTAGCCGTCTTGATGTCCACCGGTCTTTGACATAACAGGAAATAAAATTCTATCCTATTTATTACATTGCTATAAAAGGGAAACCCCGAGTTACATTCGGGGGGAGCAAAGGTAGGAAAGAATTGTTGGATAAATTGGATATTATGATAAATCCCTTTGTTTCGATGATGACAAACATTTCATTCTTATTAATCTAACTAGCTACTTAAGTGTGCAGGACTAAGCAGGATGACAAAGTAGCAAGGGAAAATCCAAGAGCTTACTTAGTTATATTTTCATACAATGTAATCAATGTTGTAAAACTTGTACAAATATATAATGTACAAGTACTTAGAATTGCATGTAAATCAAGTGTTAGATTTTCCCTAGCCAAACACCATAGTTAGACATGTCATCCCATTTAATTTGGATCACCTTTGCACACTCACACATAAAATTAATGTTTAAATTTTTTTTTTTTTTTTTTTGAGATGAAACCATCGAGCCCTTGTATTATAATCCAAAAGATACAACAAGCTCTCTAACATTTACCGGGAAATTACTAGTGATAATCATTTCCCTATCCTCTCCCAATCCGTTCTTAGCTAAATTGTGAGCCATTACATTGCCTTCACGAAGAGTGTGTGTGAAAATAGTAGAGGTTAAGTTTTTTGACTGTCTCCTAATATCATCAAAGAGCAGCTCAGTAGGACTAGCACCCCTGCTTGGTGACAGAAGCTTCAGCCAGACGTTCTTCGCATCCGTCTCGATCTCCACCAGGTTGAAGTTGAGATTTTTAGCCACCTTGATACCGAACTTAACACCTTGCGCTTCCGCAATGAAAGGGCTCCATCTACACTTGCATATCTTCGTCGCCATGGCAATCGTTTCCTTTTTGTGATTTCTGCAAACAGCAGCAAGACGAACTCTGTCTTCTGAAATAAAAGCAGCATCCACGTTTATCTTTATGTAATCATTCATCGGTGGCTTCCAAAGGCAGCTCTTCCGGTCTGTAGCTGAGCTTCCTTGTTCATTGTTGTTTCTTCTGTAATCCACAAAATTATGCGCCCAATCAGTCAAGCTGTGGGCTTTGATACTCGGGTTAACTGTTCTGGAACTGAACATTGATTCATTTCTGCAGATCCACGCAGCTAGACAGCGTGCGGTAAAAGCCACCAACAAATGGTTGTCCCCCTTGTTGAAAATCCATCTGACCAGATCACTGAAGTTAGAAGTAGGCGCACCACTAATGATGAGTTTACTATCCTGATCTGCCCAGATTTCCGCACTGTGAGGACACTGCGTCAAGACATGTATGGTAGACTCATCGGCAGATGAACAGACCTCACACACAGCGTTCTCTGTGATATGACGATCCCACAGGTTGCTTTTGGTGGGAAGATTTCTGGAAATGCAACGCCAAAGAAAGTGTTTCATTTTTTGGGTGCATAGAGCTTCGCCACACATTTTTCCACATCTCATCAGGCTGGTTAACACCGCCATTTGCAGCAGCAAGATGGTTTGAGACACCAAGCCAGTAGGCAGTTTTTATAGTAAAGAGACCATCATGGGTTGGAAACCAATAATGGACAGCTTCAACATCTTCGCTTATAGGGGTTCTTAGAATATCATCTCTCTGATCATTTGTGAAATATGTATCCACCAAAGCCATATTCCATTCTGCTGCGTCTGTAATTATTTCTTTAATCTTAAGAGGTCGATAGCTGCCCGAATAATCAGATTGAATGCCCGACCCACGCCTAGCAGGTATCCAATTATCCTCCCAGATTTTTATATTAGAATTCATCGTGACACTCCATCTTAAACCCTCAATTAGAAGAGCTTTAGCCCCCCACATGCTGCGCCAACAGTAGCTGGGATCGTGGCCTCTTGCAGCCTCCAGAATGGATTTGCTGTTGTGATATCTAGCCTTATAAATTTCTGCTGTTCTAGAACTCGGATTGATGTAGAGGCCCGAATAATCAGATAGAATTAATGTTTAAATTGAAACCTTGAAACAGGATCATTCTCGGTCGACAAACTCCTCGACCGAGACACTCTCGGTCGACAAACTCCTCGACCGAGAAAGATCCAAAGTAGCCATTAGACACAACAGACAAAGTATTTGGCAGTTGCAAATGAACGTTAATCCAGAGAGCCTGTCGGTCGACAAAACTTCGACCGAGTAGGTGTCTCGGTCGACCATTCCTCGACCGAGATGGTCTCTGACAGGAACTGCAGAATAAATTAATTAGCCGTTGTTAAAGAAACAACTTTGTACCTAACGGCTAGTTAAGCACTTAGAAACCTCTAGAAGTTGTTTAGAACGTCCTTAAGCATACTTAGGCCATTCCTATAAATAGGACAAGCCATAGGACACTAGAATTCACTTGTTACACTTGAGAATATACTTGAGCATACTTGAGCAATCTTTTGCAAGCAATTTGAGCATTGTGATCATTGGCCTACATTCTCCTTAGCTCAATCTCGTGTCCTATAGGCTAGATTCTCCTACCCACAGCAATCACAAGTTCACATACTTGGCTAGGAGATCTTACGCTTGATCTAGGCATATCAAGCCTTGGGCTTAAAGGATAAGTTGTTATTTCTGTTTTCCTTTCTTGTTCCTGTTTATCTTTTGTACTCTCCTTGCTACTCCTAAGGTTGGAGGCTGCGGATTGGAGAGGGTTGACTTCTTAGGTGGAGAAGGGGACTTCAAGCTACTTCAAGAAGGCTATCGCAAGGGAAGCTACTTCAGAAGGCTGGTGCAACGGGAGTTGGTGCATCTACTTCAAGGGAAGGCTGCTTCAAGGTTGGCGATTACTTCTAGGTGAAGGCTGCTTGAAGGGTTTAGGAAAAGAGATTGTATTTTATGTAAATTCCTTGAAGAGGTAATAAAATAAATTTCTTTTCTAATCCCGGTTGGGTAAGCAACCGGGTAGTGGACTGACAGCTATAGTATTTGCTATAGTTGGAACCACTCTAAACCTTGCGTCTCCTTGTCCAAATATTTACATTGTGGTTACTTAAGTTCAATAATTGTTAAATTATCTATAAAACTCTATTCACCCCCCCTCTAGTAGTTTTCAGTTGGTATCAGAGCAGGCTTCAAGGAGCCCTAACAAGGTCTTGAAGAGATAAAGGGAGGAGGCGACTACAACCACAAGAAAAGGAGCATGGACCAATGTGTGACAAGTTGCAATTGGTGCTTAGGAACAAAGCACTCTACGTCTAGATGTCCATGGAGGTCAAAGAAAGAAGATACACATAAAGAATGTTTCGTTGCTACAATAAGTGAGGAAGAAGAAGAAGAGGTAAGCTTGCTTGATTTACCTAAAGAAGAGTTAGTTACTATTATTGAAGAAACACATAATAAATATGTTGAATGCAAAAAGAAATTAAAGAAATCAAATAAAGAAAATGATGATCTAAATGCTAGACTTCTTGAGCTTACATCCGAAAATGACGATTTATATGCTAAATTGAATACTCTTGGTTTTGAAAAAGATAGCATTATGTCTGACAATCGTACTTTGAAATCATCTCTAAGTAATAGTGAAGTGAAAATTTTCACTCTAGAGACTAACTATGATCTTCTATGTCAAGAAAAGACTGAATTGCTTGCAAAGTTAAATGATATTAAAAAACAACCTATATTGTGCACCCATGTAGATTATGACAATATAGTGAAAGAAAGAAATATGTTATCATTCAATCTAGACCAAGCAAAATTAGATATCAAGAAAAGAATGGATGAGATCGTTAAGTTGCAACAAGAAGTTAGTAAGTTAAGCAACAATGGAATCCTTGATAGAATATTAGAAAATTCCTATCATCAAATAGGGAGAAGAGGACTAGGTTATAAGCCTAAGGAGAAATCCTATCAACAACCTAGTTGGAGAAGGACACAAACAAGTCAATCCATGAATGTACATAGAGGCAAATATACTTTTGTACCAAAGAACAACCTAGACCAAAATCATAGAAAGAGATATGAGGTTGATTCTATATGTTGCCACTATTGTTCACGTCTTGGACATTACTCCTTCTCATGCCCATACAGGAAAAAGAATGTTGAGATGGTATGGGTTCCAAAATCCCCAAATTGATTCAATTAGACTAAGTTGAGATATGACCAAAGTCTCAAATTTGCACATCTTTTTGTCTATCTCAACTTAACATATAGGGATAACAAATTTATAATAAATTTGATATCACTCTGATATCCATATGTTTTATCTCAAACTGATCTTCGAAATAATTGAATTAGATACAACCTTTATTGCATAGATTTCTGAAACAGTTTCCAGAAACATGGTCGGTCGAGCAGTTGTCGACCGAGAAAATGTCGGTCGAGCAATTGTAGACCGAGCATATCACTGTTTTTTTTGAGCTGATGTAAATTTTTTTTACTGTATGAAAATTATTCTTGAAAGATTATATGGATCATGCTTAGATTAAAGAAAAATCCTATTTAACCATACTCTTATTGCAAATCTATCTCTTAGAAATACTTGCAATGAATAAAATGTTTCAAATCGACTTTTGAAAATACTCATTGTGCTAAGCATCACTTGAATATGCTTCATCATATTTGATGCCCTTATTAAGTTCTCATAATTTGTACACTTTAATGAGCCTCATATTGATATTTGTAAGCTATCTGCAGAACTTATTCTTCACGTATGAATATTTTTTTGGAAACCTGCAGAATATGCCTCTTGGTTAAAATAAAATTTGACCAAGGGGCGCCATGGTCGTAATCAAGGGCGACCTAAAATAAACTTTGATAAAAATTGTTTATTATTTTATTGAACTTAATCTTAGCATATTTTTAAATCAAAACTTAAATCATTTGTAGTAATTAGAAGCCTTAAATATTATTACTCCCTTGGAATATACATATATATGCTCTACAAAAATGTTCTATGATTTGCATTAAAATACAGTCAAAAATTGAACTCAGTAAGTCTGTCGGTCGACGACTTCGTCGACCGAGAACCACTCGGTCAGCCCATCTCACTCGACCGACAAATTCTAAACAGACTCAGTATCGGACGAACTGTCGGTCGACGAGTGCTCGACCGAGACAATGTCGGTCGACAAGCGCTCGACCGAGAAATAGCCGTTGGATATGACTGTTGCAACCCGACCGTTATGACCGTTTTCTTTACCGTTGGAGGACCAAGTGGCGCGTCTGCAACTCGACCGTTGCGGACGCTCGGTCGACGAGTCGTCGACCGACCAGGTCGCTGGAATTCTATAAATAAGTGCAAAAACGAGCCACTTACTCACACTTGCATTTCCTTGCCTCCATAGTCCATCTCTAGTGCAATTTCGTGCAATCCTTCAACATTCTTACCCTCAAATCTTCCTTGCTTCTTCTCCAAACACAATGGCCTCATCATCAGCTGTCCGTGGGAAGAAGAAAGTTGCTGGAAGAAAAAGAAGAGAAGATCGGGAAGCCACTCCGCCACTGACGATCATCAATGACATCGCCTTCGTCGACGGAGATGCTGGAGATAGATACTTTCGGCTTTCCTCTAAAGCTCCTCTTCCCCGACGCCCGGTCGAAGTGATGGACTTCATCAACATAGTCGACCTGGAGCATCTCTTTGGAGTACAAAAGCTGAAGGACTTCATCAATCCATCCTTTCCTTCCTATTCCATTAAGGTAGTCAACGAATTCTATGCCAATCTCTTATCCCACACCGAAAATGAAACCACATTCTTCTACACCATGGTCAATGGGCGTAGTTTTAAATTTTCTGAAGGGGATATTCTTGACATGCTAGAAATTGATATAGATGAATATCAAGATTTCCTTGACCTTACCACCGGCAATCCAATAAATTTATTTTCCCATGATGACCACTCCACTAGCCTTAGTGATATAAAAAGAGCCATATTTCAAGCCAATACCACTTGTCATGAAGATAGGGGAACCTATTATGCAATAAACCTAAAACCGGCATGTAGAATAGTAAACCTCATTGTTTCCACCAACATACATCCACGAGCCAATAAATCCGAGGTTCCTATTTTCCGTATGTGTCTAATTTATGCTATCATAAAAGAAATTCCCATCAACTTCATTCACATAATACTTAAAAATATGCTTGAGTTTTCTGGCAATCCACCATATGCCGATTTTGTATGCCAGATTACTCAACATTGTCTTAAGTTAAACATTGAAGATATGGGATACATATGGGAGCGTAGACCACCAAAGATAAGTAAGAACACCGTAGAGAAGATGGGGATTGACTTTGGTCATAAAAGGGCTAGAGTAGAAGGAGAATCATCACATCAAGATATACCACCACCCCCTCCTCCTACAAATCTTTCTATTGATCCCATCCAAAATACTCTCACTTATCTTGTTGGCTCCCAATATCATCTCAGTAACCAACTCAACTATACCCATCATGCCATGACATACTTAAATCAAAGAATGCAAAATCTTTCTCCGGCTGAAACCGATGAATATCCGCATTCTTTAAATCCTGGCATGCTCAACCCATTTAACCCTTCATACAACTACTATCAACCTCAACCTCCACCATCAATGGATCTTGCACATACTCAATTTTCCTCCATACAATTGCAAGATATAGCTGCTCACTTCCGATTTGACCGAGTTCCCACATTTCTGGAAGCATATGCATTAGCTATGACAGGTGCTTTAGATTGGCAAACTCTGGTCAAATATTATGGAGCCGAGCCATTCCTTGGGAAAGATCCAGACATCGATGTAATTCTTAAATCTTTCATGTGAAGTGTTGGAGTTGTACTAGTTGTAATAAAAATGATTAGTCAAATTTTATATGATTGTAATCTTCTTCATGCTATTGAATGAAATTTGCCATTTTTATTTGATTCACATGGTTATTTTTTTGGCATATGAGACATCTTCAAAATATGGATCATAAGTTCATTATTGTAGAGCATAACAAATGAAGGGAATAATAATTAAAACAGGCAACTATTACAATTGTAATTGAATTTCCAAATGCAAAACAGTTCTCCAGAAACATTCTCGGTCGAGAAACTAGTCGACCGAGAACATTGTCGGTCGAGCAATTGTCGACCGACTGGGTTTCTGTTTTTCCAGATTGACATAAATTGCATACATCTTTGTTAAATCTTGGACATTTTATATATTTGCTTAGTATTCAAACTTTCATTTGAGATATCTATCTAAGGGGGAGCAAAACATAAGAAAAAGGGGGAGATCATCAAAACTTTGACCATTTGATTGAAGAAGCTTACAAAAATATTGTAATCACCATGTGTAGCTGAAAATTTTCAAGAAATTTATGAATTTATTGAAAATGGTATCTTGTATTTACAGGAATTCTCTACCCAAAATAGGGCTTTTGGATGGAGACATTTTTATGTACTCTAAGCTTAGAGGATTCTCATTTAATCTAGGGCTTAACATCCTTTGATACATGAGAAATCAATATACATTCATCATATGCTTAAGGGAATCTCATATCATTTCAAGGCTTAACATCCTTTGCGAATGATTGAGAAACAAATTGTGGATAAATTAGATAAAAATCCATGTTCCTAATAGGATATCTAATTAAGGGGGAGCATTATCTTAAGGGGGAGAAGAAGAATAAAACATTCAACTTGGATATCTTTTTGAAATGACAAAGGGGGAGAAAGAATATAAAAATATAAATGAGTTTCATCACATCTTGGCCAGCACTCACTTGAAAAACATAAATGGCTACAAAAGGAAAATTTTCAGGTATGAAACTCACATGCTTTATATTTCCTTATTTCATATTTAGGAAATGTTTGTCATCTTCAAAAAGGGGGAGATTGTTGGATAAATTGGATATTATGATAAATCCCTTTGTTTCGATGATGACAAACATTTCATTCTTATTAATCTAACTAGCTACTTAAGTGTGCAGGACTAAGCAGGATGACAAAGTAGCAAGGGAAAATCCAAGAGCTTACTTAGTTATATTTTCATACAATGTAATCCATGTTGTAAAACTTGTACAAATATATAATGTACAAGTACTTAGATTTGCATGTAAATCAAGTGTTAGATTTTCCCTAGCCAAACACCATAGTTAGACATGTCATCCCATTTAATTTGGATCACCTTTGCACACTCACACATATAATTAATGTTTAAATTGAAACCTTGAAACAGGATCATTCTCGGTCGACAAACTCCTCGACCGAGACACTCTCGGTCGACAAACTCCTCGACCGAGAAAGATCCAAAGTAGCCGTTAGACACAACAGACAAAGTAGTTGGCAGTTGCAAATGAACGTTAATCCAGAGAGCCTGTCGGTCGACAAAACCTTGACCGAGTAGGTGTCTCGGTCGACCATTCCTCGACCGAGATGGTCTCTGACAGGAACTGCAGAATAAATTAATTAGCCGTTGTTAAAGCAACAACTTTGTACCTAACGGCTAGTTAAGCACTTAGAAACCTCTAGAAGTTGTTTAGAACGTCCTTAAGCATACTTAGGCCATTCCTATAAATAGGACAAGCCATAGGACACTAGAATTCACTTGTTACACTTGAGAATATACTTGAGCATACTTGAGCAATCTTTTGCAAGCAATTTGAGCACTGTGATCATTGGCCTACATTCTCCTTAGCTCAATCTCGTGTCCTATAGGCTAGATTCTCCTACCCACAGCAATCACAAGTTCACATACTTGGCTCGGAGATCTTACGCTTGATCTAGGCATATCAAGCCTTGGGCTTAAAGGATAAGTTGTTATTTCTGTTTTCCTTTCTTCTTCCTGTTTATCTTTTGTACTCTCCTTGCTACTCCTAAGGTTGGAGGCTGCGGATTGGAGAGGGTTGACTTCTCAGGTGGAGAAGGGGACTTCAAGCTACTTCAAGAAGGCTATCGCAAGGGAAGCTACTTCAGAAGGCTGGTGCAACGGGAGTTGGTGCATCTACTTCAAGGGAAGGCTGCTTCAAGGTTGGCGATTACTTCTAGGTGAAGGCTGCTTGAAGGGTTTAGGAAAAGAGATTGTATTTTATGTAAATTCCTTGAAGAGGTAATAAAATAAATTTCTTTTCAAATCCCGGTTGGGTAAGCAACCGGGTAGTGGACTGACAGCTATAGTATTTGCTATAGTTGGAACCACTCTAAACCTTGCGTCTCCTTGTCCAAATATTTACATTGTGGTTACTTAAGTTCAATAATTGTTAAATTATCTATAAAACTCTATTCACCCCCCCTCTAGTAGTTTTCAAGAATCTCAAATTATTTCGAGTTACATAAGGAATAAGAGAGGGAAGATCGGTGCGCAGACCGAGATGCAAGCAACCACACACAACCAATCACAGATAGGGGTTTATAGGCCATAATCACGCTACATACATCCACCACAAAATTCATTTAAGGGCGACGTGTATCGACTGCATTAATAATACATATCATATATGTAATTAGGGATTTGTGGATTTAAGATTGGACATGCATAAAGCCGATATTATTCGCATCATATGCAATAAATAAAGGCGACAAACCAAAATCGATCATATCGATATTCCTAAAACATAGAGCAGTTGACGTGGCTCTGATACCACTGTTGGGTTTTAGGGGAGACAGAGAAGGCCGCGGAAACAAAAAAATTTCTCCCCAAATCCATACCGAGGAAACGCGTCAACGTCTATATAATAGGAAATGATGGTTTGCGGAATCATACCTTGTCCCGAGGCTTGCTCGGCGACAATACCTCGTGCAATGCGCGGTCTTCAACTCCGGACTTCGACGGTGTCTGTGCAGCTCCTGGTCGCACCGGGACTCACAACGCCTACTCGAACCGGACTGTCGGATGACAGTTGTCCTCCAAAGCGGCAGCGTCCTCCCGCCTCCGTAGTAGTCCACACGGACCACCTGGAACTCCACACTCCTTGTCCCACAAGGAAGTGGAAGGAGTCACACCCTCCTGTAGACGTACTAGTCGCCTACACGCTCTCCTGCCTCCTGTTGCAACTGCAATTGTCTTTCCCTTTCTGCACTTCCCTTTTGCGGGAAGCACTTGCTCGGGCTCTCTCACGGTTACCAAAACCAGAGAGAACGACAACTCGCAGAGCAACTGGTTGCACTGAGCTGTACTACGAGAAGCCCCCAAGTACCCCTATATATATAGGAGAGTCATGGGACAGGGTTCTCCATCCCGGGCATTGCGGGACTAAAAGCAGGAGTAGAAGGGTTCGGGATTTTCCACAAAAAGCAACCATCTCGCAACTTGAACTGATCGGTTCACTGCTGAACCGGTCGGTTCAGCCACTGAACCGGTCGGTTGGACATGAGCCGACCGTTTGGGGCACTCCAACCGATCGGTTGGTGCCCTGAACCGATCGGTTCATGGTCCTAATCTGGCTTAAATTGACTTTCCTTATTTCTTTCCCAATTGGCATCGAAATACCAATACTATTTCCAATCAAATTGGAAATCCTATTTCCAATCAAATTAGAAATTGAAACGAAAGGAAAATTTGCACCAATCCTACTTTCCCAAGTTGCTCGATTTCACCAGTTGAACCGATCGGTTCAACACTTGAACCAATTGTTTCACACTGTGCATGAGCCGATCAACTCAACCCTTGAGCCGACCGGTTCAGCAACCTCAGCCGACCGGTTCATCACATGAACCGATCGGTTGGGAATGCAGGTTGTGCAAAATCAGTCAAATGCGATTTCAATCAATCCGATACTCCAATCAATGCGTCCAACACCTTGAACCATATGATATTGAGCCATCGACTGATTGAGTGTTTAATTGAACTACTAAACTCCTTTAGTAATCAATCTAAACATTACTTGTGGAAAAACTCCTCTTCCAGGTTAAATCCTATGTGTGTGACCCTGCAGGTCCATTTCACGTTGGCAGTGAAAGTCCATAACACTTATGACTTCACAAGCACTGAGCGGTGCCTAGTCACACATCAATGCTACCCAAGTGAAAGTAGAAAGTCGGAGAAAAACTTTCATCCTACAATCCGTGAATGGTGTTACAGCGAGTGTATAATTCCTTTGTCACTGATATCCCGAATGAACTCGAGGCATGGATCTGTCATCCTGTCAACGTTCACTCACTTTCTTGATCTCAGAGCAGATTGGAAGAGATATGTATGACATCAGTATCACATACTGATTCACAGATGCGTGCACGCCTTTCTCAATCCTACTCATCAAGTGGCCATGGATATCAAACTCCCTCAGGAGGGACAAATCCCATATCTATCACTCTCCCCTCAAAAGCCCCATGTGTCAAAGCCACCCAATCATCACCTTTATAACAACCCATGTTTCAGGACTGCGTTTGATGATGTCAAAGTGTGCCCAACGACATGTGTTGAGTGCAGTGATTTCAGGTCTAAGAATCACACTCACCACCATCACTGTGAGTATTGACTGTGACTACCATCTCATGGTTCCATGTGTCAAACTCACGGTGGGTCTGTCCGGTACCTTGTTCTCTAACAAGTACCTATGTGTTTGGTTTGATATCTCTATATCATGACTAATGAGATTTTGTCATCAACCAACACCACAATCTAGTCTTGTGTGTCATTGTTGTCTATCTACCTTCCACAATGACATCCGACTAGGGACATAACAAGAATGTACAAAATCTTAGCATTCGTATGATCTCATCGTTCAGGTCCTCAACCTGAAAGCATACGTCATTGAGTACTGTCATTCTTTAGACATTCAATCTGTTCTATCACTATCTCATATGACTGAACCAGAAAGAATTGGAAGCTTGCCTTTGATGTTTATCAAATCAATCTTAATGTATCCTACCAATCATCCCATGATTGGCTCTCAGGGCATACATACCAACAAAAACAACACTAGATGATGGATGGGGTGAACAACACTTGCACATGACCGCAAGATTAACCCCAGAGAAGAGACAACAAACATAGCTAGATGGGAATTATTGTCTTCCAAAGACTCGATGGCTTCTTTAGACGACTATGAAATGGGGAAGCGTAGATGGAACAAATATGATGACCATGAAGGATAGCACTGGCTTATAGATTAAGATCTCTATATGCTTAGAAGAAGAGAAATGACCATGGAGGTCGGGAGGATGCATGGCGGGCAGCCGACATAAGCGATGGAGAGACGATGGCCACACACATGCGGAAGCTCTCTCTCTCCCTCTCTAGGGTTAGGGTAAGTGCTCTGATACCATGTTGAAAAGTGTGAGGGGAATCTCTCTTGTGTTGTTATATTAGAAGGAACACCCTTATCCTATATATAGGAGAAAGGGGGGAACATTACAAACTTGGGACTCAAGTAAAGCTATATGGGCTGAGACACTTAAGCCCATTAGTAATTTATCCTATTAACAAAATCGACTAATAATACTTTGTAATACTATAATTCATTCTTATGTAACTCACAACTATCTAAGTGTACATTGTTTTGTTCTCCATGGAAACACATGACATAAATTATAACTTGTTCTATATATACACATATGTACTTAGAATGACAAAAAATTCATGTATCAATGTTGACTTAATAACTTATGACTATGTCATCCTTACATCTTTTTATTTTTCATGAAAATACATGAAACCATGCTAACACTGAATCGAACAACATAGCCCTATAATTGCAGCTACACAACACAAGCCTCTAGTTTTTATTGACCTAACAAGATCAAGGTGGCGAGCACTTAACATGAGTTGTGACTAGCAAATTATAATGTAGTTATATCAGTTGATCTTGGCAGGTAATTTGTGGTTAAAATTAGGGCCAATAAAAGCGACCACTACGAGACATGATTTGTTGTTTTGATATAATCCTAGCCCCGATCCACTTTTTGTCTGGTCCAGATCAGATCAAGTTATATATGAAATAATTTTATGTCCAAGAATCTTCAAATTTGATTTCTAGTCTATCATAGTCTTATCCGATTTCGGAACAATCCACAACCCTAGCTTGGTCTAGTACCTAGATACACATGCTCCTTTTTGAAGTGGGATGGTGATGCGAGTTTTTATGCACAAACAAATTCCCTAATATAGACTACCCTAAGTTTTAAACCTTTTTCACAATGTAAATAACTCGCTTGCAAGTGAACAAATCGATTGCAATATAGCTAAGGGTCGAACCCAAGAGACAACATATTTAAGAAATCGTCTTTGAACCTATTATTGAGAATAATATTCAAAAATTGATTGTTGAGGGTGATTATAAGCTAATGATGGAATTAAAAATTGGGATGCAAGAAAAACAATTGACATAATGGTTGATAACAATGACTAAAGAATACTAGGACATTTGGATTTTACCACTATCACCTAAGTATTCATCGTAACTGTATCAATGGAATGAAAATGGGGACAAAAACACCAAGATATATCACTCAATTGTCAAAAATTAGAGATGTTGAACTCACTATTGTAATATACGATGACAAAGGGAATTTTTTAGATGATGAGGAAGTCATCTGAAAGGAAGCTATCAATTTCTTTGAAAATCTATACAATTAACATTATACTTGGTCAGATTTAGAAGAACACAACTGGAAGTAGATGGTAACTGACGATGACAACATATCTTTATGTGAAATACCAAACGAAGATGAGATCAAGAATGCTAAATGGATCATTGGATGTTGCAAGAGCCCATAGCCCAATGGTTAAAATGGATTTTTCTACAGGGAGAACTGAAGCATTATGAAAGAGGACCTGGTTAATGTTGTACAATGGTTCTTTCAAGGAGGGGACATGGCTCGACAAATTAACCACACTTTCTTAGCTCTGATTCCAAAGGAGATAGTTGCTTCCCTACTGATTTTAGGCCCATTGCTTGATGTTCTATGCTATAGAAAATTATCATGAAGATAGTTACTGCCAGGCTTGCTGCAATTATGCCAAAGCTTATTTCACCTAATTGGGTGTCTTTATAATGGGGAGTATTAGTAAAATAGCTTTACAAGAAGCATGGGCATTATAATCTTATTGGCTATTCTGATTCTGATTATGGTGGAAGCAAGATAGATCGCAGATCTACATCTGGGTGCTGCACTTTTATAGGCGGTAACCTAGTCACCTGGCGAAGCAACAAGAAAATTGTTGTTGCTCATTCTAGTGCTAAATCCGAGTATCGAGCGATGGCTCATACTGCATGTGAACTCTCCTGGGTACAAGGACTTTTGAAAGATTTTGGTATCTCTAATTCTAAGCCTATTCCCATGCATTATGACAACAAAGCAGCCATCTTTATTGCCAACAATCCCACATTCCATGAACATACTAAACACATTCAAATTGATTTCCACTTCTTGTGGGAATTTGTCTAATCTAGGTAGATCTCTACACCTAATACACATACTTCACATCAGCTTGCCGATATCTTCACCAAAACTCTTCTGAAGACCAGATTTACTACACTGATGGACAAGCTGGGTAGGATTGAAATCTGTGCTCGAGCTTGAGAGGGAGTGTTGGTATATATATTTTACTGGGTTTATTTTGTAATGGGCTTTAGACTCGTCTTGTCTATTAGCCTCTTTTTTTTATCCCATATTTCCTGTCTCTGCTTTATGCTTTATTCTCTTGCACTCTAAAGAGAGGTCTCTGTAATTGTTTTACTCATCAAATAATAAGCCTTTTAGTATTTTAGAGGGAGAAATATTGAAGATTGGTTGTTGTTGGTAGCTGAGTCTGCTCTCAGCTTCAACGTAAAACTTGAACTAGGTATTCAACTGGGTAAACAACCCACAAAATATCTTGGCTATCCTTGCAAGTGCCAATCTCAAAAGTGTACATTTTATTGAATGCTTTGATAAGCTCAAAGACCTGTTTTGTAAATGGCCAGGTATAAAGCTTGCCATTCCTGGAAGGATCGTTCTATATAAAAATTGTGCTATGGGCCTTAAAAACTATTGAATCAATCAAGGGGAAGTAACCAAATCGACCCTGAGAAGGATGGAAATTATGAAGGGTGACTTCTTAAGGGGCATTCCCTTTCTCCCATCTAGGTGGGAAAGACTATTAGCCACGGATGAAGGAGGTTTGGGCCTACAAGTGTTAGCTGAACTTGTTGATTTTCATACAATGAAGAGGATTAAGAAGCTTCGAAGAGTAGAGTCAACTTGTGTCATGTGGATGCTGAAGAGTACAAGTCTGATTTCCAGATCCCTCTCACAGATGGGGCTACTCGATTATATGGAGGAGAATAACAGATGTTTGGACAAAGTTAAGAGAAATTGATTTTGATAGAGAGTTATGGACATCATGTAGACAATCTTAAGCAGAGGATAAAGAAGAAACTAATAGCCTATTAGGAGTATCTTCCAACACTAGACAAGATTAGTAAATGGTGTTGGATCTAGGGCTCTAGAGGGGGGCGGGGTGAATACAGCTTTAAAACTTGCGCAAGAATAGTTAGACCTTCAAAATATATCAATTTAAACCAAATGTTAAAAGTGAATTTTAGTTCCTATCTAAACAACCATAGCAAGGATCATGGTTGTATAGGCGGCCAGACGGCCAGGCATTCCAGGGGGATGCCCAGACAGCTTAGGCGGCCAGGCGGAGGCCCAGGAATTTCCAGGCATTTTTATAGATTTTTTATTTTAACAAATATATGTAAACTTTTTGAAAATTACCATCCTTACACATAAATATACACAATAAATATGCAATCAATGTGCTACTAATAGTGGAAGAAAGCAACAAAATCATTAGATATGTATTGAATTGTAGAAGTTTTACCTAAACAAAATTCATATAGAAATCAGAAAGCTAGGCATGTATAATGTTTATAGCCAAAACAACATGTAGATGAGCATCATAATCTCAATCAACATGAATGGAAACAAAATAATTCATCTAACACAATCTCATGAAAAATTGAGGACATGACTAGATCACTCATCATCGCTGAGATCTGCATCATCATCATTGTCATCCTCTTATTCAAAATCTTCCAATGCTTGTTCCTCCTCATCGTCATCAAACTCGTATGATTCCTCAAGTGAAACCTCACTAGGAACTTTTTTCTCTTTCATTACAATACCCTTTGTTGTCTTTCCATGTGGCACTTTGGTCTTAGAGAGTTTGGTAGCTTTTCTCTTCCGTTTGTAGACAACTTTTGCTTTTCCCTTGTCATCGAACTTGGGTTGAGATGCACCCCTTTGAGGCCTAGCCATTTCTTCAGATGCTCCCATGGCCTCGTCTACAAGATTCCAAGTGAGATCATCATGATCATGCACTGTAGAATTATCGAGAATCCTTGTCATCCATTCACTGGACCACTGCACATCAAGTGCAATGCCACAAATATCACTTTCAACATTCTTGTCCCTCATCTTTTGAAAACGCTCCTGACGTGTATTTTACTACGCGCTTAAACGCAAGTATACGCGTCGAGTAATATAGGCCTTTGTGAGGCCCAAGTCGAACTCAGGGATACGTGAATTATTGGAGACTCCTACTAACTAATTGCAATCAGCTAGGCCGGATAACAAAGTAGGGTTTTGTTGTCAAAATTAAAAGAAAATAAAATGAAACAAAGAAAACAATCGATTAAAGGTTAATTTAATCAATTCAAAAGGATATCTTTAGGATGGCGGTTTCACCGCAGGTCAACATTGTATTAGGTTTTATATAATTCCTCACTTTTCTCTCTCTATCCGGGTAGTGGCCTGAAATGAGAATTACCCACTGTCGTGGTGTAATTCACTACTTAGATTTAGGTTGATTCCACCTTCGTAGTAATCATTCCCCTAAACTAAGCGCATTAAGAACGATCTCTCAGTTCCCACCATTAATTTTACAACTCCTTTGTCAAGGGTTTTATCGATTAATGTAGGTTTCGTTTCTTTTCAACCGTTAATCCTTCTGTCGAAGTGATTAAGGGCATTAAGTTATTATTATGGTGATCAAGCATAGCAATATAAATGGAGAAAACGAATCTATACCACGGATTTAAGAGAGAAAATATGAATTATCAATATAAAATTGTCATACAATGCATTCCCGGGCTACTCCCGGTCCTAAAGATGGAGGGTTTTCGCCTCTCATGTTCATCTCACACGAATACATGGTAGAAATGGGGAAATTCATAAGAAAAACGTGGAAAAAATAGGAAAACCCCTGAACGGAGAAGAACCGGTAGATCCTTGGCATAGAATACGAGCTTCCCCGTCTGTCGGTGGTGGAAATCGTCTTCGGCAGCGTACGAATCACCCGGGATGAGCTTCTAGCCTCCGTTCTCCTTTCTCTCCTTTCTCGGCACTCGTGCAATGCAGAATGAGATCATGATCTTGTGTGGGCGGCCGTCATTAGATATAATTCCCTAATTAGGTCGTCAAATAACAATAGCCGTCCGATCGAGATCAAAACAGATCCAACGCATATCTACCGGCGTCGATACCATCGACGCGGGTCGATGGTATCGACCCAGCGTATTAGCGGCAACTTTCCTTTCTTTTAGTCTGAGCGCCTGTGGTCATCTCGATACCATCGACTTGGCTGTCGATGGTATCGACTCCTATAGCGTCGGTTTTGTCTTTTAGCGATGTTGTAGCTCTTCATGCGTCGATGGCATCGATTTTCGTCGATGGTATCGACAGCTTCCTCGCCAGCAACCTGAAGTGATCTCGATGCCATCAACATGGGTGTCGATGGTATTGACTCTGTGTTTCTCCTCTCGGCTGGCAACCTGTGGCTTGGTCGATGGTATCGACGGAAGCAAATACTTGTTTTTCCTGAAATTACAAAACAAGACCAAGTAAATCCACACAAATTATGATAATATGATAAATAATGTTCAAAATGATAAAACAAAGGGGATTTGATATAATATGATGGCAAAGACCGAATTGAGTGAATTATGCAATATTACCCATAAAAATGACTAATTAGAGCACAAAACACCTAGTAAAAAGGTCTGTAATTGCGACTCAAAATCATCGCATCAAACTCCCCTAAGCTTAAACATTGCTCACCCTCGAGCAACTAGTCCTTAGAATAGAATTGCAGATGTCAACTAAAAATCAACACACCAACCCACATCCCATGTGACTCCCACTGAACGTTCTCAAACCGGCCTTCTCTAACCAAATAACATTTATTACCCTAAAGGCGACAATAATCATCAATAAGAGAAATTATCCTTCAAACCGATGAACACTATCACATAAGGCAGTTAACATAATAAGGTTCGCCGATTCAGCATGGGTGCATCTTGTGATCGCCTACACTACGTTGCTCGCCCTAACTACCATTTACATGGAAGCAGTCCTCGTGATAATCATGAGTGAGGAGAAATTCATGGTGGCCTACCAATCCGAGCAACGGGTGGATGGAATGGGTGGTTCATGGAAGAACTTGGAAGTATTGCACAGTTTCAAAATGCATAAAACAAAATGTCCTAAATGATGCAAATGCACAATAGAAATGACCTAATGCCTAAAATTGAGTGAAATGATGCATGCACTAACCTTCCACCTCAAAATAAGATGGAATTCTAATTAAGCCACATCATGTACTCAATTTTCCTGTAATGCAAGTGATATCATGTTCCTTTCTCCCTCTTATTCCATTTCCTTCTAAATTCTCTTTTTTTTCTTTTCTCAAATTTTTTCAGATTTTCAGAATTTTTTTCTTTCTTTTAGCCCACATATCCATAATTGCTTAGAGATACATGTATAGGGCTATTTTCTTCATGATTGGAAATCTTTGCACTATTTCGAGGGTATGGAACAGTTTAGATCACTTTTTAGAAAAAATTGAGATACATGGTGTACTTTATGCATGAAAATCATGAAATTTATGAGTGCAACTACATGACATGCACCTAAGGGTAATGTGCATAAATCCTTATACTTTTTCCTTTTTATGCAGCAAAATGGAAAAATAACAATGCAATTCCTATCTAAATGCTATGCTCACAAGAAAGAATTAAAAATGTACTTTACTTCCAATTTTTTGGTGGATTATGGAAAAATGAGGTGGAATGATCACAAGATTAGGTGACTGAACCTTAGAGAAATATTATGTGTCCCTCCTTACTGACATGTGTAGTGGTTCAAAAGGTTATTTCTCTTACATCCAATTAAGGTCTCATTACCATTTGGTTAGATTAGGCTCAAACAACCGTTACTATCCACTTTTCATGAGTCAATGGGAGTATGGGCGTGAAATATTGTCTTAAAGTTGACATAATCAATCATTTTCATAGGATAAGTTCCCCAAGGACAACCAAGTCAAGCTATCCAAGGTAACATTTCCCATGAATAAACAAGCGAGATGACAACTTTTACGACATCCACAGTTACACTAGATAGATGTGGATCCTAAACAAAAAAACTAAAAATGCAAGAAACAAATAACAAAGAAAAAACTAAAAACAACAAAAGAAAAGATAGGGTTGTTCCAGCCACCCCCCTAAGCTTGAATTCGACTATGGCCTCATAGTCAAAAACAAACTTAAGAGTGGAACAGAGATACCCTGATCAATCTTGTGGAGGCGGAGGCGGGTACTGCGGGGCCGTAGGATCCCAAGAAGGATACTCCCCCTGGAAGCTCAGATCATATTGGGTCCTCAGCGGAGGCTGTGGATAGCCTCCAAAGTAGCCTTGGCTCCAGTACTGGTCGTAAAATGGCTCTTGTTGCATCTCCATCCGTTGCAACTGGTTGTGTATCTGCTCTTGGTTGGCGAGGAGGAGACGCTCGTTCTCGAACATAGCCCGCTGATTGTCAAGTAACCGGCTCGTAGTCTCATGAATACCGGTGTACATAGCCGGATGCTGCTGTTGAGTCTGTTGTATATCCTGCAGCATTGTGTACATTCCCTGCACGGAGTAGGGATCCTCGCCTGGCTGCGAGGGCTGTGGTGATGGCGGCGGGGGCTGGGATGATGAAGACACACCCGGATGCATCCTAGGACGCTTCCGTGGTGCTACACGTGCACGAAGAGGTGTGAAAGCCTCCTCTTCCTCCTCAGCCTCGCCTTCTTGATCGTCATCGCCGCCTTCTTCTTCGGAGGACTCGATGGCTATGATTGGCCACCGGAAGTGCTGCGCGCCCTCGATGTTGAAGACGTCGTCCGGCAGTGCGCGCTCCTGATAAGCTTGGTTGACGTGGCAATGTGCGTACGCCAACCCATCCCGGAGAAGGATAAGGTTTGAACGGTACACATGTTGCACCGTTCACCTTACTCCTCGTGGAAATCGGAGTCATGGACTGAAAATTCAGCCCCAAGTAGGACGCCAACTTGGTGATGAGCCCACCAAAATGGATTGGAGCCTTCCTTGTACTCCTCTTCACCGCCAGGACGCGCTGTAGGAAGAAAGCCCCCCAGTTGCACTCTTGATGCTTCAGGAGTGCATAGAGGAAGAACAGATCACTCTCCTGAAACTTGCTCAAAGCTAGATCACTCCGAGCAAAGAATGTCAAGCTCAACATCCGGTGAAGGACCCGGACGAACGGATGTTCAAAATCTGCTACCGCTGCATTATGGTAGCTCACAGTCTTTCCCGCCGGCACTGTGACTAGCTCGGCGAAGATTTTGTCGTAGTCGGTGCGGGCATCTGGGCGTCGGTGATCATGTTGGGAGTGGTTCCAGTTAAAGATGATGTTGAACTGCTTAAGTGTGATGTTGTAGTTGATGTTGAATAGTCGGAATGATACCCGGCCCTTGATCCACTCACGGTCCGATGCCACCACGTCGTTGGGTACGATGCAGACGTCGAGGGACGCCATAAACTCCGCCACCAATTCCTTGTAGGTGGGCCATTCGCCGAAGAACGGCTGCCCATCCGCATGACGCTCCAGCTCGTCTGGCCTTCTGTTGGTGTGGCATGCTTGACCGGCCAACACATAGGAAAGGTTGGCCTCGAACCCCAGCTCCTAGAGCATACTCCGGTCCACATACCGGGTCGACTCAATCTTCTGCTTCAAGATCTCCTCGTAGACCCTCCTCACCTCCGCGGAAGGGTGAACCAGGCGCAGACGAGGGACGAAAGCAGTCAGAGGTGGAACAAACTCCTCAATCTCCATGGGGTTTGCGCGCGAGGATGAAGCTCCGGCGACGTGCACCATGGTTGCGAGAAAGATGGGATTAGAAGAAGAGAGCGCGATGAAGATGGAGAAATGATTCTCCGCTCGGTGAAGATCCTCGCTCGATGTCTCTTCTCTTCAGTCTTGGAGGGCTCGGGGGAGTGCTCGGCGCAAAGGAGAATGCTTGCTCTGAAGGTGTGACGTCAAATGACGTTGGAATTCTCCTTAAATAGACTTGGCCGGCGCCACTGTTGACCCGTCGTTACCATCGACGCGGGTCGATGGTATCGACACGTCTCTCTGGTATCCTCCTCCCTCGCGAGTATCGACGGCTGACGTTTGCTGGATCGAGAAACCCGGATTGCTGACGTGTCGATACCATTGACGTTAGTCGATAGTATCGACGCAACACCCGGATCGCTGATGTGGACTCACGATCGTCGTCGATGTCTGTGTGCGGATCGGTGACATGGTTGTTGATACCATCGAGGAAAGTCGATGGTATCGACTTGCTTTTATTACGACACCGCCATTTTGTTGCATTCAACCTGTGATCATGTCGATACCATCGACGAGGCCGTCGATGGTATCAAGTTGACTGAGCAAAATTCATCTGAACTTCTCCAGAGATCTCGATGGTATCGATTGGCATGTCGATACCATCGACAATTTTGTTGCGACCTGCCTGTGACCATGTCGATACCATAGACTTGGCCGTCGATGGTATCGACCCAGTGCGATTTTTGCAGCAATCAACTTGAACCCATGTCGATACCATCGACCAGTGTGTCGAACGTATCGACCCTACCTATGCCTGCACATTGAACAAACGGATCACGGTATCTTCTTTACACTAAATTTTAAACGAAATAAAAGCAATCTACAACTATGATTATAATATCCTAATGTACCAATGGTTGGGTTGCCTCCCAACAAGCGCCCTTCTTTAGCGTCTTAGGCTAGACGTCTTCCAAACATCTCATTCATTCACAAGTGAAATGAGTTTGACCTCATTCACTTTTCTCTTGTAGTTTTCACCAAAATACAACTTTAAGCGCTTCCCGTTCACTAAGAACGTGGCATCTCCATCACGCACAAGAATCGCACCGTGCGGCCTCACCTCTTCCACTACGAAGGGTCCACTCCACCGGAATTTTATCTTCCCGGGATGCAATTTGAGACGGGAGTTAAATAAGAGAACACTATCTCCCTTCTTGAACGTGCGCAGCTCAATATGGCGATTGTGGATCAGCTTTGTGCGCTCCTTGTAAATGCGGGCATTCTCATATGCCGTCATGCGTAATTCATCCAATTCATTCAACTCAAACATCCTTTTTCTCCCGGCTTCATCATAACTCAAGTTCAGCCTTCTTAGCGCCCAATGGGCCTTGTGCTCCAGCTCCACCGGAAGGTGGCAAGCCCGGACATACGCCAACCTAAAAGGCGTGGTGCCTATAGGTGTTTTGTACGCCGTTCTATACGCCCAAAGTGCGTCTGGTAGTAGGGCACTCCAATTTTTCCTCGTGGATGCCACTGTCTGTTCTAGAATCTTCTTGATTTCCCGATTTGATACCTCCACTTGTCCTTGAGTCTGTGGATGATATGGGGTGCCGATGTTGTGCTTGACCCCATATTTCTTCAAAAGTTTCGAAAATTTCTAATTCCGGAAATGCGTGCCCCCATCACTTATGATCATTCGGGGTATCCCGAACCTGCAGAAAATGTTTTCCTTGACAAACCTGCACACTACATTTGAATCATTAGTCCTTGTGGGGATTGCTTCCACCCACTTCGACACATAATCAACAGCAAGCAAAATATATAAATTTGAATTTGAGGACACAAAGGGTCCCATGAAGTCTATGCCCCATAAGTCAAATACCTCAACTTCCTGAAGTACATTCAGGGGCATCTCTTGTCTCCTTGAAATGTTACCTGCGCGCTGGCACGGGTCACATTGCCTAACGAAATCATAGGCATCCCGGAACAAAGTGGGCCAATAAAGGCCGCTCTCCAACACTTTGGATGCTGTCTGTGAACTAGCATGGTGTCCTCCCGTAGGCGACGCATGGCAATGGTGGAGAACACTCTCGTACTCCACCTCCGGCACACACCTGCAAAGAATACCATCCCTGCACTGCTTCAAATGAATCGGGTCATCCCAAAAATAGTATCTCAACGAATGAAAGAATTTCTTTTTCTCTTGATAAGACCAATCTTCCGGGATGATCCCGCAAGCCAAATAGTTAACAATTTCAGCAAACCACGGTTCCTTAGAATCAATTTTCAAAAGTTGTTCATCGAGGAACGTCTCGGTTATGGGTATGTGCAAACCTTGTTCATCTACCCTTTCTAACCTAGACAAGTGGTCAGCCACCACATTTTCAATTCCCGACTTGTCCTTGATTTCAATATCGAATTCTTGTAAAAGCAAAATCCACCTAATGAGTCTAGGCTTTGCATCCTTTTTCTCCATCAAATATTTTATCGCAGCATGATCGGTCCACACAACTACTTTAGAACCCACTAAGTACTGCCGAAATTTTTCAAAAGCAAACACGACGACAAGTAACTCTTTTTCTGTAGTTGTATAGTTCAATTGAGCATCATTAAGCGTTTTGGAGGCGTAGAAAATCACAGCGGGCTTATTATCTACCCTTTGCCCCAAAATGTCTCCCACTGCATAATCGGAAGCATCACACATCAATTCGAATGGTTTTGTCCAATCCGGCGTTTGAACAACTGGAGCTGAAATCAACTTTTCTTTCAAAACCTCGAATGTGTGAAGACACTTCTCATTGAAATCGAAAACTGCATCTTTTTCTAACAATTCGGATAAAGGTTTTGTTATTTTAGAAAAATCCTTGATGAATCGCCGATAAAACCCGACGTGTCCCAAAAAGCTTCTCACCCCTTTTACAGAATTTGGTGGGGGTAGCTTAGAAATCACCTCAATTTTCACGGGGTCTACCTCAAGACCCTTGCTAGACACCTTGTGTCCTAGCACTATTCCTTCCATCACCATCATGTGACATTTCTCCCAATTGAGGACCAAGTGTGTATCCTCGCAGCACTGCAATACCTTGTCCAAGTTATAAAGACATTCATCAAAAGACGCTCCATACACCGAGAAGTCGTCCAAGAAAACTTCAAGACAACGCTCCACCATGTCAGAGAATATGGCGAGCATGCAGCGTTGAAAAGTCGCCAGCGCATTACATAATCCAAATGGCATACGTCGGTAAGAAAAAGTCCCATAGGGACATGTGAACGTAGACTTCTCTTGATCCAAAGGATCAATAGAAATATGGTTATACCCCGAATACCCATCTAGAAAACAGAAATGCGACCGACCGGCAAGACGTTCCAAAATCTGATCGATAAATGGCAATGGAAAATGATCTTTAAGAGTTGCAGCATTCAGTCGGCGGTAGTCAATGCAAACACGCCACCCGGTTACCAGTCGGGTGGTGATAGGTTCATTCAAGAGATTTTTTGTGACAGTAATTCCCCCCTTTTTAGGGACTACCTGTGTGGGACTCAACCACGTCGAATCTGATATGGCATATATGATCCTAGCAGCAAGAAGTTTTATTACTTCCTTCTTCACAACCTCCATCATGCTCGGATTTAGATGTCTTTGAGGCTGAATGACTGGCTTGGCTCCCTCCTTGAGCCAAATCTTGTGCTGGCAAAGTGTAGGGGAGATCCCCTTGATGTCCGCAACAGACCACCCAAACGCTCCACGGTGGTTCTTGAGCACTATCAGTAGTTACTCCTCCTCATCCGCACTCAAGTAAGCAGATACAATCACCGGTAACTTGTCCTTCTCAGCTAGAAAGACATACTTAAGATGCGGGGGCAGCGGCTTCAGCTCCAATTCAGGCGGGCAGATAAGAGATGACTGCAGCGGTGGGGGAAGTGTGCCTAAATCTTCATAGTGCCTCGTGTAGAAACATGGAAGCATCTGAAGCATTTTGGCGCACTCCTTGAGTGAAGTACTCCGCATCCAATCATATGTGACATTTAACAAGCACGCCTCCAAAGGCAATTCCGGATATGCGTCAAAAATTGAAGTAATAATCGCATCATCCTCCCAAGATGGTGGAATGTCCTCATTCTCATCATTTGGAAACCCAACAGCTTTGCATAAAGAGACAACTTTAGTTTGCTCCATAATGTCCACAGCTAAGGTTCCATTATCGATCCTGCTCATCACATGAGTCATGTCCAAGAATGGCTTCCCAAGGCAAAGTGAGATATTATGCTCCACATGTTTCACCATGTTACACTGTGCTTTTGCTTTAGTAGATGCATTGCTAGTGGGCATGACCATCTCAAAGCGATCATCTGCAATGCCCAAGGTCAAGCGACCTCTCCCCATCTCCAAGATCATATCAGTTGTAGCTTGGAATGGGCGTCCAAGTAGCAACTCATTGTCGTGCTCGTCTTGCATTTCCATAACCACGAAATCTGCTGGGAAAACAAATCGGTCGACCTTTACCAAGAGATCTTCACAGATCCCATACGGTTTCACCACAGAATTATCAGCCAATTGGATAGTCATATTGCTTGGCCTTGACTCCTTTAATCCCAGCTTTTTAAATGTAGAAAGGGGCATCAGATTGATGCTTGCCCCAGAATCACATAGTGCCTCTCCGAATTTGAATTTCCCAATAAAGCAAGAAATATTAAAACATATGGGATCATGTCTCTTCGGCGGCAAAGTGCCCATAATAAAAGCACTCACTTGCTCCTTCAATACCATAACCTCATTGTCTGGTATTTTCCTTTTCTTGGTGATGACATCTTTAAGAAACTTCCCGTAAGACGGGATTTGCTCAATCGCCTCTAACAAAGGAATATTCACCGACAACTTCCTAAAGTTGTCCAGAAATTTCTTAAATTGTGCATCCACCTTCCTTGCCTTTGCGCTATTGGGATAGGGGACCGGAACGGTATGTGCCCTTTGATGCGGTGGCACATAGGGTGTCAATTTCTGCGGTTCCTCCTCAGTAGCTTGTTCCTCATTACTATCCACAACTATATCTTCAGCTTGCCCTGTGACAGGTGTGGGCTGCTCCGTCGTGGTTGCATCTTCAACTTTGTCCTGCGGTGTGCTTGTGTCATCCGTCCTTGGATTCAACACTTTCTTGCCGCTCCTCAGTAAGATGGCCTTGTCCTGCTGGTTTCCCCCAGGAACATTGGTGTTCCCTGGAAAACCCGGATGCACTGGCTTCTTCAAGCTTGCAATTTCTACTGCCATTTGCGCCATAGAAGTCTCTATAGTCCTCATTTGAGCCCCGTGGCTCTGCAGAGTCTGCCCAAATTGGTTCATGTATTCACCCTGTTGCTTTATTTGTTGTCCAAAGGTGTTCATTAACTCCTGATTTTGTTTGATGACTTGATTGAGCAGCTCCGTGCTCTTGTCCTCTGTGGCTGGTGCAGGCTTGGTGTCCGGATCCTGCAGAAAATTGTTCGGATCCTTCCATGAGAATTTCTTGTCCTTTCTCCATGAGTAATCATTGTTCATGTACCCCTGTTGTTGCCTCATGTACTTTACTTGAGCCTCATCCTCGGACTCATTGTCTTCCTTCTGCAGTAACTTCTTTGCGAGAAGATCCATCTTCTCATTTAGCTCTCTCATTTCCTTTGATTCACTGGCAACTCTTGCTTGCTCAACTGGGCCTCTTTCTCTTTCTCCCCAGGATTGCTTTCTTGCCATGTTCTTCATTATCTCCCAGCATCTCGTATCGGTGTTATTTAAGAAAAATCCTGAACCAGCTGAGTCCAAGTTACTCCTATCATGCTCGGAGAGAGCAAAATAAAAGATCTTCACCTGTGTCTCCTTGTCCAGTCCATGATGTCGACATCTCCTCAACATGACCTGGAATCGCTCCCAGGTCTCAGAATAAGTTTCACCCGCATGTTGGGTGAAATTGTGAATCTTCCTAATCATTTCGTTGGTCTTCTCAGGAGGGAAAAACCTCTCGAAGAAAACCTCCACCATATGATCCCATGATTCAACAAACTCATCGTCGAGGTTATGTAGCCACTCTCTCGCTACTCCTGCCAGGGAACTTGGGAACAACTTAAGGTACAGAACATCCTGTGGGAACCTGTCTATCTTCACCATATCACAATTTTCAACAAACTGACTGATGTGTGCAACCAGATCTTCAGTTTTCAGCCCGTGAAATGCGTTTGATTTTACCAAGTTAATCAATGCTAGATCAATCTTGTAGGTCGGTATGTTGACCGCCTGCTTCTTGATAGGCCCTTTTGATGCTGATGAGGAAGAAGCTTTGATCTTCTCCCATATCGTCTGTGGTTCGGCCATTTCTTCTACTTCAGATTCAGAATTTATTTCCTCTAGGTGCTCGTGCTTGTAGTGCTCTTCGTCCTCAAATGGTCCCGGAGGTGGAACCTCGGGTGTACGATTCGCGTAGTCTGTACTACGTGTATGCACCATGCAAAGTACCTGAAATACGAAAATAGGGGTTCAGTACTATGATTTGAACGAGTAAACACAATTATTGAGAAATTTAGGAATATGTAAAATGATTTCAAAATAATAAAAAAAAAGTGGCCTAGAGTGGTCGCTCTTAGCACTCAAAGTGCCAATAATTTTCCGTATCCCCGGCAACAACGCCAAAAACTTGATGTGTATTTTACTACGCGCTTAAACGCAAGTATACGCGTCGAGTAATATAGGCCTTTGTGAGACTCGAGTCGAACTCAGGGATACGTGAATTATTGGAGACTCCTACTAACTAATTGCAATCAGCTAGGTCGGATAACAAAGTAGGGTTTTGTTGTAGAAATTAAAAGAAAATAAAATGAATCAAATAAAACAATCGATTAAAGGTTAATTTAATCAATTCAAAAGGATATCTTTAGGATGGCGGTTTCACCGCGGGTCAACATTGTATTAGGTTTTATATAATATCTCACTTTTCTCTCTCTATCCGGGTAGTGGCCTAAAATGAGAATTACCCACTGTCGTGGTGTAATTCACTACTTAGATTTAGGTTGATTCCACCGTCGTAGTAATCATTCCCCTAAACGAAGAGCATTAAGAACGATCTCTCAGTTCCCACCATTAATTTTACAACTCCTTTGTCAAGGGTTTTATCGATTAATGTAGGTTTCATTTCTTTTCAACCTTTAATCCTTCTATCGAAGTGATTAAGGGCATTAAGTTATTATTATGGTGATCAAGCATAACAATATAAATGGAGAAAACGAATCTATACCACGGATTTAAGAGAGAAAATATAAATTATCAATATAAAATTGTCATACAATGCATTCCCAGGCTACTCCCGGTCCTAAAGATGGAGGGTTTTAGCCTCTCATGTTCATCTCACTTGAATACATGGTAGAAATGGGGAAATTCATAAGAAAAACGTGGAAAAAAATAGGAAAACCCCTGAACGGAGAAGAACCGGTAGATCCTTGGCGTAGAATACGAGCTTCCCCGCCTGTCGGTGGTGGAAATCGTCTTCGGCAGCGTCCGAATCACCCGGGATGAGCTTCTGGCATCCATTCTCCTTTCTCTCCTTTCTCGGCACTCGTGCAATGCAGAATGAGATCATGATCTCGTGTGGGCGGCCGTCATTAGGTATAAGTCCCTAATTACGTCGTAAAATAACAACAGCCGTCCGATCGAGATCAAAACAGATCCAACGCATATCTACCGGCGTCGATACCATCGACGCGGGTCGATGGTATCGACCCAGCGTATTAGCGGCAACTTTCCTTTCTTTTAGTCTGAGCGCCTGTGGTCATCTCGATACCATCGACTTTGCTGTCGATGGTATCGACTCCTATAGCGTCGGTTTTGTCTTTTAGCGACGCTGTAGCTCTTCATGCGTCGATGGCATCGACTTTCGTCGATGGTATCGACAACTTCCTCGCCAGCAACCTGAAGTGATCTCGATGCCATTGACATGGGTGTCGATGGTATCGACTCTTTGTTTCTCCTCTCGGCTGGCAACCTGTGGCTTGGTTGATGGTATCGACTTCCGTTGATGGTATCGAAGGAAGCAAATACTTGTTTTTCCTGAAATTACAAAACAAGACCAAGTAAATCCACACAAATTATGATAATATGATAAATAATGTTCAAAATGATAAAACAAAGGGGATTTGATATAATATGATGGCAAAGACCGAATTGAGTGAATTATGCAATATTACCCATAAAAGTGACTAATTAGAGCACAAAACACCTAGTAAAAAGGTCTATAATTGCGACTCAAAATCATCGCATCAGCTCCTCCAATATACAGTTGTATTGAATGTAAACAAGTTTATCCAACTGCTTTCTCAATATTAGAAAGTAAAAGACCGCTAATCGATATATTAGATATGAGAAACCCTACTCCTATAAATAGGAGAACAGGGAAGCGTACAAGACATAAGACAACCCTAATGGGCCAAGACACTTAGGCCCATATTACAAACTAATAATATTTTACTAACTAAATAACTCTCAAAACTCCCCCTCAAGATGAAGTTGGGAGATCCCAAATCATCTTGCAAATAAAGAGTTGGATGAATAAAACAAACAAATAGAATAAAATGATAAACTAAGCCCATATAAGAATTTTCTCCCCCTCAATATTACATTAAAGCGCTCAAACACTTAGACACTCCCCCTCAAGTTGATACTCAAAGCAAGTAGGCAAGCAGGTCACAGAAGCTTCTCGATCATCTGGAGCAGCAACACGATCATCTTAAGCAACAGATTAAATAGCTGATAGGCACGAATGTCTTCATCAAAGCCGTCGTCGTAGTAGCCAAAGAGTGCTGGATCACGGTAGCAGAGCCGAGAGAGTGTTGGATCACAGTAGTAGAAAGTCGACGTGCAAGCACGACACTGACAAGTAGAGAGTCGACGTGTCAAAACACGGACATGCCAGAGAGTGTTGGCGCACAGCAGTAGAGAGTCGACAACGTAGGAAGATAGAAGACCAGTAGGTAGAGTAGCAAGCAAATAAATAACTCATGTAGATGAAGCTCCATGTAAAGTCAGCAACAAAAAGGTCTTCATCATCTTCCCTCTTCATACAATATCCATCACAGTAGCAGACGTCACAGTCCAGAGAGTGCTGGTCCACAGAGTAGAAAATCAACGTGCAAATAAAGCACAAACTGCAGAAAGTGGCAAAGCACAAAGCAGCAGGTAAAGTGTGCTAATGATAGCACAAGTAGAAAAGATGATGTCCACATATGCAACTTCACAGCAGCAGTCGAGGTAGATGATGAATGAACAATAATAGCAACAAAAAGCACTAAATAGCAGCAGAAGAATCCATATATCAGCAATAAATGTGGCATGAAGCGGCATAACATAATTCTTCTTTTTTTTCTTAATATTTCCTCCATCTCGTCTCTTCCCTCTACTCTTTCTTCTCTATTCTCCCCCTCACACCAAGAAAGGAAAGAGTAAAGGAGTGGTTGGCGTGGAGAGTCAAAAACAACAGTAGAGGCAAAGTTTTTCTATAGGAAAATAGGTGGAGGCAATCGATAATATGAATCAAGGTAGAAAATGACCCGAATAGGCATATCCAGATAGAAAACTAAATGAATCTTTCTCCGACCAAAAAAGGGGTTTTGTTTGGCCCGTTAGGGCAAATATTTGAGTGTATATGGGAGGGGTGAAGTAGAAACTATTGAGGGGTACTAAAAAAAATTGAATGCATAGAGGGTTGTTTGGTAGCAGTGAGTAGTGGTAGGTGGTTGTGGTTGGGTAGGAAGCAGTGGGAAGTGTCGAGTAGCAGGAAGTAGATGGGTTGCAGGCATATGGCTGCTAAAAAAATAACAGGCCCAACGGCTGGGTAATAGGCGGTAGGCAGAGCTTGTATTAGCAATTTGACAACGACAAGTGTTTCAGCATGGGCAGTTGGGTGGCGGTATGCTTGGAGCCGACACATGGACATGCAGCAGCGGGCACAAGCAGAGAGGAGACAATAAGGGTCGACGGCGTTGGCAACAGAGATCATCGGTTGGTAGACACAAACGGTAGCAGCAGCAGGAAGGGGCGCACGTCAGTCGTGCGCAGTAGTAGTGGCCGCGTACGAAGCAGTAGTGACGACATCAGCACATGGAACAACATCCAGTTAGAGGTGGTGGCGGTAAGGGTGGAACAGACAGCAGGGGCCGGAGGGTGGCGACAAGGAGCAGTGTGGCAGTGAGCACATGAGCATACAGTAAGGGTCGGCATCCAGTAGTAAGAGAGTAGAGGAACAAGGAAGAAGGTAGGGAACTAGGGAAGGAATTCCCTGTGGGTAGCTATGGGCGGAGGCCGCCCGCAAGGGGGGCGCTCCTCCTTTTCTTGCTCTCTCTCACGTACGGCAGCTACAACGACGGCTCAAGATCACTGCTTTGATGCCATCTTAGAAAGTAAAAGACGGCTAATCAATATATTAGATAGGAGAAACCCTGCTCCTATAAATAGGAGAATAGGGAAGCGTACAAGACATAAGACAACCCTAATGGGCCAAGACATTTAGGCCCATATTACAAACTAATAATAAAACACTAACGAAATAACTCTCAACACTTAACAACCGATTTCTTCTCTTTGTGTATCTACAATAAAAAAGGTTATGAATTAGAATCTTATTACAAAAGTGCACAAATTTATTTAATAACCAAATAACACTTACAAACTCAAATGAACTCCAGTTTCGCTCACAACTAGATTAGGTGCAACACAGGCTCAAGAATCGCAGAGCCAACTTCTTTAAGGCAGAATTCCCTACACCATATAGCTCCCACAAAGCCACTATAAAATATGAAGACATGGTGCTCCTATGGTGTAGAGCAGATGGGTTCCCGAACAAGCCATGACTGTATTTGTAAGCATCAACATCAAAAGCTATTTCATCAATTAAAGATAAATGTTCAACTGTTTTCAGGAAGCAATTTATGAAAGCTGTTGGAGCTATGTCAATGGTTTCTTCTGTTGATTCACCTTCTTTCACAGAATGAAACCACCCATTGGGATTGACGAAGTAAGCTGCACCGTGCAAGACTGATACCATCTTATCTTCATATCGCTTTTTAACAATGGATACAACAGGACCATACTTTCTCTCATCCCGTCCTAAATTCACCTGCATGTTGTCGACTGCAGTTTGCATTTCTCTACTTATGTATCCCATACATGGATTGGAATCAGAATCAACAAGCCTCAACAGTTGCACAAGTGGCGTAGTGGCCCTCAGATAGCTATCCACCGCCTCGTATAACTTATGTGATAACACAGTCCTTGCAACCTTCCCATTTACTTGTTGTCCACAAATCAGATAGAAACAAGGTGCCTAAGGCATTCCCATCATTATGTAAGCTTTGAAGTGTCATAAAATCTGTGGAAAATTGAGTGATTGAGAATCTATGTCAGCTTTCTAGCTTTGTTTATTACTCATGCATATTGCGACAACGCTGCAATGTCCTCCAACATCAGATTTATACAACGTGCGACACATGGTGTCTAGAATAGATGCGTCCACTTTGCCTCCAACATCTCGCCAACTAGCTTAAAATTTGAGGTATTGTTAGTTACAACTTGTGTAACATAAGTAGGCCCAATCTTCTCAATGGCCTCATCCAGAAGTTAGAATTTTTTTTCCTGTATGGTTGTGCAGATACATCAACAGAATACATGAAAAAAGTACCATGAGGTGAATTAACCAAAAAGTTTATTGGACTTCTTCCTCGCCGGTCTGACCATCCATCATACATCAGTGTGCAACCATACTTCTTCCACGCATCTACATGTCCATCCCGCAAGTTTCCGGTCTTCTCATATTGGTCATATAATAGACGTGTCGTGAGAGCTTGATACTTTGGAGGTTTGAAACCGCTCCCAAACTATACAACCACCTCAAATGCAATCTTATATTGAATGTAGTTGGCAACATTTAAAGGATTACCAGCCTGGTAGAACCACAACACTCTCTCTTCATCAACTCTAGCTTGGGCTTCTTTCTTGTACGTAGAGTCAAAATAGTTTTTCTCTTTTCCTGCCTTTCTCAATGCAATCACCTCACGAGGAAGAGGTGATACATATGCATCCATGGGGCCTCGATCACTAACCCCTGACGTCTTACCAAACATTGCATGCCTAGCACTTGTCTAGGGTGTCGAAGCACCTGGTTTTTGCGAAGCAGTGGAAAAATCCTCATGTTCACCATCAAGGTCCCCACGAGGAAACAAGTGCAACTTGGCATGTAGTCCAATATCTCTTTTTTGATAGCAGTTGTAGTGTCGTTGCTCTTGACTTAATTTGAGCCCTTCCCTGAAAGATGATCGTTCACCCTCTTGATCCCTCCATTACATATATGGCCACACAAACCACATTGGACCCTGTTATTATCACTCAGATTAGGCCAAAAAGAATACTGCCACCTAGGATAATTAGACTTTGCTTTCCTTTTTGAATACTTCAACACAGAATAGTGATTCAGGTCTACATTGTTGCTTCCAGTGGGAATGGTACTTCCTGTCACTGGCTCATCAGACATCCTAAAATTAAATGCAAAAAAAGACTAAAGGCCCAATAAAAATCAGCAATAGATGAATACATACAAATCAATACAATAACAAATATAAGGAGATACAAATCCCTAAATTCATAATAGTCGACCATTAATGCAAAGGAATAGATAAATACATATAAATCAGTAAACCAATATATATAAGTCAATTGATCAATAAATATTATTAAATAGATAATTAAATATTTGCTAAATCAGTAAATAAGGAGATACAAATCCCTAAATTCATAATAGTCGACCACTAATGCAAAGGAATAGATAAATACATACAAATCGGTAAACCAATACATAGAAATTAGTTGTTCAATAAATTTAATTGAGTAGATGATTAAATATCTGCTAAATCAGTAAAAAAGGAGATACAAATCCCAAAGTTCATATTAGTGGATCACTAATGCAAACCAATAGATAATTACATACAAATCAGTAAACCAATATATATAAATCAGTTGATCAATAAATATAATTAAGTAGATGATTAAATATTTGCTAAATCAGTAAATAAGGAGATACAAATTCCTAAATTCATAATAGTTGACCACTAATGCAAAGGAATAGATAAATACATACAAATCAGTAAACCAATATATATAAATCAGTTGATGATGATGATGATGATCATCATCATCTAAGCCTCAGTCCCAACTATGTTGGGGTCGGCTACATGGATCCTTTGTTTCCATTCATCTCTATCATGGGCCATATTCTGATTGAGATGTAGAGATTCAAAATCTCTCTTTATAAGCTCATCCCATGTTAATTTAGGCCTTCCTATTCTTCTATTTATAGTGTTTGGCTCAATAACATTGCTTCGTATAGGCACACTAGTAGGTCTATTGCACGTGTCTGTACCATCTGAGTCGGCCCTCGCGCAATTTGTTCTCAATGCTCACCACCCCCACTTTATTCCTAATATAGTCATTTCTCAAGCGATCTTTTCTTGTCTTCCCACACATCCATCTCAGCATACGCATTTCAGCCATGTTCATCTTGTTGAGACCTTGTTTCTTCACCGCCCAACAATCACTCCCAAAGAGCATCGCTGTTCGTATAGCTGTACTATAAAACTTACTTTTTAACCTGAGAGGGATCTTATGATCACATAATACTCTAGTTGCACTCCTCCATTTCAACCATCCTGTAGTGATCCAGTGACAAACATCATTTTGGACATCCCCGTCTATTTGAATAATAGAACCCAAGTAAAGGAATTTATCACATTTTGGTATATCTACTCCGTTCAACTTGGCTCCATCATTCACACTACGAGATTGGCTGAAATTGCAATGCATATACTCATTTTTGCTCCTGCTAATCATAAATCCATTTGATTCCAATGCCTTTCTCCAGAGTTCAACTTTATCATTCAATCCCTCTTTAGTTTCATCAATCAAAACAATATCATCAGCACATAACATACACCAAGGAATATCATCCTGAACATTCTTTATCAACTCATCCATAATAAGAACGAATAGATATGGGCTGAGTGTGGATCTCTGGTGTACCCCAACTGTGATAGGAAAAGTTGGTGTCTCTCCTCCAGGAGTCCTGACACTTGCAGTAGAGCTATCATACATGTCATTGATCAAGTCAATGTATTGGATAGGCACACCCTTTTTCATCAAAACCATCCATAACACTTCTCTGGGTACACGATCATAAGCCTTTTCTAGATCGATAAGCACCAGCAAATATAATTAAGAAGAAGATAAAATATTTGCTAAATCAGTAAATAAGGAGATAAAAATACCAAAGTTCATATAAGTGGATCAACCAATAGATAATTACATACAAATCAGTAAACCAATATATATAAATCAGTTGATCAATAAATATAATTAAGTCTATGATTAAATATTTGCTAAATCAGTAAACCACTATATATAAATCAGTTGGTCAATAAATATAATCAAGTAGATGATTAAATATTCATAGATGAACAGAGTCAGAATTGAACAGACGTGCGTGAGGGGGCTTGAGGGATTAGTTTACATTAGGGTTATATATATAGATATTTAGGTTATATCAATTAGGAAAGTTTTTTATTCAGTTTAGAATTTAATTATCCTTTTTTGTTGGGCTTACAACCATTTTTATTAGCACAATAATTGGGCCGCATGCCTAGGCGAACAACCTAACCCGCCTAGTCGACCACTTGACCGCCTGGTCTTATAAACAACCCTGGGTGCCTGGATTGGGACGATCATGCCCTTACAACTCGAGCAAGGATGAGAGAGATTGAAAGAAACACTTGGACAATGTGTTTAGAGTGGTTCCAATGTCCAAACTAGGAGACCATCAATCCACTACCTAGAGAGGTCAACCTCTAGGACTTTGCAACCCATGTATACTTATACTCCGTTAGAAGAGATACAAGAGGAACACCTTACATCCAAGGGTGTACCTATCCAAGACAAGAGTCTTCAACCTACACAAGGACTTACCCACTTGATCAAGATATCTTCAGCTTTCACCAAGGACTTTCCCACACTTGCATCAAGACTTTTGCCTTGCAGGGATTACCCACTCTTCTTGGATCTTCCACCTTGTCCTTCTCCTTCACTTGGAGAAGATCTTCACACCTATTTAGCCTTGAAGAAGAACAACAACTTCTCCTTCACTTAGAGAAGATCACTTCAGCCTTTGCTCTTTGAGAAAGGGGATTGGGAGGTGGAGAGATGGAGAGCTTTAAAAGGTAACAATGAGGTAGTTCTCTTACAACATGCTAACTCACTCATAATAACAAAATGATTTGTAAATGAGAGAGAAAGGGGATCAAAGGGTTGTAGCACACTCAACTAGAGTAAGGACCAAGGATAGCATGAATGAACAACCTTGGAATGAACTCCAAGAGGTCCTATTTATAGATGGGGGTGTTTCTTGGAGTGTGGGATCACTTAAGAATGAAAAATACTCATTTTACAACTTGCAACAGATCTATTTTCATTTCTAACAACTCTCCAATGGTTGGAATCATTTTTTTGCATTTTCCGTACAATAATTCGGTCGAGTTTCAATAAAGATAACTTGACCAATCCACTAACTAATAAACCCAATTTTTAAACTATCGATCGAGTTTTTCCTAGGGTAACTCGACCGATCAGCTAAAATCAACTTTGTTTAAAAAGTCAGTCGGTCGAGTTTTGTGAGTCTACAACTCAAACGATGCAACCATTTCTAATAATCCATCAAAGATCGGTCGAGATTCAAACTCGACCGATTAAAGTTTTGTGACAATTTTTCCAAAATAATTTTTAAGTGATCAAACAACGGAATTAACTATCCCATATTTTTTCTCATCTTAGTTACAAGTTATATCATCAATAGAAATGATTACAAAAATATTCTAAGGTGGTTTGGAGTGATTTCCCAAATTGCACATTTGCATTGCTTTTGACTTGAACTTGGACAATCTAGGGCTTGTGTAATCTGATCCTTTTCACGTACGTAATACTTGAAATCAGTCTCAAACAAACATATTACATACATATGAATGGAATGATTTAAGTCATTATCAAAATATGGACAATGTATAACTCCCAAGTCAAAGGTTCTCCCCCTTTTTGACAATGACAAACCATTCCTCAACATATTGAAAAGGGTATGTAAAGTTATACCTTGGCCTTGTGAATTGCAAGGAGATTCATAATTTTAACAATGTGAATGGCTCCCCCTCAATCTATGCTCACTCTTACCTGCATAGTTAGTCTTTCTACACAAAACTATATAACATGTATACTACATTGTCCTTTAGCAAGTCACATGATAAGACATAGACAAGAAAAGGATCACATAGGCAGTAAAAACAATATGGTTTTGATTCATAACATCAAATTTCTCTCCCCCTTTTGGCATTATCAAAACGTAAGGTGGGTAGAAGAGCATAAAAAATAGGTCTTCTCCAAGCACAACTAAAAACATCCAACCACAAGATAAAACATGCAGACACATAACACACATCAAATGGAGACATGTCAATAACTCACATGATAGAACAGACATAGAGTTATGATAACAGAAGATTAAGGTTACTACACATAAGCATGTTCTCAAGGCAACTACAAGCCAACATGATGATAGAAACTATACATCTTAGATAATATGTCCAAATGTTTTAAGTACAAAATAGCCTAGAAAGATATATATGATCAACATCGAAGGACTAAGAACTAAAACATCTAAACATCTATGCCATCTATGTCCACAACATCATCATCGACATCATCATCATCATCAGCTTCATGCTCATAGTCATCATCTCCATCTGAAGGTGAAGAAACATCACCTTCATCACCACAGCCACCAGCAAAGCCATCATCATCATCTGAACCATCCTCGCCATCATCCTCAGATGCCTCCTCGTCATCAACAGTAGTTTCCTCATCAACCAAGTCGGGCATCTCCTCATCGGCAGAAGGACCGGAATCGCGACCAGGCCACATGGCATTCTGCTCGTTCCAAGTCATGCCAGATCATGGAGCTCCTTGGCCTGAGAGAAAGTGGGAGCAAAAGTGCCAAGGCTTTCAAGCAGGGTAGCTATGGGGCCAGTAGCGAGTTAGCACACCAGGGGTAAGTGCAGAGGTGGATCCACCAATAGTAGAGGGTGTAACAGCGGAAGCAACAGGTGGAGGGGTAGGGTAAAAGTGATGATATGCATAGGAAGCATAATCACCACCTGGGTAAGGCTGGTAGGTAGGATAAGGGTGGGCACATGATAGCTTCATGGAAGACATGATCGAACAAAGATCCTGATTTAGATGTTCCTGAACCTGTAGGTTGTATGCCTACTGATGCACCATGTAACCCATGATGGCTTCATTGGATACATGAAATAAGGCACGGGCAGGCCGGGATGGTGGTGGAGGTGGAGGTGCCTATGTGGAGGTAGAGGCTCTAGGTGTGGTTGAAGAGGATGTAGACAAAAATATTTTCTTGATAGTGGTCTCACTGATACAGACTCCTTTTATAGAAGGTTAGTAATGAAGATCTGAAAAAGAGACTTTCCAATGGGAGAGGTGAAAAGACTACAGATCAAGGCTGGGTAGAGTGGGGTGGGTACCTCGAGTATTCTTCTCGCAATCGATGTAGGTCATATGGTGGAAAACATATCTTGACCACTTGACTCCGATGTTTTTCAATAGGAAAAACAAAATCATTGTGGTATTCTCTGCAATTTCATAAGAGAGAACGTGGCTTTTAAGGTACAAGGCAGAGGAAGGTAGGGTGGATTTCTTCTTGTAGACAAACTAAGGCTTCTATAAGAACTTATGTATGTCAGTGAGAGTAATATAATATTGCTTGTAGAAGGTCTCAGGATCTAGCAAGTCAAAATACTCAGGATAATCTTTCCTCCATATGTGAGTTACCTCTGTACCATTGAAAATTACATTCAAGGTATCTTCTGAGATAGTGAATTTCTTACCGGCAATCATGGAAGTAAGCATTGTCAAAAATTTGGTATTTAGGATATGTTTGATTGAGGTGAAAAGTTCGCAATTCAGTAATTATGCTGGAAGATTGGGTAAAAAGCGGTCAAAGTATTGTAAAAGTACGGTCAACTATTCGGGAAAAAGTCGGGAATAAATCAGAGGATATATACATATTTGCATGCATACATATGCACATATATATTGCATACATATATCTATAACTAGTACTTACATGAACATCTACATATATTACATACATACTCACACATATATGCATGTACATACACACAAACACATATATACACTCAAACTAAGTTATAGTCTCAATCTATATATTACGGGAAAAGAATGTATCAAATGGGAAAAATATTAAACATGATTAATTCACAAAAAATACAAGAATAATACGTAGAGTTGGGGAATTGCGATTTATTCAGGAGTTTCATACGTCCAGAAAAAAATCACGTTTTAAACTCACTTTTTCAAAAAGTCGGAGTATATTGTAACTATGAAATTAAAAATCACTTGAGTATTAGGAGGGGGTACAAGAGTGTCAAAATTCTATGACAAATTGGCGCAGAATTCATGAATCTCCTTAGTTCTTGTCATGGAATTGTGATAGCACCGACGTTCGATACTCAAGGAAGCTAGGTGATGATCATAAAGCAACTCGGCTACCCCATCTATGACTTTTTTCTTAGCGTGGCAAGACTCAAACAAACCATGAAAGGAAAAGGGGTTCTTAGGAAGGAGCTCCTTGTACCAATTTATAGCTTCGGTTGAGACAAAGAAGGTATCGTCATAGGGAATGAGGCGAGAGTTGGATGAGGATGAAGGAACTCCATCAGAGGAAGCCCTCTTTCTTCTATTTGAAGCCATGGAGGCGAATTGGAGAAGAATGGGAGCTGAAACTGGTGAAGATCACCACCTAAGGTTGTCTAACCACCTAGGACAGATAGGCAAAGGATCTAGGAAGGTCAAACAAGTGCTAGCAAGGGCTAGGATAGGGAAGGTCGGGGCTAAGGTTGAGAGCTTGAGAGAGATGGAGGAGGAATCGATCAACTTTTCTCTAGTTGAGAGGGAGAAGTTGGCCGAAACCTACTTAAGATTTTTTCCAGCCCAACCATCAGCCAAAGTCTGTGAGATGGAAACTCGACTGAATGGCTTTTTACAAAATCCCTTGGCCACCAATAGACTGACCAAATTTTTGTCCAAACTAAGAAATTGAGTGCTAAGAAATTTATTTTTCCAGTCCATTTTCATTATTAAACATACTTAGGCACATATAACTCATCATTGGGTACTATTTAACCATAAAACCATTGTTTGCGAAAAATACTCAAAACAAAAAAACAAGGAATAAGAATATAAAAAATACTTTAACAAACAAAAAAAGGCATAAGAACATACCATTTAGCCCGACCATCGATCAAGACATGGGCAAAGCATATGTGATAGATAGCAACTAACTAGAAGGCATATTAGATTCATCCAAAGCAGTTATGAGCGGTTTACATCTGATAAAATTAAATTGCTCTCTAGCTAGATGTTTAGTAAAAATGTCCGTCAACTGATTTTTTGTCTCTACATGCATGATATAAATATCCTTCTTGGCAATGTGATCACGGAGAAAATGATGATGAACCTCTATATGCTTGGCTGTAATATGCAGATTGTAAGATAAATTGATTGCACTAGTATTATTACAAAAGATAGGAGAAGAATCAACATAAATGTTAAAGTCTTGGAGTATTTGCTTCATCCATAGAACCTGGCCAAAACAACTCCAGGCTGTAATGTATTCATCCTCGGTGGTTGATAGAGCCACTGTGCTCTATTTCTTGGATACCAAGACACAAAGCCTGGTCCTAGAAGGAAGCAAGTGCTACTTGTGCACTTTCTATCAATCAAACATCCTGCGCAGTCAACATCACTATAAGTAGTAAGAGTAAAGTCCCTTGACTTAGGATATCATAGTACAAAATTTTGGGTTGACTAAGTACCTCAAAATGCTTTTAACAACTACAAGATGTGATTTCTTAGTATTTGATTAAAAATGAGCACACAAGCCAACACTAACCATTATGTCAGGTCTAGAGGGAGTTAAATAAAATAAACTTCCAATCATATTTCTATAGAGCTTCTCATCCACTTTCTCACCTTCTTCATTAAGTAGGCTCTCACCCATCTTCTTGTCTTGTAGGAGATTTATTGGAGAAGATCCTTGCTCTGATACCACTTATTGGATCTAGGGTTCTGGGGGGTGAATAGATCTTCAAAACTTGTACAAAAATAGTTAGACCTTCAAGTTAATACCAAATTAAACCATATGTCAAAAGTGAATTTCAGGTCCTATCTTAACAAGCATAGCAAGGATGAGATAGATTGATACAAACACTTGGACAAGGTGTTTAGAGTGGTTCTAAGCTGCAAACTAGGAGACCGTCAATCCACTACTTAGAGAGGTCAACCTCTAGGACTTTGCAACCCATGTACACTTATATTCCATTATAAGAGATACAAGAGGACCACCTTACATCCAAGGGCTAACCTATCCAAGACAAGAGTGTTCAACCTACATAAGGACTTATCCACTTGATCAAGATGTCTTCAGCCTTCACCAAGGACTTACTCACACTTGCATCAAGTCTTTTCCTCGCATCGTCTACCCACTCTTATTGCATTTTCTATCTTGTCCTTCTCCTTCACTTGGAGAATATTTTCACACCTTCTTTAGTCTTGAAGAAGAGAAACAACTCCTTCACTCGGAGAAGATCACTTTAGCCTTTGCTCTTTAAGAAAGGTGATTGGGAAGTGGAGAGATGGAGAGCTTTACAAGGTACCAATGAGGTAGTTCTCATACAACATGCCTAACTCACTCATAATCACGAAATGATTTGTAAATGAGAGAGAGAAAGGGGCTCAAAGGATTGTCACACACTCAACTATAGTAAGGACCAAGGATAGCATGAATGAGCAGCCTTAGAATGAACTCCAAGAGGTCCTACTTATAGCTGAGTATGTTCCTTTGAGTGTGGGGTCACTAAGAATGAAAAATAACCATTTTACAATTTACAACGGATCTATTTTCATTTCTAACAACTCTTTAATAGTTGGAATCACTTTTTTTGTGTTTTCCATACAGTACATTCAATCGAGTTTTAATAAAGGTAACTCGACCGATCCACTAACCGATAAGTCAATTTTCAAACCATCAGTCAAGTTTGTCCTGGGGTAACTTGAACGATCAGCTAAAATCAACTTGGGTCAGAAAGTCAGTCAATCGAGTTCTGTGAGTGTACAACTCGACTGATGCAACTATTTCAAAAATTCCATCACAGATCGGTCGAGATTCAAACTCGATCGGTTAAAGTGATGTGATAAATTTTCCAAAATGATTTTTAAGTGATCAAATGATGGAATCAAGCATCCCTGATTTTTACTCATCTTAGTTACAAGTCATATCATCAATACAAATGATTATATAAAAATTCCAAGCTGGTTATAAGTGATTTCCCAAATTGCATATTTGTATTGCCTTTGACATGAACTTGGACAAGTTAGGGCTTGTGTAATTTGATCCTTTTCATGTACCTAATACCTGAAATCAATCCCAAACAAACATATTATACTGAATGGAATGGTTAAGTCATTATCAAAATATGGACAATGTATAACTCTCAAGTCAACAAATGGGAACAAGGTATTGATACTACGTGTATCTTATGTAAGGAGGATACTGAGAGCATTCAACACTTATTTGCTAAATGCAGATGGTGGAAATATCTATGGGGAAGGACTTCCTTAATACTGGGAGAAATGCAAATAATGATTTGCAACTAAGCTTGCTGGGACTCGAACATTAAAAGAAGGATGATATAGTGATAACTCTTTGGTGTATAACTTTATGTGTTCATATACATGGAATGAATAAAATATTGAAAGCATGGAGGAAGAGCAAGTCATGAACTTGTTGTTTTGCCAAGATTGAGAAATAGATCCAAGATACCTACAAAATATATAGTATCATCTCTTAACTATGTCAAATCGAATTAAAAGGAACTGGGATTTGTTAATATAAAATAAGAAAAACTATATTTGATATATTTAAAATAGATACAAGGCAATCTCTTTTATAGGATAAGAGAGTAAGTGAGAAATAGAAGCAGACAATATGTGATAAAATAAAAGCTAAAGACAAACACAAGTCTAAACAATAAATAAAACATAAAGAATATATACCAATACTCTCTCTCAAGCTAGATCATGGATGTTAAACATGTGCAAGTTGTTTGTGGTTGGGATAGTTGGTAGGTGGTAGAGGAGGGTGGCTGGATGGTTGTCGACAGGTGAGGGAGGGGGGCGGGTGGCTGGCGGCAGGTGTGGGAGGGGTGGTTGGATGGGGGGGGGGTTGTAGAGGGGGGATTGAAGGGTAGATAGGAGAGGTGGTGGTGGTTGGGGCTAGGGAGAAAGGGGGCTGGTTGCAGCGGGAAAGGAGAAGAATGGATGGTGGCAGTGAAAAGGAGAAGGGAGGGGAGAAGCGGAGCAACTGGAGAGCAAGAAGAGAGGGGCAGGTGGTGGCATGGAATGGAGAAGGGGAGAGGCAACAACGTTGAAGAGGGCAGGGAGAGAGGGAATGGTGCGGGGTGGGCAAGAGTAGGGTAGTGGCGGTGGGAGGGGGGCTCTTAGAGGGGGACTTGGGAAGCATTAGGGTTAAAGGGGATCAAACTCATTTGATACTATATAGAATAACAAAACCTTTATTTGATATGTTTATAATAAATACAAAACACTCTCTTTTTATAGTATTAGAGAGTAAGTGAGAACTAGAAGCAACCAATATGGGATAAAAGAAAAGCTAAAGACAAACACAAGTCTAAAGAATAAATAAAACATAAACAATAAATCATATATACTAATAGTTATAAGATAAAAATTAATAAAAAACATATAAATTTGTGATGAAAATTGATAGATTTCAAAAAATCTAGCTTTAAAACACAATATGTTTACATATAACTATAATCATATAACCATCCATGTAGATTTAAAAATGTAGAAAAACACACGATTACATGCATGTGTGTGATGCAAGTGCAAGTTGTGCAACTGGGGATTTCTTCAAGATATATAGGCTTATGACAAATAAAGAACTTAAAAGATCATAAATTACAAGTACTAGCATAACACAAGTAGAAAGAAACTAAGAAATTTAACAAACATACCAATAATACAAATTGAAGTACCCACTAGAGTCGAGTCTGATTAGTGCTGACTAAGACTAATACCATCTTGAATGTCTTGCATGCTCTTCATATTGACCAATATGCCTAGAGCCAGATATCTGGTTAACTGCTCTTAAAGCATATTACATCCATGTTATATTGTCTTTGTGGTTTAGCTCATAGTTAGATAAAAATGCCCCGAAATCGGAATCAGAAAGTTCCGCAAGGCATCCAAATCGATCATAAGAAGAAAGATCAACAACTCTATATGATTTTGATCTGGGAAGAGTGTCAGAATCATGTGACAAAGGTGTAGATGATCTTTCATGTTCAGAATGTGTGCAAGAGGGCTCATGACTAGATAGAAGAAAAGGATCATAGGTCTACCCTTGAGATCTTTCATGGTCATTAGTTGGATTCACCATAGATCTATTAAATGGATAATGTTTTGTGCTTTGAATACTTGTCCCATGGGATCTACTAGAAGTATAATGACCACTCCCACAATGACCAAAGACAGTATCAATATCACTTTTCTTCTCTGGAATTTGATAATGAGTAGGTGCAACACTATATCCTCCACTGTCCATTCCGAATAAATCATCCGTGATACTGGATCCTTCTACATTACCAAGACTAGGACCACTAATATGCCAAGATCCCATAGACTCAGTTAAGTTATCAATGGATGGTTGTTCTGGCACTTGAACTTGTCCTTGTTGTCCATAACCATATTGTTTATAGCGGTCATAAGATTCATAACCATAACTTTGATCATAGCTATAAGGAACATAAGTCCATGGTGGGGGCAAGCAGGGAAATTGTTGTTGTTGCTCAGGCTATGGTTGTGGCTGGCTAGAGTTATCCTTTCCTTTTTTTTGGTATTGTTTTGTAGATGCAGGCCTAGGAGGAAGATCTACTTCTTTTCCAGTCCTTTTAAGCCTTGATAAATCCAGAGGAGGACTTGGCGGTGGTGGAGTTTGTCCTCTGATGTGTTATCCATCTGATGGAGCAGTAATAGAGTAATCACCAGATGTAGACTTATCAATGTATCCTCCACCAGATGGTATGGTTGACCCTAAGGATGCTTCACTTTCATCTATAGGAAGAGGGCCAAAGAAATCACCTGGATCTTTCTCAAGTCGGTTTATTGTAGAATTTGCTTGAATTCCCTCTTCTTGATTATATTTCTCTACATTAATACCCATCTGACTTGAAATTGTAAAAACAGGGTTACCAGATGATCTACCTACATCTAAAACAGGAGTATAAGTTCCCTCATTCAACCAAGCCTGCATGGGGTCATCATCATTGTGTCTGTCATGATAAATGTAAGCCCAATCCAATGGATCTTTAGTCATAAAGTCTTTAGTTGTCTTGTTGAACCTTTCATGAAGATATTTTTCCTTCAACCTTATGTTGTAATGCACATATACCAAAGTGTACAATCGTTTTGCCCCTAGCCTGTTCCTTCTTTTTGTATGAATTAAGTTAAAGGTGCTCCAATTTCTCTCGCACCCCCCCTGGAACAGCCGTTTGGGACAATACTTTAATAGCTATAATTCTCAACTCTTCACAGTCAATTCCATATTTGACGTACCATTTAGCGGCATATGAAAGAATATATAAAGTCAATAACCATATATGATAATTCATAGGTCTGTAATAAGAATGTAAGTACTAAGTATGTAACTTCGAATACCAGGTGCCATCTTATCCCTTGCATATACAACACCTTTCATCCCAAAGATGCCTTGTGCTTCCCTAAATCTCTTCATCTATTCAATGGATAACATAAATTTATAGGTCAAGATATGCTACATGATCAAGTTATTCTTATTAATACTTCATAGTAAATTAATAAGTTATAATTTACTTGTGCCACAACTAGCAATGCCTTGTTGATGTCATTGTCATTGTACTTGTCAATAGTTGTATGTACCGCCATTTATAGGTATGCTTTCAACCTTAGATCAAGAATGTATTGGAACCTAGGATTGAGGTAATAGGTTGGGTACGGAAAATAATTGAAGTGAGTCAAATTTAGAAAAAGATAAGACAAAATAGTCAAATTTATAATGTAATTTGTATCTTGAAAGTTAATTCAAAATTTTTACCAACTTTTTGAAGGGGATGACTAAGCATTTTCTTCCATCTCTTATCAATTGATTTGAGGAATTGTTTACAAGATTTTGTTCCCGCTGCCTCCTCTACATGTTCTCTCATCATGCGCATAGCCTCATAGACATAAGGAAAGGTGGTTTTTTTGTCGCCATCCACCATATGCAGAACATGCACAAGTGGGCTCATTTTCTTCAAACACCATGATAGCCTTCTCCAAAAATTATCATCATTAAGAATTGTCCTTACTATTGTTGTCTGCTCAGATTTACTATCTGGATGACGAGCCCACTATTCAGATATAAACATCCTAAGAAGCCCTTATTTCTTATCCTTTATACTTTGTATTGCAATGAATATACTAGAAAAATGAGTAATTCTAGGACGTACCAAATTTCGATCATAGTACTCCTTGTTTCTCATCATTGCTAGAAGAAAAGAGCAGTTATATATGAAGTTGGTGACCCTCCTCGCACTAACCATTACTTCATTGAATAAAGTAGTTTTCCAAAAGTCTTTAAGAATCAGATCAATAGAATGTGTTGCACAAGCAGTCCAATAAAGAGAATTATTTTTAGAATCTTCAAGAAGTTTACCAGCTTTCTTGAAATTGCCACCACTGTCCACCACAAGATGAACTACAAGCTCTTTTCCAATATCTACAATTGCACTATCCATTAAGTTGGCAAGATATTTGTGGTCCTTGATAGTGTAGATACATCAACAAACTTTATAAAGTAGGTCACTCCCTCATTAAATGATAGAAAATTTATAAATTTCCACTTTGTGCCACTTTTCCAACCATCACACATCAGAGTAACACTGAAGATAGGCCAAGTCTTTTTTCTTTGCTCATCTATCTATTCGTCTATTTCCTTTTTCTCAATAGGTAAGTACTTGTTCATTAACTCATGTGGAGTTGGAGCCTAAGTTACCTTTCCATGTTGTGCACATACATCAATCATGTATTGCATTTATGTCCAAGATGCCACATTGGGAGCAATACCATGTACAAAAATAAATTTTCCAATAGCTTGACGTACAATCTCTTTGGCATTTTTTCAAATGCCAATTATTGTTTTATGCTTTGCTTCCTGTGGAAAGTAGGCTCAGAAGATGTGAATTTCATGCTATGTGATATAAAATTATCCATTGTAGGGCTCAAGATTTGACTTCTTGTGGCTTGAGGTACACCGGATCCACCCGCTGCTTCATAAGTAGAAGAACCAAACCCTTTTCGAGTTTCCATGAATTGTCTAATGTCATCTTTCTTATGCCTTTCCGTCACAGATTCTTTCATGACTGCCCTCCATGCTTTTCTTTTGGTCGGTGTTTCAATATCACCAGGGTACACAATGTCATCATCATCATCATTGTCACTGTAAAAGAATAGGAGAAATGGAGAGCTTAGGGTTGCACAATGTGTGCACCCTTCTATTTATAGTAATGTGACAATTACAGAGAGGTCCAAATGTAATGTAAAATAACAGAATAGAAATAAAAGAACATATATATTAACACTCCCCCTCAAGTTGGAGCATAGATATCAATCATGCCCAACTTGTCCACATGAGTGCAAAAATGCTTCTTAGGCAGCAACTTGGTGAAGATATCAACAACGTGGTCTTCAGAGTGAGAAAAAGGAGTGCAGATCTTGCCAGTCAGAATAGACTCCCAAATGAAATGATAGTCAACCTCAATATGCTTGGTGCGCTCATGATAAACAAGATTGTTTGCAATGAAAATAGCAGCTTTATTATCATAGTGCATGGGTATAGCAGAAGAGGAATTAACCCCAAAGTCTTTCAGGAGAGAGCACCCACAGAAGTTCACCGGCAGTATGGGCCATGGCCCTATATTCAGCTTCAGCACTAGACCTGGCAACCACATTTTGTTTCTTTTTTCTCCATGTGACCAAATTACCTCCAACATAGGTACAATAGCCAGATGTGGATTTTCTATCAATTTTGCTTCCTACATAGTCAGAATCAGAATGACCCTCAAGAAAACAGTGTCCATTTTTCCTGTAATGAAGTCCCTTGCCAGGAGACTTTTTCAGATATCACAGAATAGGACAGAGTGCATCCCAGTGACACTGTCTGGGTTTATCTAAGTATCTGCTAAGAAGACCCACAACAGTAGATATGTTAGCTCTAGTCACAGTCAGATATATCATTTTACCAATCAACATCCTATATTTTTTATTATCAGTAAAGAACGAAGAGGAATCGTCATCCCAATTGACATTGGGATCTAGAGGAGTGTCAGCAGGTCTAGCTCCAAGCATACCAGTCTCTAGCAGAAGATCTAAGACATATTTTCTCTGAGATAGCACAAGAGCATTAGAGGTTCTAGATACCTCTATGCCCTGAAAATACCCTAGTTTACCCAGATCCTTAATAGCAAAGTGTTTGTAGAGATGGGCTTTTGTAGCATGAATAGAAATAGAGTCACTACCTGAAAGAATAATATCATCCACATATACAATTAGAATCACAATGCCAGAAAAAGTCTTTTTAGTAAAGACAGAATGATCCACTCGAGATCTCAGTAAACCAAACTCAATCAGAATTTTGCTCAATTTATCAAACTAGGCACGAGGACGTTGTTTGAGCCCATAAATAGACTTCTTTAGCCTAAAGACTTTATGTGACTCCCCCTGAGTAACAAAACTAGGAGGTTTCTCCATATAAACCTCCTCTTGCAGATCACGATATAAGAAATCATTTTTAACATCCAATTGTACTAGAGGCCAGTCAAGATTAACATCAACAGATAAGAGAACTCTGACAGAATTAAGACGGGCAACAGTTGAAAAAGTTTCAAAGTAATTTGTACCATATGTCTATGTATAACCTTTAGAAACAAGATGTGCCTTCAGTCGTTCAACAGTACCATCTGGTTGATATTTGACATCATACACCCATCTGCATCCTACAAGCTTACATTGAGGAGGTGGATCCACCAACTACCAAGTTTGTCTGTCAGAAAGAGCAAGCATTTCCTCCTTCATAGTAGTATTCGAAGCTGTACTTTGCAAGGCATACTGTACAGTCTTTAGGATGGTAATAGTAGATAAAGCAGTGACAAAGTTGCTAACATGAACACTTAAATTATCAGTCGAGACATAGTTAGCAATATTGTGGATAGTGCAGGAACGAGTGCCCTTTCTAAGAGAAATAGGCACATCAAGATCAGAGATTACCTCAGGTGATGCAGAACCTTCTGGAGGAGAAGATTGGCTTGTTTGGGGGGGGGGGCTTGTGCAGGTTGAGATCTATTCCTATGCTGATAAACAATACGAGGAGGTGTCAATTGTCATGAAGTAGTGGCATCAGAAACACAATCACTAGTAACAGGCTGCGGAGAAGCAATAAGCTCAGACTGAAGACTATCTCCTTGAGTAGAGTAGTATGGTGTACCCTCAAAAAAGACAACATAAATGCTAATGAACCATTTTTTGGTAGTTGGGCTATAGCATCTGTACCCTTTCTGTGTATGAGAATACCCCCCAAAAAATACATTTTTTAGCATGTGAAGATAGTTTATAATGCGTTGGGCCAAGCAACTTCACAAAACATGTAGATCCAAAAATGCGAGGAGGTACAGTAAATAAAGGTTTATCAAGATTCACAATTTGCACAGGTATGTTAGTCCCAATTACTGACGAGGGCATCTATTTTATCAGAAAATAGGCAGTCAAGATGGATTCTGGCCAAAAGCCCCAAGGTACATTAGCATGCAACATAATAGTTCTGGAAACCTCTAGTAGGTGTCTATTATGTCTTTCAACAATACCATTTTGTTAAGGTGTGTATGCACAAGATGTCTGGTGTATAGTACCAATGGATTTACAGAACAACTCAACATCTTTTTCAACAAATTCAAGAGCATTATCCGTTCTTAAAATTTTAACAGGCATAGAATATTGTGTTTTCATCTCAGCAAAAAAGAATTTAATTGTAGACAGAACTTCAGAGCGACTTTTCAGAAGAAATAACCACGTCGCCCAATAAAACTCATCAATGAACATAATAAATTATTTGTTGCCAGACAGACTAGAGACATGACATGGACCCCATACATCAGCATGAACAAGATCAAAGACATTTTTACTACTAATCTGAGAACGTTTAGGATAAAAAACCCTAGTTTGTTTGCCTAACTGACATGATTCACATTGAAACACATTTGTTCCTACATCAGGTATAATACAATGCAATTTCTCAGATGATGGGTGCCCAAGTCTATAGTGCCACTATAAAGCTGATACTGAAGAAGATACTGCAGAAGCCAGAGCCACAATGTCCATTCTTTTCAGATCATCCAGGTAGTACAATCCATAAGATACTTCATGCCCCCCACCAATCTTCATCCTCGTGTGAAGGTCCTGAAAAACACATGAACCAGGTACTAAAGTCAGGCTATAGTTCAAGCTACACAAGGTATTGGTAACAGATAATAAATTCAACAGAAAACAAGGCACATATAGAGAAGTTTCAACACAATATCAGACACAACGTCTCCAATCCCCAAAACAGTAGACTTGGATCCATCAACAAGCATAACAGACGAATTAGTAGGCAGTCTAGATAAACTCTTGAACAATGGCTGATTCCTAGAAATATGAGAAGGCGTGCTTGAATCTATGACCCATTTTGCATTACCAGTAGTAGAGGATGGTGTAGTAAGGAAGGTAGTGTCACAACTACAATATGTCACAGCATGTGCTCCAGTGGTGGCAGTAGATGAAGAGCCACTATACTCCAGCAATAGGTGTTTGACCTCAACACGAATGAAGTCAACAGTAGAAGTATCCAGAGCATCAAGCTGGGTAGACACCTCAGAAGATGTAGTAGCCTCAGTGGCTACATTGGCCCAAGACGGTTTTCCGTATTTTTCCCAACACTTGTCTTCAACATGGTTGGACTGACCACAGAAGTTGCAGAAGCGTTGGCTAGTTTGAGGGCGAGCAGCAGCAGTAGTAGGTCCAGAAGATGCTTCACGACCTGAAGGGTTCCTCCCCCTGCCAGCACCAAGAGGAGGATGAGCATCATGTGAGCGACCACGTCCACGACCATGGCCATGACCATACATCGCAGCAAAAGAAGTAGGATCCCCCGTATCAGCAGGGGTCTCAGATGATGATGCAGGAAACCGTTGTAGTCTCTAAAAGGAAGTCTATCGAGTAGACAGTGGATCACTGGTGAGAATCTGATCCCCCACCCCGACATAGGTATCAGGTAGGCCATATAGGAACTGGACTACTTGCAACTACTGTCGCTGTCGTTGCATAGTAGCCAAATCAGTAGACAAGGGATGGTAGGCTTTGAATTACCCCCACAATCCCTTAAAAGTAGAGAAGTAATCCATCAGATCGGATCCAGAGAAATGCAGGCGACTAAGCTGCTTGTTGATATCAAACACCTTCTTGGGATTCTGACTGTGGGAATAAGTGCTGGCAAGTTGATCCCACATATGTTTCGTCGTTTGCAGGTATAATAGTGTGATGTTAATCTTGGTCTCACTACTATTCAAAATCCATGTCATGATTGTGGAGTCGTCTTTCACCTAATCATCATATGCTTTCACATCCTTTGAGTCGGTTGTTGCAGGAGGCACCGATGGTGGATCGCACGTCATGTGCGATAGTTTTTATTACGACCCCATCTGAGCTTAATTGGTAAACTAGGGTTTACCTAGACAATTGCAAAGATTAATTGGAATAATCATTATTGAAATCTAATTAATGACAATAACACAATTAGGATGTTTTAACTATGATAAGAAGTCTAATTGTTCTTTTGTCTTGAGAATTAGGGTTTGAGGAGCATAAACCCTAATCGGCCCAAATAGGGTTTTAATGATGCATGAATTCAGAATTTGATAAGTAGAATGTCTCACTAAATGATTTTTAGTATTTTATGTGTAACTCTGATTTACTCCAAATTTGGATATGATTTGGATATATAAAATGTGAACAACATTGGAAAATATCAGAATTTTTGAAGAATGCTCTGACCTGTTTGTAGGCCGAGTTTCAAACTCGACCGATCACAATTTCAGAATTTTACAGCAGTGTGGTAATTGAATTTTATCTTTTTATTGGTATATCCAATTGATCTCAAATTTTAACAGCATTTGATAAATACAATTTTAGACACTCTGTTAAATTGGCATAATTTTTGGATGACTTTTGAATCCCTACGGTAAGGGTGTCGGTCGAGTTTGTGCAGGACAAACTCGGCCGAATATATTCTGCAGACTGCAATATAGCAGTGCACTGTTCGATTTTTAATTATTTATTGGTAACTCCAAATGATCTCGAATTTTAACTGAAGATTTATAGAATAATTATAAACAACGTGCTCAATTCCCATAATTGTTGGAGAATGTTTGATCTCTGAAATAAACGAATTACAGTAACTTTTGTATAACTGAATATTCAGCCTATATAATTAAAGTTAAGTGTTGGGTCAATATGCAATTGACCCAAGCAGCTCAATTGACTTATATGAACGACCACACACACAAGCAGCTCTCATTCTTCGTCATTCACTCCAGAGAAATGAGCTCCTAGAGAGAGAGGGAGAATTAGGGCTTGAGTGGAGAAAGTGGGGGAATTGCTGAATTAGGGTTTTGCGATTCCAGGATGGGTGAAATCAAGTAAGTTCGGATTCCTTGCATATACTTTTATGGTGGATCTTCTCTCTCATGTCAAGATTCCGTCCATGCTCTGATTTGATCCAAGATTATGTCGAAATTCCCTCTTTTCTCACCCTTTCTTCATAATCCCTCATTTTCAAGGTTTCCGAGTTGAATGGAAGAAGAATTGGGAGATTTGCTAGGGATTTGATAGGAATTCGAGATTCCCTGAGTTGAGCTGTAGTTGTGAGGTGTTTTCACACCTTAGGGTGAGTGGGTTCTTCCTTCAAACATTCTAATGCACGGATTTGATTATAACATCCAAATCCCTAATTGCTTAGCATGTGAATTCTAAATCCTAAAATGTCCGTTTGATTTAAGTTATTGTAAATTGATATGATACGGATTCCTTCTCTGTTTGAATGACTTTTTAAATGGTAGATTCATATCAGATACGTATAAAACACTTTCAAGTGAGAATGCTTTTACATTTATATCAAATGATGTAATTAGGGTTTGACCTAATTGAGATATCGCTAGAGTTTCAACCTTATTGAAAAGGACTAGTAATCCTATAAGTGGTTAAGATGTACCTTGTGGGTTATCTTAATTGAATCTTATTCTGGATACATGATATCGCAGTGATGATATGGAAAACCTAAATTTAGTTAAATTTCCATGGTTTCATGTCTATATTGATTGCATATGATTTGTTGGAAACAATCTTTATTTAGTGAATGCTTGTATCCTATGAAATCCTTATGAGAGCCATGTGACAAGTGAATGAGGTAAATGAAAAGGTGAATGAGGCAAATGCAACCCTAAGAGTAGGGTGTTGGCATGAGATTAATGAATAAGGCAAATGAAACCCTAAGGATAGGGTGTTCAATGAATCATGCTATGGTAATATGAAAGGTCTTGATATGAGATGTGGTGATGCTTAATTGTTAAATTGTATGTTTTTAGTGCATTTAACTTTATATGCTTGTTCTCTCTGAAATGTTATCTACATACTGCAGGGCTTCTTATATTTCAATATATATATCTCAGAAATTGCAGGTGATGAAATATGATATGCCCTAGAAAGGGATGTTACTGAGACATGGTATATGTTGAATACATGAGCTATGATATTTATTTGTTAATCAAGTATAGACCTAAGTGCCCTAACACCGTAGAACTCCTAAGAGGTATCTGCAACTTAGGGGTGAAACTCGTGTTGCAACATCATCCGTGCTTGTGTAACGGACAAACGAGGAAAGAGAGGCAGTGTCCAACAACAACGCGTGCGGAGTCACGGTGGCACTGGAGGAAAATGGGGGTTATTCAACATTAATCCGTGCGGAGTCACGGTGCTAACCCTGTGAGACTCTCCGCCTGTGTACTCAGGTTAGAGGAGGAGTCTAGAGCACTCGGAGTAGTGCATTGAGGCCGGAGAGCCTGTGGTCCTGTGGCAGAACAGGGCTAGCGTCAGACTTAGCATTTCCCGGGTGTGTCGCTAAGTCTTGTACGGTGGGACCGTAGCATGAACTTGTTGCGGATCTTCATATGCAGAGTACACTGCATATGTTTAGGGCATAACCTAAAATATGATCACATAGGTTCACAGAGTTCTTTATAAATGAAAGAGTTAAGGAAGACTAGAAGCATAGTCTTCTTGTAGTTATTCTTTGGATGCAATATTTACATTCTTTGTTATTTCAATTATAATGTTTTAGAACTACTCAGTGTAGTATTTATTGTTGTTAAATTTCATATCGTTTACTCAAAATATATCTTTGATCACATTAGTGCATTAGTCTGTTTCCATGAAGTATTCATTCACTGAGCGAGTAGGCTCACCCCTCTACTCAAACATTTTAGGGTTAATCACGTGGACTTGAAGATGATCAGAGCGTCAGAGTAGATCTGCCACAGTAGTCAAGTATGAGATTAGTTGAGTCAGTCGGTCCTTGTCACTCTAGGTCCTCAGTAAGAGATAAGAGAGAGAGTTGTAAATACGATGTGTAATATTGTTCCTCTTTGATGTGTATGCTAATTAGCAAGTTTAATGTGCTTAATGTGTGAAAGACATCGTGAATGCTTATACATGTATCTTTTCTATTAAAGTTTGATTAGTAAAGGAAATGTTCAAATTCCCTTGCTAAGATGTTTTATGTGGTTCAATGCGAAGAAACAAGAGTTTTTAAGAAAAGCAAAAGTTAATGGTGTTCTTTGTGTTTCATATAAATCCTATCTTATGCCCTAATCTCATGATTTGAGGAAATTGTGAGATCGGGGTGTAACAGCTCGGTATCAGAGCTTAGGGTGAGTTGTCAAGGACCATTAAGTTAGTAAGTTAGAGTCCTAAGTGTGGCAGATAGGAGATGTTTGATGTTAGCTTTGGGGATTTGAGTATTTGGATATCCTGGCCCGATATCTGAGTACTTGGATCAGCCAGTACAAGCTACTCTGTCTATTCTCTCACGTATACCCTGGCCAGGTATACAGTGGAAGAATGGTCTATAGAGGAACCCTAGAAATGTTAGGGTTAGAAAACGAGAAAAGAAACAAGAATTAAGAGCATAAATGTAAAAGGAGACAGAACTTGCATTTCATAATGTTGTTTTTGTTGGAAATGTATAGAAATGCTCTTATATGTTTGAATCGAAATATTCAATACTTTGAAATATGGGTCCTTAATATCTGTTGTACACTATGCAATTGTAGCATTTATTGATTTTATTCTTTGTAACAAGTAGACTAGAATTGACTTTTGAATGGGCTTTTGTTTCTATGGTTTTTCTCGCTGATTCGAGTGAAATTGACATCAGCAGGTCTGTTTCGGTTTTCAGTCTGTGCGCGGTTCGGCCGAGTTTGTGTTTTGGTCGGCCGAGTTCCTTATTTAGGATTTCAAACAGCGTTTTGGTCGGCCGAGTTTGGTCTTGAATTGGCCGAGTTCCTTTGTAGGTAAACAAGTAGTGTTTCGATCGGCCGAGTTCTCCAGAGGATCGGCCGAGTTTCCTGCTGATCGGCCGAAATTGGTCGGCCGAGTTTTAAAATCTGGAAGGTGATCGGCCGAGTTCCAGAGTGATCGGCCGAGTTTCTGAGCTGTGAGTGGCAGTTCAGGAAGAATGTAATTTTTGTAGTTCTTGGCTTCAGGATTTCAGGTTTGGCCTGGTCCAGTTGGTAGGATGCGTTATTAGGATCTAATGAATCCTATCAATAGCATAATAAGAATAGAATTTGAATGATTAGACCCACATCAGAGTAAGAATGTACATACAGTAAGATGTTGAAACATATGGGCAAGATCAGAATAACTAAGAATTAGTCGAAACTGATATCTGAGGTTCAACTTTGGGGTCTCAAATGTGAAACCCTTAATTGAGAATAATAGAACATGATAAGAAGTTCATAATCAGTTTATTGATTAATATTACATGAACTATACATATGAAATATAGAAAAGATATGTGAAATGTATGTATGGTTCAAGATAGCAAGAATCAATCATGAAGAATGAATCATATAATAGAGTATAATGCTTTTATGAACTCTAAAGAAAAGGCTAAGTAGAGAATAGGGTTGAGCATTCAATAGGTCCATAAAAGTAAAGAGGATCGTATGAACATGCAATTCATAAGACTAGAACAACAAACTAGTTTCTAAGCAAAGAACATAGGTGTAGTTTAATGAATGAATAAGTCATACAAAGGTAGACTGTATTCAGGAGAGAAAAACTTGATTGAAAGAGAAACTATGTTTGACCCATGCATGATCCACTTGATGTAAAAATGAAGAATATGTAATGTATTCAACATGAGTAAAAACTAATAGAAGGACTATTAATTTAGAATGTTAACTTCACAATAGTATAAAGATAAAGGTGGAAATATGTGCAACATGGTATACATGACCATACATATGAATAAGCAACATGGTCATAAGAGAAAAATTTTGAATTAAAGATGACGGGTTAAAGAGTAGTATATAGTAAGAGGACTATGAAACGTAAGAAAGGGTTTGAAATATGATGGAGAAGTTATAAAATAAAGAGGTTGTGAGATTCAAGCAAGTGCTAATTAATCAAATATCTCTGTTGATAACTAAGTAAAACTACATACGAGAATGTATTAAGGGAAGGCTTGAATACAAAAAATTCCAAGTCTTAGATCATCTTCTCTTTCATATATTCCTTATTGAGACCAAGGTGGGAATGAAATGATAACAGAAAATGAATCATATATGGTGCATAACTACCTTGGTGGGGTCATCTAGTGAATGTAATAGTGACATACTATATGATGAAGTGCGATAAGAAATAAAATTCTTGTGTGATAGCAAGGATGATGAATAATCTATTCCTATCTTAAATCCTTCAATGTTAATAATATTTATCGTATATAATCATATGAAAAGGATAGGTAGCAAAAAGTAAAGAAGTAATGAATGAGCAGAGAGATATGGGAAAACACTAGCTTTGTGTAATGTGTGAATTTGTTTTTACATGTATGATTTGTTGAAGGCATATTAAGGTATGAAAGTTGGTTCTACATATGATTTCAGTATATTTGTGCAAGCTATATGTTAAATTAAAGGCGTATGATATTAGTAGTAATTCATACCAGATATGCATCCTAGTATTGTGTATTTGTGATATGGTGATACGATTTGGATGATGTCAGAACACATGGAGAGATACCCTGAACAAGGTAGTCATACTTATTCACTCATATTAATAGAGAGCGATGATAATTAGATTGTTTGGACAAGTAACCCTAATGAGGTGTAGCTTGTTACACCTAGCTCTAATATAACTGAGTGATGGTAATTGAGTATGATTTATGCTTGAATGACTGATACAATTGTGGATTACCTTATTACTGTTGTTGAAACCCTAAAATGATATAATATGATGGTTACACTTTGAATTGTGTGTGGGCCTATAACCCACAAAACCCAGGATCGAAATAGGATAGTATGGGATGAGGTGGTAATGCTTCACCTCATGCATCCATGACCCAATGGGGATGCCAAGAGTAGTATTGTGCAATTGATTGTTGAATCTAGTCTTTTAATTCAAGACTGTTTTGCTATTTGAATAGCACTTGATTAAAGTTTAAAACAGTATGGTGAACTTGCTTTTATCACTTAAAGGTGATACAGAACAATAGAACTCTCTGAGCAACATAAGTTGAGATAGTTGTATCAGAGTATCCGAGTTGCGCAGTGAAAGCATGGTGGTTTATCTTTACATTCTATGTTTGACTGTGGCATAAAGAATTTTCTTGATATCATTGAGAACTAATTGAAATATGTTGTGAATTAGTAAAGAATTAAAAGACCTAATGTTGAAAACTACATTCAGGTATGAAATACAAGAATATAATGACATGGAAGGTTTTAGAAGCTTAGAATAACCTTGAATGTATCTTTCTTGTAGGTTCATGTTTCGAGGACGAAACATTCTAAGGGGGGGAGAGTTGTTACGACCCCATCTGAGCTTAATTGGTAAACTAGGGTTTACCTAGACAATTGCAAAGATTAATTGGAATAATCATTATTGAAATCTAATTAATGACAATAACACAATTAGGATGTTTTAACTATGATAAGAAGTCTAATTGTTCTTTTGTCTTGAGAATTAGGGTTTGAGGAGCATAAACCCTAATCGGCCCAAATAGGGTTTTAATGATGCATGAATACAGAATTTGATAAGTAGAATGTCTCACTAAATGATTTTTAGTATTTTATGTGTAACTCTTATTTACTCCAAATTTGGATATGATTTGGATATATAAAATGTGAACAACATTGGAAAATATCAGAATTTTTGAAGAATTCTCTGACCTTTTTGTCGGCCAAGTTTCAAACTCGACCGATCACAATTTCAGAATTTTAAAGCAGTGTGGTAATTGAATTTTATCTTTTTATTGGTATATCCAATTGATCTCAAATTTTAACAGTATTTGATAAATACAATTTTAGACACTCTGTTAAATTGGCTTAATTTTTGGATGACTTTTGAATCCCTACGGTAAGGGTGTCGGTCGAGTTTGTGCAGGACAAACTCGGCCGAATATATTCTGCAGACTGCAATATAGCAGTGCACTGTTCGATTTTTAATTATTTATTGGTAACTCCAAATGATCTCAAATATTAACTGAAGCTTTATAGAATAATTATAAACAAGGTACTAAATTCCCATAATTGTTGGAGAATGTTTGATCTCTGAAATAAACGAATTACAGTAACTTTTGTATAACTGAATATTCAGCCTATATAATTAAAGTTAAGTGTTGGGTCAATATGCAATTGACCCAAGCAGCTCAATTGACTTATATGAATGACCACACACACAAGCAGCTCTCATTCTTTGTCATTCACTCCAGAGAAACGAGCTCCTAGAGAGAGAGGGAGAATTAGGGCTTGAGTGGAGAAAGTGGGGGAATTGCTGAATTAGGGTTTTGCGATTCCAGGATGGGTGAAATCAAGTAAGTTCGGATTCCTTGCATATACTTTTATGGTGGATCTTCTCTCTCATGTCAAGATTCCGTCCATGCTCTGATTTGATCCAAGATTATGTCGAAATTCCCTCTTTTCTCACCCTTTCTTCATAATCCCTCATTTTCAAGGTTTCCGAGTTGAATGGAAGAAGAATTGGGAGATTTGCTAGGGATTTGATAGGAATTCGAGATTCCCTGAGTTGAGCTGCAGTTGTGAGGTGTTTTCACACCTTAGGGTGAGTGGGTTCTTCCTTAAAACATTCTAATGCACGAATTTGATTATAACATCCAAATCCCTAATTGCTTAGCATGTGAATTCTAAATCCTGAAATGTCCGTTTGATTTAAGTTATTGTAAATTGATATGATACGGATTCCTTCTCTGTTTGAATGACTTTTTAAATGGTAGATTCATATCAGATACGTATAAAACACTTTCAAGTGAGAATGCTTTTAGATTTATATCAAATGATGTAATTAGGGTTTGACCTAATTGAGATATCGCTAGAGTTTCAACCTTATTGAAAAGGACTAGTAATCCTATAAGTGGTTAAGATGTACCTTGTGGGTTATCTTAATTGAATCTTATTCTGGATACATGATATCGCAGTGATGATATGGAAAACCTAAATTTAGTTAAATTTCCATGGTTTCATGTCTATATTGATTGCATACGATTTGTTGGAAACAATCTTTATTTAGTGAATGCTTGTATCCTATGAAATCCTTATGAGAGCCATGTGACAAGTGAATGAGGTAAATGAAAAGGTGAATGAGGCAAATGCAACCCTAAGAGTAGGGTGTTGGCATGAGATGAATGAATAAGGCAAATGAAACCCTAAGGATAGGGTGTTCAATGAATCATGCTATGGTAATATGAAAGGTCTTGATATGAGATGTGGTGATGCTTAATTGTTAAATTGTATGTTTTTAGTGCATTAAACTTTATATGCTTGTTCTCTCTGAAATGTTATCTACATACTGCAGGGCTTCTTATATTTCAATATATATATCTCATAAATTGCAGGTGATGAAATATGATATGCCCTAGAAAGGGATGTTACTGAGACATGGTATATGTTGAATACATGAGCTATGATATTTATTTGTTAATCAAGTATAGACCTAAGTGCCCTAACACCGTAGAACCCCTAAGAGGTATCTGCAACTTAGGGGTGAAACTCGTGTTGCAACATCATCCGTGCTTGTGTCACGGACAAACGAGGAAAGAGAGGCAGTGTCCAACAACAACGCGTGCGGAGTCACGGTGGCACTGGAGGAAAATGGGGGTTATTCAACATTAATCCGTGCGGAGTCACGGTGGTAACCCCGTGAGACTCTCCGCCTGTGTACTCAGGTTAGAGGAGGAGTCTAGAGCACTCGGAGTAGTGCATTGAGGCCGGAGAGCCTGTAGGCCGGAGAGCCTGTGGTCCTGTGGGAGAACAGGGCTGACGTCAGACTTAGCATTTCCCGGGTGTGTCGCTAAGTCTTGTACGGTGGGACCGTAGCATGAACTTGTTGCGGATCTTCATATGCAGAGTACACTGCATATGTTTAGGGCATAACCTAAAATATGATCACATAGGTTCACAGAGTTCTTTATAAATGAAAGAGTTAAGGAAGACTAGAAGCATAGTCTTCTTGTAGTTATTCTTTGGATGCAATATTTACATTCTTTGTTATTTCAATTATAATGTTTTAGAACTGCTCAGTGTAGTATTTATTGTTGTTAAATTTCATATCGTTTACTCAAAATATATCTTTGATCACATTAGTGCATTAGTCTGTTTCCATGAAGTATTCATTCACTGAGCGAGTAGGCTCACCCCTCCACTCAAACATTTTAGGGTTAATCGCGTGGACTTGAAGATGATCAGAGCGTCAGAGTAGATCTGCCAAAGTAGTCAAGTATGAGATTAGTTGAGTCAGTCGGTCCTTGTCACTCTAGGTCCTCAGTAAGAGATAAGAGAGAGAGTTGTAAATACGATGTGTAATATTGTTCCTCTTTGATGTGTATGCTAATTAGCAAGTTTAATGTGCTTAATGTGTGAAAGACATCGTGAATGCTTATACATGTATCTTTTCTATTAAAGTTTGATTAGTAAAGGAAATGTTCAGATTCCCTTGCTAAGATGTTTTATGTGGTTCAATGCGAAGAAACAAGAGTTTTTAAGAAAAGCAAAAGTTAATGGTGTTCTTTGTGTTTCATATAAATCCTATCTTATGCCCTAATCTCATGATTTGAGGAAATTGTGAGATCGGGGTGTAACAGTTTTCCTTGTGATTTGACATATATCTGCATAGAGCACACCCATTGCTGGTAGTTTCTCCCATCCAGCTTCACAGTTGTCACCTGGTGGCGGATATCTTCATGGGTAGATGCCATGAGGTAATAGATTAACAGGTAGGCCGCAGTAGGTAGGAACAGGCAGTAGAAGGCTCCCTACGTCATCAGGTAGGCAGTAGTAGGCACCATGGTATAGATCGAAAGGACCTCTTCACATACGGGCTATGCCGAAGCACAACATGGAACCCGATGGCTCACACGGCCAACGCGGGCAGGTAGAAAGCATGGCTGAAAAAAAATTCATCACACATAGGCAGCAATACGGATGTCCACGGAGGGGACTAACTCACTCTAGACGGTCCCGAAGGCGAGCGGTTCGGTAGCCGATCAATCGAAGGTGACGAGGACGCCCGACAGCCCGCTACAGTAGCGCCCCGTGGCTGCGGCAGCGGCACAACAGTATGCCACGGAGGCTGCGGTGGCCAGCTAGCTGCGACAGCGAGCGGCTGGGTGGGTGGGGGCAGGCGCCGGAGGCACCGGGGGGGGCGTCGGGGAAGAAGGAGAGGGAGGGAAGGGAGAGGAGGTGACTGGATCAGCCCTGCTCTGGTACCATGTAAAAGAATAGGAAAAATGGAGAGCTTAGGGTTGCACAATGTGTGCACCCTTCTATTTATAGTAATGTGACAATTATAGAGAGGTCCAAATGTAATGTAAATAATAGAATAGAAATAATAGAACATATATATTAACAGTGACTATCATCTACACGGATGACACTAGGACCAAACAATACTTCTTTGAATATGTTATCTCTAATTGTGTCATCAGCTCTCTTCATATTCTTTTGATTGCCAAATCTTTAAAGTATTTCTTCACTTCATTGGAACATCTCCTACATACTTTCACATTCTTGTCTCCTCTTGTCAGATGTTTTTAAACCTAGAAATACCTCCACTACCAATCACCTTGTTGCAATAGTTGCATTTTGTCTTCTACTTAGTGCCTTCAACCATTTGGCAATGCTCCCATTTTGGATCAGTTTTGCCCCCAATATTAGATCTACCACCACCGTCACCACACTCCTCCCTCCCACTCCCGTCATGGCTCATCCTACCACCCTCAGATTCAAAACTAGGGAATGAAGTAGACATCTTAAATCACACTTTTGTAGCCTGAAATTAAAAGACATATACAAGGGTTAATATTTAATACATTACAAAACACATGTAAATAGTAAATGTTCATCAAATGCAACAGATTTATACTTATCGTTAATTTCATACCTATATTAGTGTATTAGTTGTTAATTTAATGACCCATATACTTAATATGAAGTTATGAACATAGTACGTGTATTTGATATCAAGACTAGAATTTAATGTTCAAAAGATTTCACATTTTTAGTCAGAAAAGATTTCACATTTATTAAACAAATTAGACCTCAATTTAAGCTAATATATGATGTAATTATTATACTAATTTTTCTAATACATATTAGAATTATTCATAAGTTTTTAATATTTATTCATAAAATTTCAGCTTACTAATGAATATTTAATACAAAAATTCAAAATAAACAGTAGATTATAATCAACTTTAAGTATATTTTTCCTTTTTAGCAGTGTATAAATGTGTAAGAGTGTAAATTATATAGATTTAACTTATATTATATGTAAAATACCAAACAAATATGAGAATATTAAAAAAAACGAGTATAGGAGGGGTAGGAGAGGAAAATGTGGTATATCTAACAAAAATTCGTAAATAAATAGTAGATTATAATCAACTTTAAGTATATTTTTCCTTTTTAGTAGTGTATAACTGTATAGGAGTGTAAATTATATAGATTTAACTTATATTATATGTAAAATACCAAACAAATATAAGAATATTAAAAAAAATGAGTGTACGAGGGGTAGGAGAGGAAAATGTGGTAGATCTAACAAAAATTCGTAAATATATGTTAGATCTAGTAGAGAGGGAGTAGTGTTTACCAATTTTATTTGTTAAATACTAACAATAGTGAGTAGATTTCAAAAAATATGAATTTGGGAAGCAAACTAGAAGAAAATACGAATTTATGATTAATTTGTGGTAGATCTAGTAGAGAAGGGGTAGATCTAGTAGAGAAAGGGTAGATCTACTACTATTAACTAAGATTAAGGGAAAAAAATATCAAAATTACCTTGCTCCAAGATCCAGCTTTAGCTCGTTTTTCCTCTTATTCAGTCAAAAATCATCAAATTCATAGTAGTGTTGGGCGAATGTGTCATTGTGTTGCTCGATTTGGTGACTTATTTGTATATTTGCACTAGGTTGGGCCTGTTTCGGCAATTTTTGGGCCCACGTCGTCGAACCGGCCCAGTATGTTGATGACACTGTAGAAAAAAGATGTTTACATGCAATCGACGTCGCCCACTATCGACACTGACACTTTTGGCGACACATCACTCAATGTAGACGACATTTAGAACCATGGTTTCCCTTCTGATCAATGGGTCATCCTAAGGAATCTTCCACAACTCGAATGCAATGGATGGACTCAGCAAAATGCTAGAGAAGAAGATTATAAGAAAGAAGATAAGAACATACACTGTTCGCAGTACAAAGTGATGTCTCACCCACTCTTTGCAGATAATGTGCTTATCTTTATTGATGCCAGGAAGAAAAGTATTGAGAAATATTACTATATTTCCTATTTAAATGTATTTCTCTTTAAGTTCTGGCCTTAGTCTATAACATGGGCCCATGTATAAAGTGGCCTATTAGGGTTTTCAGTTCACTTTCTTGTACAACCTCCCCCTATTTATAGGAGTGAGTTTTCTCTTTTGTGAATATAGAAAAACACGACCATTTCCACATGGTATCAAAGTAGGATACCTAGTCCTGATCTCCACCATCCGCCGCCAACTTCTCCTTTTCTCTCTCTTTCCCTCCATCAGCCACCACCGTCACATCCTCCATCTTCACCGCTACTGTTGATCACACTTAAGGGGATTTACTTCTCCATCTAGCCCTATCATCTTTTCCAACAAGAGGATCTAGGGACATGGCCGACGGTCCTTATAAGGTTCTTATGCTCTGAAGAACAATTATTTAGAAGAACCGTTCGACAGATCTGGGGTCATTCATGACCACCTATTCTAGACTCCACTCTATTATTGGTATGATTGGTTTTATCCAACATATTGCCCTACTTCTCCTTGGTAAATCATAGGTATTTGCCACTTATTCTGGGTCCCTTTTGACCTTATTTTACTGGATTCTATGTTTTTGCTCCTGATCTTCTGTAGCCTCATCCTTTAACATGAAGTGTTCCCTCCAGACACGCCGTGTCTCAAACCGGCGAATCACCTGATCTACTTCTGCCCCGACCTTTGACACACAATGTCTTATTTTTGACACACCGTAAATCACACCGGTGAGTCATCGAACACGTCGTGTCTTATTTTTGACACGCCATGTTTTTTTTCAGAAGACCATCTATTGTTGTCTGGCATGCCTTCGTCCATCCTACAAAATAAAAATATCTACCATCTTCTCTACCTACATGAACCTATTTTTTCCCTACTACCAAAAGTTTTTGGTTGCCTTTGTTTTGTCGACAATCACCAACCCGGACTTGATAAATTGTCTCCACGAGCTGTTCGTTGTTGTTTTCTTGGATACTCTCGAACAAAAAGGGGTACAAGTGTTTTCACCCTGTTGCACGTCTATTGTATGTTAGTGCGGATGTAACCTTTTTTGAAGATATTTCGTTCTTTTCTGAACCAAGTCAACAAGTGTCTTCTTCTACTCTACCACTTCCTAATATACCTCTTGCTACCATCTAGTCCGTCAATGAGTATTCCACCCCTATTCTGAAAGGTTATGAGCGGCAGAGCAAAAGACCCCTACCTAAAGTATCCCATGTTGTGACATCTTTGGCGACTGATGATCCACCACTGTTTCATGGTAATTCTACTGACTCTAGTCAAGTTTTTGAGTTGGACACACCGATTGACTTAAGGAATGGACAACTGTCTGGTGCAAAGTATTGCATTTCGATACATGTTTCTACAAATCATTTAAATGCCTCCATGGCTAAATTTACTGTTGCAATGTCTGCTATATCTATTCCAAAGAATGTTCAGGAAGCACTTCTTCATCCTGGATGGAAGAAGGCTATGGTTGACGAGATGGATATTCTTCGATCCTATGGGACATGGGTCCTTGTTGATCTTCCTCTAGGAAGCAATCCTATTGGATGTCGGTGGCTATATACTGTTAAATATTTTCCAGATGGAACAATTAAAAGCTTAAACTCTAGATTGGTTGCCAAAGGATACACAAGAATCTGGAATTGATTATTTTGAAACTTTTTCCCCTGTTGCTCGTCTTAATTCTGTGCGTATTCTTATTTCTGTTGCTGTCAATCAAGGATGGCGTCTGCATCAACTAGATGTCAAAAATGCTTTTTCTATATGCTGACTTGCAGGAAACCATCTACATGTCCCAACCTCCATGTTATGCTGCTGAGGGGGAGTATTCTGGGAAAGTTTGTGTTCTTAAGAAGGTTATTTATGGTCTTAAGCAGAGCCCTCGAGCATGGTTTGACAAATTCTCTCCTATACTGCAATAACTGACTTCACAAGGTCACAATGTGATCATTATGTTTTCATCAAGACCACCACTTTTGGAATTATTTTTCTTATTGTATATGTGGATGATATTATTATATCTCATAGTGATACCATAGGGATTGATGATACAAAGAAATATCTTATGAAGCACTTTGTAACCAATGACCTTGGACATCTTTGGTACTTTATAAAAATGGGGTATCTCTATCACAAAGGAAGTATATTCTAGACTTATTATCTGAAATAGAAATGTTGGGCTGTCGACATGTTGTCTCAGCTATGGATAAGGCACATGATCTATGGGTTGAGTCCACTCATCACTTAAAAGATAAATATTGCTACAAGAGACTAGTCGGAAAACTTCTGTATCTCAGTGTTACCATACCAAATATATCCTTTGTTGTCAGTGTTCTTAGTAAATTTATGGATTTCCCTTGACAATGTCACTGGGAGGCTGTCTGTCGTGTCTTGAAATATTTGAAGAATGCACATGGACCAGGGTTATTTTATAAAAATGTCAATCTTGATGTTCTCAGATATTCTGATGCTGACTATGAGGATGTAAGTCTGACACGAGATCCACTTTTGGTTATTGTAACTTTGTAGGAGGTAATTTGGTTACTTAGAGGAGCAAGAAAGAAAATGTAGTTGTAAGATCTACTACTGAGTCTGAGCATCGTGCAATGACACATATGACTTGTGAACTGTTATGGATTAAATATATTCCTGCAGAGTTTGGGTTCCCTATTCTTGATTTGTTTGTAAGGGTTAGGGTGAACAATGTGTGTAGCCCGTATATTAATAAAGAGAACAAATACATAGATGTCCACATAGAATAGGAAAATAACAAGTGATTATAAAGAACGTAAATAAAACAGTATTTAACACCCCCTCATGTTGGAGCATAGATATCAATCATGCCCAACTTGTCCACAAGAGAGCTGAACTGTTTCTTGGCCAGCAACTTTCTGAAGATATCAACAACTTGGTCTTCTGAGTGAGTGAAAGGAGTGCAGATACAACCAGTCTAAATAGATTCTATGATAAAGTGGCTGTCAACTTCAATGTGCGTGGTATGCTCATGAAAGACATGATTATTTGCAATAAAAATAGTTGCTTTATTATACAGTGCATAGGAATAGGAGCATAAGATCCCACATCAAGTTATTTTAGAAGAGATTGTACCCACAGAAGTTCACATGCAGTATGAGCCATAGCACGATACTCGACCTCAACACTAGATCTAGAATCAACATTTTGCTTTTTGCTCCGCCAGGTAACCAGATTTCCACCAATAAAAGTACAGTAACCAGAGGTAGATTTTCTATCTATCTTACTTCTAGCATAGTCAGAATCAAAATATCCTTCAAGAGAGCAATGACCATGTTTTCTATAAAAAAGGCCTTTATCAGGAGCTTTCTTCAGATATCTCAAGATATGACACATTACTTCTTGGTGACACTGTCTAGGCTTGTCAAGATACCTGCTAACAAGACCAACAACAGTAGAAATATCATCTCTAGTAACAGTCAAGTAGATTAGTTTGCCAACCAGTCTTCTATATCTTTTTACTGTCAGGATACAAGGGAGATTCATCATCATTCCAATTCACATTAGGATCTAGGGTGTATCAGTAGGTTGAGCTCCAAGCATTCTAGTTTCCTGTAAAAGATCAAGAACATACTTCCGCTGTGATAGAACAAGAGCATCAACAGGCCTAGAAACTTCAATGCCCATAAAGTATCTCAGTTTGCCCATATCTTTAGTGACAAAATGCTTGCATAAGTAGGCTTTAGTAGCATTAATTTCAAAGAGATCACTGCCATATAAAATAACATCATCAACATACACAATAAGAACCACAATAACAGAGGATGTTTTTTTAATAAAGACAGAAGGATCAACATGAGATATAAGAAAGCCATACGTAGACAAAATCTTGCTCAGTTTTTCAAACTATGTATGCGGACTTTTCTTGAGTCCATAAATAAACTTTTTGAGGTGGTAGACTTTATGTGACTCCCCCTGAGCAACAAGCCCAGGTGGTTGCTCCATATAGACCTTCTCTTGGAGATCAACATAAAGGAAGGCATTCTTAACGTCCAACTATATAAGGGCCAATCCAGATTGATTGTGACAGAGAGTAGAACCCGCATAGAATTTAGCCTGGAAACAAGACAACAAGTTTCAAAGTAATCAATACCAGAAGTCTAAGTGTACCCTTTCACCATGAGGAGGGCCTCCAGGCATTCAATAGTTCCATCAGAATGATACTTGACAATGTAAACCCAACGACATCCAACAAGTTTGCAATTAGGAGGAGGATCAACCAGATCCTAGGTACCTCTGTCAGTGAGAGAAGCCATCTCCTCTGTCTTGGCATGTGTCCAGGACGTACTCTGTAATACGTCATGAACATTTTTGGGTACAAAGACAACATAGAGAGCAACAACAAAATTACTAACATGAACACTCAGGTGTGCAGTAGAGACATAGTTAGCAAGATTATAAGATGTACATGATCTCGTACCTTTCCTGAGAGCAATAGGTAAATCTAGATCAGAAGTTACATCGGCAGGGGCAGGACCTTCTGAAGGAGAAGATTGGTTGTCAGTGGGGGGGGTCTTGAGCAGGAGTAGGCTGCGGCTGCTGATTCCTGCATTGGTAAATAATGAGAGGAGGAGGCGTAGTCTCATCAGGATGCAAAATAGATTTTGAATCACTAATAATGGGCAGAGGCGCTGCAATGAGATATGAACTCAACATATTCCCCTTAATTAGTAGAGTAGTATGGAGTGTCCTCAAAGAAAACTACATCACTGTTCGTGAACCACTTTTTAGTAACAAGACTATAGAAACATTATCCTTTCTAAGTCCGTGAGTATTCCAAAAAAATACATTTTTCAGCTCGAGGAGACTTGTCTTGAGTTAGTCCAAGCAAACGAATAAAACCAGTCGACCCAAAACTTCTCAGAGGTATAGAAAATAGAGGATGATGGGGTTGTAGTACTTGTAAAGGAATTTTATTCCCAATAACAGAGGAAGGCATACGATTTATCAAAAAATAGGCAATAAGAACCGCTTCTGGCCAAAAATGTTTTGGAACATTTGAATGTAACATGAGAGTTCTAGTAACTTCAAGTAAATGCTTATTTTTCCTTTCAACAACACCGTTTTGTAGGGGTGTATAAGCATAAGAAGTTTGATGAATTGCACCCACAGAATGACAAAATAATTCAACATTTTTTTGAACAAATTCCAAAGCATTATCAGTACGTAGGATTTTAATGGGCATAGAATACTGAGTTTTAATTTCAACAAAGAAGAACTTAATAGTAGGCAAAACTTGGGATCTATCTTTCAACAGAAACAACCATGTAGTACATGAGTAATCATCAATGAACAAAATAAAATATCTATTGCCTGACAAATGTGGAACATGACAAGGACCCCATACACCAGCATGAACCAAATCAAAAATATTTTTGCGACCAATCTGAGATTTTTTGGGAAATACGGTTCTACACTGTTTTCTTAATTGACTTGCCTCACACTGAAAACTATGCATGCCTATAATAGAAATAACATGTTTTAATTTATCAGTTGATGGATGCCCAATCTTAAAATGCCATTGTAATGCAGAAACATAAGACAGTAATGTTGAAGCTAGAGTTGTAGTGTCAATCTGTTTCAACTCATCCAAGTAGTAGAGTTCATCAGGTCCTTCATGCCCCCACCAATCTTCATCCTCATGCGAAGGTCCTAAAAAACACAAGTACCTGGAATAAAGGTCAAACTGCAATTCAAATTTGCATACAATTTTACTGACAGACAACAAGTTTAGCAGAAAATTTGGCACTTATAAAGCATATCTCAAAAGGACTTGAGCACATATATCACCAATTCCAGATACAACAGAGTTTGAACCATCAGCAAGCATATTAGCAGACTTAGAAGAAGGCTTAGACAGTCTATTAAAAAGAGAACAATTGCCAAAGATATGAGAAGAGGCCCCAGAGTCAATCATCCATTTGGTATTACCAACACTAGAAGCACTTAAGAAGGCAGAATCACAACCAGTGTAAGTGGCAGCGTGAGCTCTTGATTCAACAGCAGATGAGAAGGAAGCATTGGTCCTCTCAAGTAGGAGACGTTCCACCTCAGAGCGGATGAACTCAGCAATGGAGGAGCTCGAGGGAGCAGCAGAAGGTGTTTGAGAAGCGCCCTCAGACGCAACATTGGCCCACGCATGTATGCCATGTTTCTTCCAACATCTGTTTTCAATATGGTTGTTGCGGCTACAAAAGTCACATGACTGCTGAGTAGTGGCACCTCCAGATGCATCAGTAGATGAGCCACAACCAAGGGAGCCACAACCAAGTGAACCACTTCCCGATCCAGGAGCAGAAGAACGGTTGACTGGAGGTTGACCGCGACCCCTACTAGGACCACAGCTAGACGTAGTAGCAAGAGCAGTAGTGTCTCCAGTGTTAGAAGGAAGATCTGATGAGGAAACCGACAGTCATTGTAGATGGTGAAAAGAACTCTCCAACGTGGGTAAAGGATCACTGGCGAGAATTTGGTCATCCTCACCAACATATGAGTTAGGAAGCCCACAGAGGAACTGAACAACCTGGAGTTCCTGACGTTGTCGCTGCATCGTGGCTAAGTCGGTAGATAAGGGAGGAAGATTCTCAAGCTCAGCCTAGACGCCTTTAAAGGTCGAAAAGTAGTCAGCAATATTGATCCTAGTGAAATGCACACACGATTTGTATGTTTAGGTCAAACACCTTTTTTGGATTCTTACTATGCGAGTAGGTGCTAGCCAGATGATCCCACATCTCCTTGGCATTCGGGAGACGAAGTAAAATAACACTGATGTGAGTTTCACTGTTGTTCAGAATCCACATTATCACGGTCGAGTCATCCTTGCAAGGAAGAAAATGTCCGATTTCGATGTCATTTCGGTGGCCATAGAAATGGTGGCGTTTTGACAGCAAAATAAACAAATTAATTTATGAAATTTTACCAGAATGATCTACTAGTGTAGATCTACTCAAATATGTAAAAATATTTCATATTGGATGTGTGAGGGTGGGGTCTCATCATTTTTTAGTGAATGATCCAGAATTGTTTTGATGGGCATTTCAAAGGGGGATTTTAGATGTTAGTTTTCAATGGTGAAATCAATGAATTAAGTCATTATAGTTTGCAAGCACAATATATAGACTTAAAAACACAAAACTGTGCAAAAATATATTCTCTAGTTAGTACATAGTATATGAAAAAGTAGAAAAAAATTTGACGATCTGCCTATTTTGAGAGTTTGGTCAGTCAATTTTGAACATTGCATCCTTGACCCAGTCATCGTAGATCTTTTTCTCCTTAGACTAGGAAGTACTGGGAGGTGCAGGAGGTGGAGCCTCAGTGAGATGGGAATGCTTGCCTTGGGACTTTGCAAAGATCTCCATGGAGCAAACTCAATGTTAATAGTTGCGCCCATCTAGCTTCACAACAGTCACTTGATGACGATATTCCTCATGGGAGGAACCCATGAGTGAGACTGAGTCCAAAAATGATAGAGAACAACAATAGGAGTCAGAGCTGCCTAGATCCTCCAGCTAGGCGGCAGCAGGCAGATAGAGTAACTGGAAGGACCAGTTTACATGAAGACTACGCCGAGGCACAGTAGAGAACCCGACGGCTCAAGGGCTGACACTGGCAGAGAGAAGGTGCGGGCGACAAGGGATGGTGTAGGTGACACTAGTAAACCAGGCTTATACGAGGAGGGTTGTCGGCAGCAGCAACGGGAGTGAGCGACATACACTAGTAAGCTAGGCCCACACGAGGAGGGTTGCCGACGACAGCGGGTAAGTGTCGCGGCAACAACAGCCAGCGGCCGGGCAGCATGCGGCTGGAAGGGGCGTCGGGGCAGAGAGAGAGAGGCGGTGGCTACGGGGAGGGTGGCGGCTAGAGCACCTACTCTTGTACCATATTGATTTGTTTCTAAGGGTTAGGGTGCACAATTAGTATACCCCGTATATTTATAAAGAGAACAATTACATAGAGTTCCACATAGTATAGGAAAATAACAAGTGAATATAAAAAACTTAAATAAAAAACTATTTAACACCTATCACCTATGCCATCTCGATGAATGTGATAATCGTGTTGCTACCTTCATTGCTAGTAATCCTGTATTCCATGAGAGGACAAGCATATTGAAGTCAAATGTGATTTTCTTTGAGATGTTGTACTGGAAAAGAAGATTGCTACTCCTTTCCTGTATCACATGAGAAAACTGCAGACATATTTACTAAGCCTCTCTCTGGCAAGCGAGTTGAGGAATTGTTCTGCAACTTAGGCATGATTGACATCTATGCTCCAACTTGAGCGGGATTATTGAGACATATTACTGTATTTCCTATTTAAATGTATATTTGTTTAAGTTCTTTCTTTAGTCTATAACATGGGCCGATGTATAAAGTGGCCCGTTAGGGTTTTCAGTTCGCTTCCTTACACAACATCCTATTTATAGGAGTGAGTTTTCTCTTTTGTGAATTTAGAAAAACACAATCATTCCCACAAAAAACATCAATGCTGTTAACACTTCGATTTTAGAGTTCGGAAGTGTCTCATGGATGAAACTCAATCGAAAGAAATAAAACATATACTTTTGAAATCCATGCTTGTAAAAGAATGAACTAGCTGCAAACATGAGTACATAGAAAGGTGGATGGCTTACTAAGTATCTATGGATCCCTAAGGCTGATGATAATGTGAGAAGGAAGCATTATCATGAGTGTCTTGATAGGCTCAGTGATATGATCAGTTGATGGCTGGGTATCAAATTATCCATGGCTAGAAGATGAATTGTAATTCAAAACCTTGACTATGGGACTCATTAGAGTACTTGTTAAAATAAGGTGAAGTAACCAAATTAGTACTTAGAAGTATGAATGTTGAATTTCTTATGGGGGAGTTCTATTGACCCCTCTCGTTGGGACTATCTTGCATGTATAATAAAGAAGTTGGAGTAGGCCTACAATGTCTTCCTAATATGGCTAACTTCAAACAATGATGTGGATTAGAACACTCAAAGTAGACAGCTGACCATTGGCAGTATGGTTGAACGATAGGTATGACACTGATCTATCTAAGGTTCCTAACCATAGGTGGGGATCTAAGAAGCATGGACCCTTCTCGTAGGCTGTCGTGTCCATGTCTGACAAGTCTCCAACTTGGACACACTATGGACACAACCCAAACGTTTCAAGTCCCTCGTGTCAAGTCCCTCCTTTTTTTATCAGCAGTTTGACATTTCCCAGGAACAACTTGGACACACTAAGACACAACTCACCCACTAATTAAGAAGGGGAAACACCATGTTGCACATAAGCTTCGTCCTCACCTCTACCAACACCCATGTATCCCCCTCCTTATCACATCACCACCTAGGCCACTACTCTTCCTCCAACCATAGGTTCTGGCCTCTCCTCTCGCTTCACTCGTTTCTGACCTCTCGTCTTCCTCAATCTCTTCTTTCTCCTCTAATACATATGTTCTATTTGTCCACCACCACCACACAACAACTACAACCTCCTCTTCCCCCTCGTCTTCCTAACTTTGATTGTACATCAATGTTTTCTCTCTTCTATAAGTAAATAGCATATCTACTTTTTTTTTCTTTGTTGTCAACCACCATCACTATCTTTTTACCGTCGTCTATGTGCAATGTGTATTTGAATGAACAGATGAAATTTAAGATAGTTTCGATGAAATGCTCTGTGTTTGAATGAGATTTTTTGTGTTTATATGTATATTTTTCTACCGTGTTTATCTTTGTGTTCGTACCCTATATTTTGAAAATTATCATGTTCCATGTCTGTATCTGTGTCCGTATCTTTGCCCATGCTTCCCACGTGGGGTTTCTCAATGTCATGGAGAAGAATCGTTGAGCTGAGGCCTAGATTAGAAGCTCTGTCAGTACAAATGAATTGTGAAACCTATGCAGATAAAAATACATGACCAATTCTACTGTCATGTACGTGTGCTTAAAGCTACACAACTACAGATGGAGTTTCATAATGTAGAGAACTTATAAAGATCTTCTACCTACCCCTGAGAGAATTAGTAGATGGAAGACTTTTCTTTGTACTACCTGTTTTATGTGTGGTACAAGCATTAAAGTAACTGAGCACATGTTTGGAAAATGCAGGTATAGGAAATACATGTGGGTGGTCAAAACTGAAATTGGATTTTGACGTGTATTTTACTACGTGCTAAAAACGCAAGTGTACGCGTCGAGTAATATAGGCCTTTGTGAGGCCTGAGTCGAACACAGGGATACTCGGAATTGTTGGTGACTCCTACTAACTAGTCGCGATCAGCTAAACCGATTACAAATTGGGGTTTGTTGTCGAAATTAAAAGAAAATAAAAACAAAACAAAAGAAGCAATCGATTAAAGGTTAATTTAATCAATTCAAAAGGATATCTTTAGGATTGCGGTTTCACCGCGGGTTAACATTGCATTAGGTTTCATATAATTCCTCACTTTTCTCTCTCTATCCGGGTAGTGGCCTGAAAATAGAATTACCCACTGTCGTGGTGTAATTCACTACTTAGGTTTAGGTTGATTCCACCGTCGTAGTAATCATTCCCCTAAACTAAGTGCATTACGAACGATCTCTCAGTTTCCACCATTAATTTTACACCTCCTTTGTCAAGGGATTTATCGATTAATGTAGGTTTCGTCTCTTTTCAACTGTTAATCCTTCTTTCGAAGTGATTAAGGGCATTAGGTTATTATTATGGTGATCAAGCATAACAATACATTGAGAAAATGAAACTATACCACGGATTTAAGAGAGAAAATATGAATTATTAATATAAAACAGTCATACAATGCATTCCCGGGCTACTCCCGGTCCTAAAGATGGAGGGTTTTAGCCTCGCATGTTCATCTCACACAAATACATGGTAGAAATAGGGGAAACCAAAAGAAAAATGTGAATTAAGTGGGAAAACCCCTAAACGGAGAAGAACCGATTGATCCATTGTGTAGAACACAAACTTTCCCACCTCTCGGTGGTGAAATCCATCTTCGGCAGTGTCCGGATCGACAAGGATGAGCTTCTGGCCTCCGTTCTCCTTTCTCTCCTTCCTCGGCACTTGTGCAATGCAAAATGAGATGATGATCTCGTGTGGGCGGCCGTCATTAGGTATAAGTCCCTAATTAGGTCGTCAATTAACTCCAGCCGTCCGATTGAGATCAAAACGAATCCAACACATATTTGTCGGCGTCGATACCATCGACGCGGGTTGATGGTATCGACCCAGCGTATTAGCGGCAGCCTTCTTTTCTTTTCGTCTGAGTGCCTGTGATCATCTCGATACCATCGACTTGAATGTCGATGGTATCGACATTTTCCTCACCACCAACCTGAAGGGATCTCGATGCCATCAACTTAGGTGTCGATGGTATCGACTCTGTGCTACAACTCTCGGCTGGCAACCTGTAGCCTGGTCGATGGTATTGACTTCCGTCGATGGTATCGACGGAAGCAAATACTTGTTTTTCCTGAAATTTAAAGACTAGATCAAATAAATCCACACAATTTATGATAATGTGATAAATAATTCTCAAAATGATAAAACTACGGGGATTTGACATAAAATGATGGCAAAGACCGAACTGAGTGAATTATGCAATATTATCCATAAAATGACTAATAAGAGCACAAAACACATAGCAAAAAGGTCTATAAATGCTACTCAAAATCATCGCATCAAACTCCCCTAAGCTTAAACATTGCTCACCCTCGAGCAACTAATCCTTAGAATAGAATTGCAGATGTCAACTAAAAATCAACACACCAACCCAACATCCCATGTGACTCCCACTGAACGTTCTCAAACCGGCCTTCTCTAACCACAGAACAGTAATTACCCTAAAGGCGACAATAATCATCAATAAAAGAAATTATCCCCAAATAGATGAACACTATCACATAAGGCAGTCAACATAATAAAATTCGCCGATTCAGCATTGGTGCATCTTTTGATCGCCTATACTACGTTGCTCGCCCTAACTACCATATACATGGAAGCAATTCTCCTGATAATCATTAGTGAGGAGAAATTCACGGTGGCCTACCAATCCGAGCAACGGGTGGATGGAAATGGGTGGCTCATGGAAGAACTTGGAAGTATCATACAGTTTCAACATGCATAAAACATGATGTCCTAAATGATGCAAATGCACATTAAAAATGCCCAAATGCCTAAGATTGGGTGAAATGATGCATGCACTAACCTTCCACCTCAAAATGAGATGGAATTCTAATTAAGCCACATCATGTACTCAATTTTCCGGTAATGCGAGTGATACCATGTTCCTTTCTCCCTCTTATTCCACTTTCTGCTAAATTCTCTCTTTTTTTCTTTTCTATTGTTTTTCTTCATATTTCAGATTTTCAGAATTTTTTTTTCTTTTTCTTTAGCCCACATATCCATAATTGCTTAGAGATAAGTGTATTGGGCTATTTTCTTCATGCTTGGAAATCTTTGCAATATATAGAAGGAATGGAACAATTTAGATCATTTTTTAGGACAAATTGAGATACATGGTGTGCTTTATGCATGAAAATCATGACTGCAACTACATGGCATGCACCTAAAGGTAATGTGCATGCAACCCTATATATTTTTTTTATGCAAAAGAATGGAAAATATCAATGCGAGTCCTATCTAAATGCTATGCACACAAGAAGGAAATAAAACTGCACTTTACTTCCAATTCTTAGGTGGATTATGGAACAATGAACTGGAATGATCACACGATTAGATGACTGAACCTTAGAAAGATATTATGTGTCCCTCCTTACTGACATGTGTAGTAGTTTAGAGGGTTCTCTCTCTTACATCCAATTAAGGTCTCATTACCATTTGGTTAGGTTAGGCTCAAACAACCATTACTATCCACTTTTCATGAGTCAAAAGGAGTACAGGTGTGAGATGTTGTTTTGAAGTTGACATAATCAATCATTTTCGTAGGACAAATTCCCCAAGGTCAACCAAAGCAAGCTATCAAAAGAAACAAACTTTTTTAAATTTCCCTTAAATTTTCCATGAATTAACAGCGAGATGACAAACTTTTACAACATCCATAGTTACACTAGATAGCACGTGGATCCTACAAAAACTAAAAAATGCAAGAAACAAATAACAATGCTAAAAGCTAAAAACAACAAAAGAAAAGATAGAGTTGTTCCAACTACCCCCCTAAGCTTGAATCCAACTATGGCCTCATAGTCAAAAACAAACTTAAGATTGGAACAGAGATACCCGATCATTCTTCTGGAGGCGGAGGTGGGTATTGTGGGGCCGTAGGATCCCAAGAAGGATACTCCCCCTGGAAGCTCGGATCATAATGGGTCCTCAACGGAGGCTGTGGATAGCCTCCAAAGTAGTTCTGACTCCAGTAGTGGTCGTAGAAGGGCTCCTATTGCATCTCCATCCTTTGCAACCGAGTGTGTAATTGTTGTTGGTTGGCAAGGAGGAGACGCTCGTTCTCGAACATCACCATTTGATTGTCAAGTAACCGGTTCGTAGTGTCATGAATACCGGTATACATAGCTAGATGCTTCTGCTGTGTCTGCTATATATCCTGCAGCATTGTGTACATGCCTTGCATTGAGTAGACATCCTCGTCTGGCTGCGAGGGCTGTGGTGATGGCGGTGGGGGATGTGATGATGAAGACGCACTCGGATGCATCCGAGGACGCTTTCGTGGTGCTACTCGTGCGCGAAGAGGTGTGGAAGCCTCCTCTTCCTCCTCAGCCTCGCCTTCTTGTTCGTCGTTTCCGCCTTCTTCTTCATCGGATTCGATGGCTATGATCGGCCACCGGAAGTGTTGTGCGCCCTCGATGTTGAAGACAGGGTCTGGCAGTGCGCATTCCTGATAAGCATGGTTGACGTGGCATTGTGCGTACGCCAACCCATCCCGGAGAAGGATAAGGTTAGAATGGTGCAAATGTTGCACGTTCACCTTACTCCTCCTAGAAAGCGGAGTCATGGACTGGAAATTCAGCCCCAAGTACGACGCCAATTTGGTGATGAGCCCACCGAAATGAATCGGCACTTTCCTCGTACTCCTCCTCACCGCCAGGACGCGCTGTAGGAAGAACGCACCCCAGTTGCATTCTTGTCGTTTTAGGAGCATGTACAAAAAGAAGAGGTCGCTCTCCTGAAACTTGCTCAACGCCAGATCGCTCCGAGCAAAGAACATGAAGCTCAACATCCGGTGTAGGACCCGGACGAATGGATGCTCGAAGTCCGCTACCGCAGCATTGTGGTAGCTTACTGTCTTTCCCGCCGACACTGTCACTAGCTCGGCGAAGATCTTGTCATAATCGGTGCAGGCATCAGGGCGTCGGTGATCGTTTTGACCGTGGTTCCAGTTGAAAATTTCATTGAACTGGTTCAACGTGATGTTGTAGTTGATGTTGAATAGCCGGAAGGACACCCTGCCCTTGATCCAGTCACGATCAGAACCAACCACGTCATTGGGCACGATGCAGACGTCAAGGGACGCCATAAACTCCGCCACTAACTCCTTGTAGGTGGGCCATTCGCCGAAGAATGGCTGCCCATCCACATGGTACTCCAGCTGGTCGTCCCGTCTGCCGGTGTGACATGCTTGTCCCGCCAGCACATAGGTCAAGTTGGCCTCGAATCCAAGCTCCTGGAGCATACCCCGGTCCACATATCGGGTCGGCTCGATCTTCTGTTTCATGATCTCCTCATAGACCTTCCTCGCCTCCGCGGAAGGGTGAACCAAGCGCGGACGAGGTACTGAAGTAGTAGGAGGTGGCACAAACTCCACGATCTCCATGGGATTCGAGTGCGAGGACGATGCTCCGGCGACATGCACCATTGTTGCAAGAAAGATGAGATTAGAAGAAGAGAGCTCGGGGAAGATGGAGAAGTGATTCTCCGCTCGGTGAAGATCCTTGCTCGATGTTGCTGCTCTTCGATCTTGGAGGGCTCGGGGGAGTGCTCGGCGCAAAGGAGGAAGTTCGCTCTGAAGGTGTGACGTCAAATGACGTTGCAATTCTCCTTATATAGACTTGGTCGGCGCCACTATTGACCCGTCGATACCATCGACGCGGGTCGATGGTATCGACACGTCTCGCTACTATCCGCCCCCCTCGCGAGTATCGACGACTGACGTTTGTTGGATCGAGAAACCCAGATTGCTGACATGTCGATACCATCGACGCGAGTCGATAGTATCGAAGCAACACCCGGATCGCTGACGTGGACTCGCGATCGCCGTCGATGTCTTTGCACGGATCGGTGACATGGATGTCGATACCATCGACAGATGTCAATGGTATCGACTTGACTTCATTGCGACACCGCCACTTTTTCACTTCAACCTGTGACCAAGTCGATACCATCGACGAGGCCGTCGATGGTATTGAGTTGACTGAGACAACTCGTTCTGAACTTCTCCAGAGATCTCGATGGTATCGACTGGTGTGTCGATACTATCGACAATTTTTGCGCGACCTGCCTGTAGGTATGTCGATAACATCGACGGTACCGTCGATAGTATCGACCCAGAACGATCCTTGCAGTTGTCAACCTGAACCTATCTCGATACCATCGACCAGGGTGTCGATGGTATCGACCCTGCCTCATCCTGCACATTGAAAAAACGGATCAAGGTATCTTCTTTACACTAAAATTTAAACGAAATTAAACCAATCTATGACTATAATTAAACTATCCTAATGTACTGATGGTTGGGTTGCCTCCCAACAAGCACCCTTATTTAACGTCTTAGGCTAGACGGCTTCCGAGCAACTCATTCGTCCACAAGTGTAATGAGTTTGACCTCATTCACTTTTCTCTTGTAGTTCTCACCAAAGTACAACTTTAACCTCTGTCCATTCACCAAGAACATGGCATCTCCATCACGCACCAGAATTGCACCGTGCGGTTTTACCTCTTCCACCACGAATGGTCCACTCCACCGGGACTTCAGCTTCCCGGGATGCAACTTGAGTCAGGAGTTAAACAATAGAACACTATCTCCCTTCTTGAACGTGCGCAGCTCGATATGGCGATCGTGGATCCGTTTTGTGTGCTCCTTGTATATGCGGGCATTCTCATATGCCGTCATGCGTAACTCATCTAGTTCATTCAACTCGAACATCCTCTTTCTCCCAGCTTCATCATAACTCAAATTTAGCCTTCTAAGCGCCCAATGGGCCTTGTGGTCTAACTCCACTGGAAGATGACAAGCCCGGCCATACGCCAACCTAAAAGGCGTAGTGCCTATAGGTGTTTTGTAAGCCGTTCTATACGCCCAAAGTGCGTCCGGTATTAGGGCCTCCAATTTTTTCTTGTGGATGCCACCGTTCGTTCTAGAATCTTCTTGATTTCACAATTTGAGACCTCCACTTGGCCTTGAGTTTGTGGATGATATGGGGTGCCGATGTTGTGTTTGACCCCATATTTCTTCAAAAGTGTCAAAAATTTCTGATTCCGGAAGTGTGTACCCCAATCGCTTATTATCATCCGGGGTATCCCAAACCTGTAGAAAATATTTTCCTTCACAAACCTACACACTACATTAGAATCATTAGTCCTTGTGGGGATTGCTTCCACCCACTTCGACACATAGTCAACAGCAAGCAAGATATACATATTTGAATTCGAGGACACAAAGGGTCCCATGAAGTCTATGCCCCACAAGTCAAACACTTCAACTTCCTGAAATACATTCAGGGGCATCTCTTGTCTCTTCGAAATGTTACCTGCTCGCTGACACGGGTCGCATTGCCTTACAAAATCATAGGCATCCCGAAACAAAGTTGGCCAATAAAGGCCGCTTTCCAACACCTTGGCTGCTGTTCGCGAACTAGCATGGTGTCCTCCCGTAGGCGACAAATGGCAATGATGGAGAACACTCTCACACTCCACCTCAAGCACACACCTGCATAGGATACCGTCCCTGCATTGCTTCAAAAGAATTGGGTCATCCCAAAAATAGTATCTCAAAGAATGAAAGAATCTGATTTTCTCTTGATATGACCAGTCTTCCAGGATGATCCTGCAAGCCAAATAGTTAACAATTTCAGCAAACCACAGTTCTTTAGAATTAATTTTCAAAAGTTGTTCATCGGGAAACGTCTCGGTTATGGGTATGTGTAAATCTTTTTCATCTACCATGTCTAACCTAGACAAATGATCAGCCACTACATTCTCAATTCCAGACTTGTCCTTAATTTCAATATCAAACTCTTGTAAAAGAAAAATCCACCTAATGAGTCTAGACTTTGCATCTTTTTTCTCCATCAAGTATTTTATCGCAGCATGATCGGTCCATACAACTACTTTAGATCCCACTAAATACTGCCGAATTTTTTCAAAAGCAAACACAACGACAAGTATTTCTTTTTCAGTAGTTGTATAGTTCAATTGAGCATCATTAAGCATTTTGGAAGCATAGAAAATCACAGCGGGCTTATTATCTACCCTTTGCCCCAAAACAACTCCTACTGCAAAATCTGAAGCGTCACACATCAATTCGAACGGTTTTGTCCAATCCGGCGTTTGAAAAACCGGAGCCGAAATCAATTTTTCTTTCAAAACTTTGAATGCGTGAAGACACTTATTGTTGAAATCAAAAACTGCATCTTTCTCCAACAATTCGGATAAAGGTTTTGCAATTTTAGAAAAATCCTTAATGAATCGCCGATAAAAACCGGTGTGTCCCAAAAAGCTTCTCACCCCTTTTACAGAATTTAGTGGGGGTAGCTTAGAAATCACCTCAATTTTCACAGGGTCTACCTCAAGACCTTTGCTAGACACCTTGTGTCCTAGCACTATTCCCTCTGTCACCATCATGTGACATTTCTCCCAATTGAGGACCAAGTGTGTGTCCTCACAACGCTGCAGCACTTTATCCAAATTATAAAGACATTCATCAAACGACGCTCCATAAACCGAGAAGTCGTCCATGAAAACCTCAAGACAACGCTCTACCATGTCAGAGAATATGGCGAGCATGCAACGCTGAAACGTTGTCGGTGCATTACACAATCCAAACGGCATTCGTCGGTAAGCAAAAGTCCCCTAGGGACAGGTGAACGTAGACTTCTCTTGATCCAAGGGATCAATCAAAATCTGGTTATACCCCGAATACCCATCCAGAAAACAAAAATGTGACCGACTGGCAAGACGTTCCAAAATTTGATCGATAAACGGCAAGGGAAAATGATCCTTAAGAGTGGCGGCATTCAGTCGACGGTAGTCAATGCAAACTCGCCACCCGGTTACCAATCGGGTGGTGACAGGTTCATTCAACAGATTTTTAGTCATAGTAATTCCCCCCTTCTTAGGGACTACCTGTGTGGGACTCACCCACGTCGAGTCTGATATGGCATATATGATCCCTGCAGCAAGAAGTTTTATGACTTCCTTCTTCACAACCTCCATCCTGCTCGGATTTAGACGTCTTTGAGGCTGAATGACTGGCTTGGCTCCCTCCTCGAGCCAAATCTTGTGCTGGCAAAGTGTAGGGGAGATCCCCTTGATGTCTGCAACAGACCACCCAAAAGCTCCTTGGTGGTTCTTGAGCACTATCAGCAGTTTCTCCTCCTCATCTGCACTCAAGTAAGCAGATACAATCACCAGTAACTTGTCCTTCTCAGCTAGAAAGACGTACTTAAGATGCGGGGGAAGCAGTTTCAACTCCAACTCTGGCGGGCAAATGAGAGATGATTGCAGTGGTGGGGGAAGTGTACCTAAATCTTCATAGTGCCTCGTGTAGAAACATGGAAGCATCTAAAGCATTTTGGCGCACTCCTTGAGTGGTTTACTCCGCATCCAATCATAGGTGACATTCAACAAACACGCCTCCAGCGGCAATTCCGGATATGCATCAACAACTGAAGTAGTAATCGCATCATCCTCCCAAGAAGGTGGAATGTCCTAATTCTCATCATTCGGAAACCCAACAGCTTTACATAAAGAGACAACCTTTGTTTGCTCCATGATATCCACAGCTAAGGTTCCATTATCCATCTTGCTCATCACATGAGCCATATCCAAAAACGGTTTTCCAAGGCAGAGTGAGATGTTGTGATCCACATGTTTCACCATGTTACATTGTTCCTTTGCTTTCATAGACGCAGTGCTAGTGGGCATGACCATCTCAAAGCGATCATCTACTATGCCCAAGGTCAAGCGACCTCTCCCCATCTCTAAAATCATGTCAGCTGTAGCTTGGAATGGGCGTCCAAGTAACAGCTCATTGTCGTGCTCATCCTGCATTTCCATAACCACAAAATCAGCCGGAAAAACAAATTGATCCACCTTTACCAAGACATCTTCGTAGATTCCATAAGGTTTCACCACAGAATTATCGGCCAATTGGATAGTCATATTGCTCATCCTTGACTCCTTTAGTCCCAGCTTTTTGAATGTTGAAAGGGGCATCAAATTGATGCTTGCTCCAGAATCACATAATGCCTCTCCGAATTTAAACTTCCCGATAAAACAAGAAATGTTGAAACACCCGGGATCCTGTCTCTTTGGCGGTAGTAGAGTGCCCATGATGAAGGCACTAACTTGCTCTTTCAGCACCACGACCTCAGTATCTGGTATTTTCCTCTTCTTGGTGATGACATCTTTTAGAAACTTCCCGTAAGACGGGATTTGCTCAATAGCCTCCAACAACGGAATATTGACCGAAAGCTTCCTGAAGCTGTCCAAGAATTTATTGAATTGTGCATCTACCTTCCTTGCCTTTGCACTATTCGGATAGGGGACCGGAACGGCATGTGCCCTTTGATGGGGTGGCACATACAGCGTCTATTTCTGTAGTTCCTCCTCAGCAACTTGTTCTTCATTACCATTCACCTCTTTGTCTTCAGCTTGCCCTGTGACAGGTGTGGGCTGATCCTGAGTGGTTTCTCCTTCAACTTTATCCTGCGGCGTGCTTGTGTCATCCGCTCTTGGATTCAACACCTTCTTGCCACTTCTCAATAAAATGGCCTTGACTTGCTGGTTTCCCCCGGGAACATTGGTGTTCCCCGGAAAACCCGTATGTGCTGGCTTCTTTAAACTTGCAATTTCAGCTGCCATATGTGCCATCGAGGTCTCTATGGTCCTCATTTGAGCCCCATGGCTCTGCAAAGTCTGCCCAAATTGATTCATATATTCACCATGTTGCTTGATTTGCTGCCCGAATGTGTTCATTAACTCCTGGTTTTGCTTGATGACCTGATTGAGCAACTCTGTGCTCTTGTCCTCTGTAACTGGTTCAGGCTTGGCGTCCGGATCCTGCAGAAAATTGTTCAGATCCTTCCATGAGAACTTTTTGTCCTTTCGCCATGAGTAGTCATTGTTCCTATACCCTTGATGTTGCCTGATGTACTTGACTTGAGCCTCATCCTCGGACTCATTGTCTTCCTTTTGCAATAACTTCTTCATGAGAAGATCCATCTTCTCATTTAGCTCTCTTATTGCCTTTGATTCGCTGGCGACTCGTGCTTGCTCAACTGGGCCTCTCTCTCTTTCTCCCCAGGATTGCTTTCTCGCCATGTTCTTTTGTATTTCCCAACATCTAGTGTCGGTGTTATTCAGAAAAAATCCCGACCCGGCTGAATCCATATTACTTCTATCATGCTCGGAGAGAGCAAAATAGAAGATTTTCACCTGTGTCTCGTTGTCCAGCCCATGATGCGCACATCTCCTCAACATAACCTGAAATCACTCCCAGGTCTCAGAATATGTTTCACCCGCCTGTTGGGTGAAATTGTGAATCTTCCTAATCATGTCGTTGGTCTTCTCAGGAGGGAAGAACCTCTCAAAGAAAACCTCCACCATGTGGTCCCATGATTCAACGAACTCATCATCGAGGTTATGTAGCCACTCTCTTGCTGCTCCTGCCAAGGAACCTGGGAACAACTTGAGGTACAAAGCATGTTGTGGAAACCGGTCTATCTTCACCATATCACAGTTTTCAACGAACTGGCTGATGTGTGCAATTGGGTCATCATTCTTCAGCCCGTGAAATGCATTTGATTTTACCAAGTTAATCAACGCTGGATCGATCTTGTATGTTGGTATGTCGATCCCTTGCTTCTTTATAGGCCCCTTTGAAGCTGATGAGGAAGAAGCTTTGATCTTCTCCCATATGGTCTGTGGCTCGACCATGTCTTCTGCTTCAGATTCAAAATTTATTTCTTCTTGGTGCTCTTGCTCGTAGTGTTCCTCATCCTTAGGTTTCGGAGGTGGAACCTCAAGTGTGCGATGAGCGTAGTCCGTACTACGTGTATGCACCATGCAAAGTACCTGAAATGAGAAAATTGGGGTTCAGTACTATGCTTGAACGAGTATAACAATGATAGAAGAATTTAGAAATATTTGAAGTTGTTTTGAAAATAAAAATAAAAATTGTGGCCTAGAGTAGCTGCTCGTAGCACTCAAAGTGCCAACAATTCGCCGTATCCCCGGCAACGACGCCAAAAACATGACGTGTATTTTACTACACGCTAAAAACGCAAGTGTACGCGTCGATTAATATAGGCCTTTGTGAGGCCCGAGTCGAACACAGGGATACTCGGAATTGTTTGTGACTCCTACTAACTAGTCGCGATCAGCTAAACCGATTACAAATTGGGGTTTGTTGTCGAAATTAAAAGAAAATAAAAACAAAACAAAAGAAGCAATCGATTAAAGGTTAATTTAATCAATTCAAAAGGATATCTTTAGGATTGCGGTTTCACCGCGGGTTAACATTGCATTAGGTTTCATATAATTCCTCACTTTTCTCTCTCTATCCGGGTAGTGGCCTGAAAATAGAATTACCCACTGTCGTGGTGTAATTCACTACTTAGGTTTAGGTTGATTCCACCGTCGTAGTAATCATTCCCCTAAACTAAGCGCATTACGAACGATCTCTCAGTTTCCACCATTAATTTTACACCTCCTTTGGCAATGGATTTATCGATTAATGTAGGTTTCATCTCTTTTCAACCGTCAATCCTTCTGTCGAAGTGATTAAGGGCATTAGGTTATTATTATGGTGATCAAGCATAACAATACATTGAGAAAACGAAACTATACCACGGATTTAAGAGAGAAAATATGAATTATTAATATAAAATAGTCATACAATGCATTCCCGGGCTACTCCCGGTCTTAAAGATGGAGGGTTTTAGCCTCGCATGTTCATCTCGCACAAATACATGGTAGAAATAGGGGAAATCATAAGAAAAACGTGAATTAAGTGGGAAAACCCCTAAACGGAGAAGAACCGGTTGATCCTTTGCGTAGAACACGAACTTTCCCACCTCTCGATGGTGAAATCCGTCTTCGGCAGCGTCCGGATCGACAGGGATGAGCTTCTGGCCTCCGTTCTCCTTTCTCTCCTTCCTCGGCACTTGTGCAATGCAAAATGAGATGATGATCTCGTGTGGGCGGCCGTCATTAGGTATAAGTCCCTAATTAGGTCGTAAATTAACTCCAGCCGTCCGATTGAGATCAAAACGAATCCAACGCATATCTGTCGGCGTCGATACCATCGACGCGGGTCGATGGTATTGACCCAGCGTATTAGCGGCAGCCTTCTTTTCTTTTCGTCTAAGTGCCTGTGATCATCTCGATACCATCAACTTGAATGTCGATGGTATCGACATTTTCCTCGCCAACAACCTGAAGGGATCTCGATGCCATCGACTTAGGTGTCGATGGTATCGACTCTGTGCTACTCCTCTCGGCTGGCAACCTGTAGCCTGGTCGATGGTATCGACTTCCGTCGATGGTATCGACGGAAGCAAATACTTGTTTTTCCTGAAATTTAAAGACCAGATCAAATAAATCCACACAATTTATGATAATGTGATAAATATTGCTCAAAATGATAAAACTATGGGGATTTGACATAAAATGATGGCAAAGACCGAACTGAGTGAATTATGCAATATTATCCATAAAAATGACTAATAAGAGCACAAAACACATAGCAAAAAGGTCTAGAAATGCGACTCAAAATCATCGCATCAGATTTACACTGCATGATTGGTTTAGTCTGTACTTTTGCCTCCCTTGCAGGCCGAGAGTATATTTTTGAAGGATTTCTAGTACATAGATACGTGTAATTACACACACACTCAATGTATATAACCAACTTATTCATGATTTTTTTTTCAAGAATAGTTAATTGAACTGTGGCCGAACTTCAAAGTTTTCCCCCAATTTTTTCTTAAATTACACTTTTAAGCAAGAAAAAAAAATTGTCGAATCCTGTCCTTGTCAGTATGGTCCATCACGACGCATCATAAGAGGATTGTTAAACGTGTTATTAAGTTGAATATGGAATTAAACTTTGGAAACATTTTATACTAATACTTTTTTTCTTTAAAATTGAGAAGGTTAGAAACAAGATTTTATTCCCAAATGCCCACCACTTGTCAGGATATTCCGAATCCCCCCACCTTCCACATATTCTACCCAACCCCCTCTGATCACTTCTTTGTCAACTTTTGTATCGCTAACTTGTGGGGTTGGTTGTTTTCCACCCCATTATACAATTTATTGTATTTATAATATTATTTATATTATGAGTTGTGGTATTTTAATTGTAACTAAATTTTTTAACACAATTATGTTAATTAGATTAATGGAGGCACCCTTCCCGTACATCACATACTGTGATACTGATCGGGCAAGTCAATTCTCTATCTTCTGGTTGTAGGTCATTAAAAGTTTGGTCAGACCCGCAACCTGTAAATTTTGGTAGTTTGGTCTTATTCAGTCTAAATGGTCTTATTCAGTCAAAAAACTGATCTGATCATGAACCAGACTAAACACCACTTCATATGAAAAACCTTTATAAACCATTTATATTTTGTCTAAATAAGTATTATCTACAAAAACACTTAGGTTCCACTAATGTAATAATGAAACTGACTTAAGTTTACTAATTACTATTTAATAAATTACAAAATACAGAAAAAGCTCGATTATGGTCCGATCTCGGTCAAGCCCTATTTAAAGCGTCCGATCCAATCAAGCCCAACTCAAATACCATCCGATCCGTATGTTTTGCAAATTCATCCCTGATACAGTTTTGATCTTAGACCAATGCCCACACCAACCCTCCTATTTTGAGCCGTCCATGGACCCACTCCAACAAGGCAAACTCTCAAATCCTAACTTGTTTTCTAGATCTCCAACACAAGCCTCAAACATGATGTCACGTCAGGACTTGAGAGCTGGCATCACGTGTCACTGTGTCAGGCTTGTGTTGGAGACCTAGAGGACACATCAATACTTGTGAGTTTGTCCATAGATGGCTCACTTGGGAGGGTTGGGATGAGCATAGGTCCATAACCAAACCCGACCAAGGACAACTTAGCAAAAATGATGGGCCAGATGATATTCAAGCTGGACCGGACCAAGTTAGACCATGTGAAATTAGGACCGCACCGAACCGTGTCATTTTAATTTTGAACCGTACTCAATTTTCTTACGTATTTTGTGATTTATTATACATTAAGTGTTTCCACAGTTGTGTTTATATATGTGAATAATATTTATGTAGACTTAATATAAACACAAAATATGTAGGTTTTTTTATACATACCAATCAAGTATCAAGTCCACGGTCTGACCTGTTTTGACAGAAATATAATAAACACCAACTTAATTACCATGGACCAGACCGAACTTGTAACAATCTAAGACCAGATCAGACCTAATGGACCATGGTCCAGTCTAGCAGTATGTGGTATGTTATGGGAGGGGTCCCTCCATCAATCTAATTAAAATAATTGTGTTAAGTTTATTTTATTACATATAAATATCACATTTAATAATATAAATAATAATATAGATACAAGATATTAGAGAATAGGTCGGGAAACAACCAACCCCTCAAGTTTTTGTCACGGAGGTTGACGGAGCAGTGACCAGAGGGTGTTGGTTGGAATTTGTGAAAGGTGGGAGGTGCTTTCAGAATATTCAGATAAGAGAGGGGGCATTTGGCAATAAACTCCAAAACATATGAGTACAATGTTGGAGATTGATTTGTGTGTGACCCCCTGGATGACATCTTAGAACTCCATAGGAAGCTAGAAAGTCAAGCATCAATTTTAGAGTTTATTCCCAAATGTCGTAGAGCTCTAGGTTAGAGGGAATTGTGTTTTAATTAGATAATACATAAGAAGTCTAAATAACTATGTGTGTTTTATATTAAGTCTAAAAGAATATTATTTAAGTACAAATATTTAATTTTTGTATTATATATATATATATAAAGTCTAAATGAATAATCAGATGCTTGATTGGTTCGTATGGGAAAAACCTATACATTTGTGTGTTTATTAAGCCTAAACAAATATTATTCACATATATAAACACAATTGTGTAAACAATTACTATTTAGTGAATTACATAATACATAAAATTTTTGAGTATTATTCCAAATGATACGGTCAGGTGCAGACCTAATATCACATGGTCTAACATGGCTGATCCAACTTAAATATCATCCGGTCCATCATTTTTTGCTAAGTTGTCTTTGATCTATATTGGTTATGGACCTATGCTCATCCCAACCATCCCGAGTTGAGCCGTCCATGGACCCACTCCAACAACATCAACTCTCAAATCTTGATGTCTCATCTACATCTCTAACACAAGCCTGAGTTGTGATGGCAACTCTTAAGTCCTGACGTGACATAATGTTGGACGCTTGTGTCGGAGACCAAAAAAATATGTTAGGATTTGAGAGTTTTCCTTGTTGGAGTGGGTCCATGGGCGGCTCAACTCGGGACAGTTGGCGTGAGCATCGATTTAGATCTTGACTATGTCGAGGATGAATTAGCAAAACATACAGACCAAATGGTATTTGAGCTGGGCTAGATCGGATTAGACCATTTTAAAATAGGACTCCCCTGAGATCAAACCGTAATCAAACTTTTTATGAATTTTTTTATTAATTAAATAGTAAACTTATGCCACTTTTAGCCGACCACAACATGGTTGAGACTGAGGCTTATATGATGATGAGTAAACTTAAGCCACTTTCATTATAAATTAGTGCGACATAAGTGTGTTAGAAGAGGTGAGGAGGAGAGAAGATGAAACATTGAGAGATTTGTCGGTTGCAAGGAGAAGCTTTCTTGAGAGGGAAATAGCCGTCTCACTTCTTTTTATATATTAGGGTAAGATACATGGTGGTACAAAGGAGAAAATAATAGAAAAACAATAAAACAAATAATATAATGAAGAAGAACCAGGGGGCAGATCGTCGATTTCCGCCGCTTTGACCATCTCGATACCATCGACAGGACTGTCGATGGTATCGACAGAATGATGTCTGTCGTTGTGACTATCTCGATACCATCGACCTCCTATCAATGGCATCGACAGAGATACAATTTTTTTCACACTCCCCCTCAAACTGGAGAGTACACATCGTGTATACCTAGCTTGCCACATAATCTATGAAAAGCTATTGGACCCAAAGGCTTTCTCAAGATATCCGCCAATTGATCTTCAAACTTGACGTATGGCATCATAATACTGCCATCTTTGATTTCATCACGAATAAAATGGTAATAAACTTCTATGTGCTTTGTATGCTCATGAAAGATTGTGTTCCTGGCAATGTGTATAACAGACAGATTTTCACACTTGATCTCCATAGAGGACATAATAGTGATTTTTAACTCTAAAAGAACAGATTTGACCCATTGTAGTTCACAACATGCATGGGCCATAGCACGGTATTCAGCCTAAGTGCTGGATCTAGCTACCACATGCTATTTTTTGCTTTTCCAAGTAATCAAATGATCACCTAGGAAAGTACAATAGCCTGATGTAGACCTTATATCAGTATGATCACCAGCCCAATCTGCATCTGAATACCCTGTGAGAGTCACAATATATGGAGTCACCTTGGGTTTAGAATATGTGATCCCCTTACCAGGAGCACTCTTCAGATATCGTAGAATCCTACAAAATGATGTCCAGTGTGACTGTCGTGGTGAGTGTGTATGCTGACTCATGATGCCTATAGAAAAAAAATGGCAGGTCATGTAATAGTCTAATATTAACTTGCCAACTATTCTCCTGTATTTTCCTGGATCTGAGTACTCGAAATCATCAATTGTCTCCTTGATGTGATAATCCCTAGGAGTAGATACCAGTTTAGATTTCGTCATGCCTGTCTCCTGTAGTAAGTCAAGCACATATTTCCTATGAGATAGGTTGACACCTGCATGAGATCTAAGCACCTCAATGCGCAGAAAATATCCCAGTTTACCCAGATCCTTCGTTTGGAAGTGTTTCTATAACCCTTCCTTCACACGAGATATGCCTGGAGAATCACTGCCAGTAATCACTATGCCATCAACATATACAACAATAATGATAGAGCCACAAGAAGAGCTAGAGTAGAATAAAGAGTGATCAGTCATGGAGCGAGAGAAACCCATCTGGAGTACAACCTCACTGAACTTGTCAAACCAAGCTCGAGGACACTGTTTCAGCCCATATATGGTTTTCTTCAATTTACACACTTTCTGACACTCCCCTTGAGCAACAAACCCAGGAGGTTGCTCCATATATACCTATTCATGTAGATCACCATGTAGAAAGGCATTCTTAACATCAAGTTGAAATAGGGGCCAATCAAAGGTAGTAGCCAGAGAAATAATAATCCAGACAGAATTTAGACGAGCTACTGGAGAAAAGGTCTCAAAGAAATCAACTCCATAGGTCTGTGTGTAGCCTTTTTCTACCACTCTGGCCTTCAACCTCTCAACAGATCCATCCAGATTATGTTTGATGGTGAAAACCCATCTGCAACCCACTACTTTCTTCCTTGCAGGTAAGTCAACAAGTTCCCATGTGCCATTATGCAAGAGAGCTGACATCTCAAGCTGCATTGCTTGTTTCCAGCCACTGTCCTTCATGGCATCATAGTGTTCCCTTGGTATATCAACAGAATCAATCCCAATAGCAAATGCGTGGGCCTGCTTATATAAGTGAGACAGAAAACACACATTTGTAATAGGATGTCTAATAGTACAAGAATGAACACCTTTCTGAACAACAATAGGAAGATCAAGATCTGATGCTTCTGCAGGAATCTCGTGAGTAGAAGACGATGAGGGAGACTCAGGGACTGGTGTCGCTACCTCTTCTGGATCTTGTCTGCCTCACCTACTATAAACATATGGGTACTGCTGAATAATAGGCTTGTTAGCTGCGTGCTCATCCTGAATAAAAGGATAATCAGGAATAATGAGTGGCACTCCCTCACTCTGCACAGATGGTGCCACTCTCTCACTCTGAAAATCTGGTGACACTCCCTCTCTAAACTTCTCCCCCTTACTCATAGCATCGGAGAAATATGGAGTAGTCTCATGGAAGGTAACATCCCTAGACACAAACATGCGACGAAGACTAGGATAGTAACACTTGTATCCTTTGCTAATACTAGAATAACCAAGGAACAAGGTTTTAATAGAACTAGGAGAAAGTTTGTCAGCCTTAGGGTCAAAATTATGGACAAAGGAAGTGCAACCAAACACTCTGAGGGGAACAGAGAAGGGCTGATCCGTGGGTCGTAACACAGAGAAAGGAGTTTGTCCTTTAAGAATAGAGGATGGTTGTCTATTAATTAAGAAGCAAGCAGTTAATAGAGCTTCAGACCAGAATTTCTTAGGCATATTGGATTGAAACACGATCAAGCAAGCAATATCAAGAAGATGATGATTTTTCCTCTCATCCACGCCATTTAGCTGAGGTGTGTGAGGACAAGACGTGTGATGGATCATGCCCACAGAACTACAAAAATCATACATAGCCTTTTGAACGCATTCTAAAGCATTATCAGATTGGAGAGTTTTTATATTGCAATCAAACTGAACTTTTATTTCTTTATGAAAATGTTTCACAATAGATAGCACAGACTCAAGTCTTTTGAGAAGGAAGATCCATGTCATGCGGGAAAAATCATCCACAAAGGAAATAAAATAATGAAATCCATTATAACTCTAGTCTTTAACAAGACCCCATACATCACTATGGACTAACTCAAAAGGACAAGATGCCCGCTTATTGACACGACTGAGATAAGAAAACCTATAATGTTTTCCCAGCTGACATGACTGACACTCTAAAGATGACACTTGGGACAACTCAGGTTCCAACTTCCGCATGCTCTCTAACGACGGATGTCCATATCTGCAATGCATAGTAAGGGGGAACCACTCAACAAGATGGATGGAGCTAGAGCAGATATTCGGCGAGGCAGACTGTCACCGTGGAAAAGGTAGAGATCACCTTTCCTAGGCCCCCCACCAATCGTCCTCATACTCTTGAGATCCTGTAAGACAAAACAAGAAGGCCCAAATGTTACTGTACATTTTACAGTGTCAATCAATTTTGCAACAGAAAGAAGATTAAAATGAAACTCAGGCACAAAGTGTACAGATTTAAGATCAATCTTGGGTGTTAGAGAGACAGATCCACTAGCTAGCACTCTCCTCACTAAACCATCTGCCAATGTGACAGATTGGTGAGGGATATACGAGTCAATAGATTGGAGCAATCTCTTTATACCAGTCATGTGCTATGACGCGCCTGAGTCAACTACCCAAGATGTACGAGATCCAGAAGTTATGAGAGATGTAGCCTGATTACCCGTAGTAGATGCTAAGTTAATTTGCTGATGACGAAGATGAAGATCCCACACTCATGTGTTGTGTAGCCTAAAGGAACTGATCATACTCCTCCTGAGTAAGGGTGATGCCGGTCCCAGAATTGGTGCCCACAGCTCAAGATAGAGTAGAATCTATAGAAGTGGCACAATGTGCTGCCCCCATAGGAGGTGCAGCAGGTCTCCCATGTTTCTTCCAGCACTTCTCCGCTGTATGTCCCGGTTTGTCACAGAAGGTACACTTCAGACGTGTCCCACGTCCTCTGCCCTTACCAGGTCATCCTCCTCTCACCGCAGTAGCTACGGATGCATGAGACTCCCCAGAAGATATAGTAGAGACAGGATTAACAGACTCAAAAATAGACTGTTGAATTCTCGAATAGGCTTCTACAAAACATGGCAATTTATCAGAAGCCATATTGACGCTCCGAGCAGAACCAAAAATGGAATTAAGCATGGATAAAAATTTAGCCATAACCAAGTCGTCTCTGTCGTTGATCTGTGCAGCATTTCTCACAGGGTGATCGTAGCTCCGCTCCTGAGCAAGTGCCTAAATAGCTCCAAAGTATTCTTCAAGAGATCTATCACCTTGCCTCTCAGCAAATAGATGATCATATATCATAAATAGCCGAAGAGCATTCTTATCCTGGGAATAGTGTTGCTTTACTGCGTCCCTTATCTCTTTAGCTGTAGTATAGAACATAAACCTATCCGCAATTGCAGGTTCCATACTATTCCATAACCAAGTCTTCACAAGACTATCATGACGCTTCCATTCAGCGTATCCTTTTTCAGCAGTGTCCAGAGGACCCGAGTCAACATGTCTCGCCTTATCATGAGATTCCAAGACAGTGTGAACAACGTTCATCCATAGTAGATAGTTTTTTCCGTTGAGTTTGATGAAGGGGATAGGAGACGCCTCACCATAGGGAATCTTGGTGTCCTCCATTGTAGATGGGAACTCAGTGACGGATTGATACATGTCACAAAGAAATCTGAGGTGACAGAGAGATACACATCACAGAGATAGATAGGGTGACAGAGAGATACACATCACAACAAAGAAAGAACGGATAAATGTGTTACTGACGCATTCACAACCTCCAATCGATTTTCCTAATCACACATGGAGGAGATGTGATTAGGATTCCAACCGTTGGGTGATGAGTCCTACGATTTATATTTTAGACGGTCGTCGGATCACCCGAAGATCCCCAAACAACTTGTGGTGGAGTCTACGACAGCGTTGGAGATCTCTGAAGACCCAACGTAGAAAGAGATAACCCTACAAGCTCGGTGCCTCACTCCAGATCGGCGGATGGGCTACAGTCAGACGATGACCTTGCCACTGCCTCTCGGCGGTGCCGCCGGCAAGGAGAGAAAGAGAGAGAAGTGCATCTGACACGGAGAGAAGGGGAAAGGGAGATGTGGTGGCAGAAGAGGAGAGAAGCCCTAGATCGAGCTATGCTCTGATACCATGTTAGAATAGGTGAGGAGGAGAGAAGAAGAAACACTGAGAGATATGTCAGCTACAAGGAGCAGCTTTCTTGAGAGGGAAATAGCCGTATCACTTCTTTTTATATATTAGGGTAAGATACATGGTGGTACAAAGGAGAAAATTATAGAAAAAAAATAAAATAAATAATACAATGAAGATAGAACCAGGGGGCAGATCGTCGATTTCTGCCGTTGTGACCATCTCGATACCATCGACAGGACTGTCGATGGTATTGATAGAATGATGTTTGTCACTGTGACTATCTCGATACCATTGACCACCTGTCGATGGTATCGATAGAGATGCATGTTGTTTCACAAAGTGTTATAGAATAATACTTATTCAGACTAAATTGAAATGTTAATATAAAGGTTTTTTTATATGAAGCGGTGTTTAGTCTGGTTAATGGTCGGATCATTTTTAGATCGAATAAGACCAAACTACCAAAATTTACCTCCCCTGAATCAGTTCAAACTTGTAATGACCTAGAGCCAGAAGATAGAGAATGGACTGGCTCGACCAGTATCACAATCGGTATTTTAAGGGAGGGGTTCCTCCATTAATCTAATTAAACTATTTTTGTTACAAAATTTTAATTACAATTAAAATATCTCACTTCATAACATAAATAATACTATAATTATAAGAGATTAGATAATAGGGTGGAAAATAACCAACCCCTCAAGTTTCCGTCAAGGAGGTTGACAAAGGGGGTCCGTTAGAATTTTTGAAAGGTGGTTTTTTTTCGGAATACCCAAATAAGTGGGGAGGGGATTTGGAATAAACTCTAGAAAAAATGGGAATAGGCTCAAAAAGTCATCTTCGGGTAGAACATTTGGCTCACCAAAACATCGCTGTGTTTATTTTACTAGAGTCGTGCAGATAAATTTCCCAAACAGTAAATGGAACTGTAATTAACTCTCTCATACCATTTTTTGAGATGGAATGAAGTGTCCAGGCTGGTGTTTGACTTTTTCTAGACTGTTGTTAGTTTGTCAATGTGTAGATTTTGCAGTGTGTGCTCAATGTTAAATATCGTATTTTAGTCAAAATTAATATTTAAAATGAATTATAAGAGCTTTGTTTTCCCCTTCTTATATCTACCTTTTTTTGGTACAGGCAATCTATCCTATTCTTGACCAATCCTTCTATTTGACTGAGAATCATAAACAAATGCTAAAGAAAGAATTCAGTAAGAGGCTGCTGCAATTTCTTCTTTTGCCATTCTATGCATAAAACTACAAAGAGGGAATCATCTCTACTGTTATATAAGAGTTGAGCCATGGACTTTCATACAAAACCAAGGAGAAGTTGTTTTAATTCCTGCCAGATGTGCAAATCAAGTAAGAAACCTTAAGGTAAGAGCTGGCATGATTACTTACTCCTATTTCAATGCAAATGTAAATTGTTTCCTCTTATCAACATCATATCTCTACCTTGCTGTACATACATACATACACACACATATTAATTTCAGTGCAGTAAATATAATTATATACAGTTTTCAATAATAACTCAAACATGAGGTAGTTTAAACTTCCCTAGTTTATTATTTATATTAAGCAGTGATTTTGAGGAAGTGCTGGCCTGCAATAAAGGCTCGGATTTGTCCTAGATGTTCCTTATCTGTGTATGTGTTTTGTCTAGGATTGAATGTCACTGAGTGAGACTTATTTTCTTGGCCTGTTGACACTCAGTAAGAGGTTTTACTAGTTGCTGAGTGTCTTTTTCAACTGATCTTCCACCTTGCTGGGCTTTACATTTCAAACTTGACTCTAATAATCCAAGAAATGTTTATACTAGTGGTCCCAATTGGGATGTCCTATTTGTCCAGTAGAATTAGAGGTGCTTTTTACTTGTTGAGTTGCTATTTCTCTTGAGATCCATTCACTAAATTACACGGTCAATGAATCTCCATCACAGGAATTTCTATAGTTGGTAAACTGTGCTCAAGTATCTCAAGAGCTCTCTAACCAATGTCTTCCAAGTTCTAATAGTCTCTTTTTCACTTCTTTGATTTCACACTATTGAACTAGAAATGGAAGCGTGCAGACAAGACCTTGTAGCAGATTAATTGCCAGGAAGGCGATTATGCGGGCACTTTAAAAAAAAAGAATTTAATTTCTTATTAAATTTTATGCTAAATTGCATACATATATATATAAATATTATATTTTTGAACTTTCATACATATCTAAACATTGTACACAACAATATTAAACACCCAATAATTCATAACACAACTATAAAACAATGATCAAAACTATTTAATATACTAAACAATATACTTGTCATTACTATTTTGTTATTGTTTGGGTCTATAATATAGTAAATAATATAGTAAATAATTATATCTATATAATATAATAAAGGCAACTACCTTTATTTCTAGCAATCCTACATTCCATGAACGCACGAAGTATGTTGAAGTGGATTACTATTGTGTTTGAGAAGTTATTTTTTTGGACGTATCTCTATTCCTTACATCTGAATGAGGATCGAGTTTCTCATATCTTCTCAAAGTTCTTCCCTAGAACAAATTCAAAACAAATTCTTGACCTTGGTGAACAATCTGGCATGATTGACATCTATATTCCAACTAGAAGAGTGTTAAATTATTTCACTTTTTTCCCCTTTAATAATTCTTGTACTTTTAGTCCCACATTGGCAAGTCATAACTTTTTGGGTTATTATATCCTTATATTAAAAAGGCTTTGTAATCCACTTTTAAATCAAGAAATCAAAAAACAACTTCTTAAAATAAGTCATGACTAGGTATGTATAGAAAAAAATGACAAAAGAACGATAAATTCAAACCCAAATTTCATGTGCGATTGTGGATATAATATGATAAAAATGAAAACCACATGTATGTTTACATTATGAAGTAAAACATTATCTATGAAGAACAATTTTCGACAGTACATTTGTAATATAAAATCAAAAACCAGTATAAATGGAGAATGATGGCATAATGCATTAAATACAATTTGCTTGCAAATTCCTAGATCAACCTTTATAAGAATGATGACTTCATGTATATGACAATGATGCATAATACATTATTATCAATCTAATAGAAGGGGGAGGTTACATGCAGGTGGTGGTGTTCTAGAAAAAGAGGGAGGGAGGAGACATAGTATATATATTTATTTTATATAGAGAGTTGGTTTGGGCCACAATGTGTCCATGCCATGTTCAGGAAGTGTCCAAGCCTAAAAGCGTGGACACATCTGCATGTCCAGTTGGGTCCTTGACATGTCTGTGTCTGATTTGTCTAGGACGCCACGATAGCCCCAAAGAAGTGTTCTTCTTCCTTAGTAGGTATGCTAGATACTAAATCCCTCTCGAAGGAGCCACCATACTACCCCCATAAGTTGTTTGTAGTGCTCTAGTGTGCCGATCTGACTGCGTTCCAATTAAAGGATTCAATGGGTTTACAGAGTCTTTATTGTCTTCTTTAGCTAATATCTGGACTCGCCTTCTACAAATACAAATGGCAAGAGTATGCAGTTCAACAGTCTCTTTGGGGATGACCACTAGGGGGAGGGTAATGAGGGAAAATAGAACCCATACTTATTTCACATGTACTCCAGACTCACATCAATAATGCAAGTGATCTCACTTGATTGGTACTGATGGTTCATGGTTATAACAAACTTGTGGGATGTAAACATGAAGCTTTCTATGTGCTCAATGGTCTCTCATTGTTTATGACAAAATTATAGAAGAATAATGAATATAGTTGACACTTTGAGCTACCTGCATGGTGGTGGTTGTAGTAGGAACAACTACCTAAACAATCGAATCCACAAATTGTCACTTTACCTTATCTAGTGCTTGGATTACCACATTGAATGATATGGCTTCAAGTGGATATGTTTAGTTTGAGGGAATTAGGATGAAATTGCAATTTTTGTTTTCAAAATCTAAGTGAAATATAGAATAATGTACATTTAGCATTTCCACATATCAATTCCGACTTGCATGCCACATAACAAGCATGTACAAACAACTACCATTCGACTTGTACAATTCACGCATATATAAACATATGTAACACATTTATCAAGTACAAAAGGTGTAGTACAAGTACAATAAAACTCGATTTGTCTCAAAATTTGGGTGTGTACAACAACATGCAATTCATATGTTTATCTATGCATGAATTGTACACCTTTTGTACAACTTGTAGTAAGCTTCTTCAAAGCTTGGAAGTTTGTCAAAACAATAAACCGCCCTAAGACTAGGGTGAACATCGATGACTCTACATCACCTAGCAAATCCAACCTCAAAACGGGAGTCCTTGCCTACTACTGCTTTCATCACTGAGGTGACTCATCAGTTGGATAGGTCAGCTGGTGCTGAGAAGCTAAAACATTTCAAACCATGGTACATGACGTTGACTTTGTGTTGAATTTGATGTGGAAATTGTTGAAACTTCAAGGAAACTCCCAAGAAGATGATTGAAAAACTTTAGAGAAACTCAAGCAAAAAAGTGTGATTTTGATGAAATTTAACACATAATTAAATGGAGCTCATAAATATGATATATACATGTCTTCTTCAATAAATGACGTCTAATTATAATATTTAAATATATACATTCATATTCATTTTTATAAGGATCCATGTTGTTATATATCTTATTTATATTCATCTTTATTATGTTTGTAATTTCTATTTGCTTCTGGACCTCTATGTAATTTCTCCAAGTTCCCTTATTAATCAAAGGGTTAGGAAGCACATTGCTCCTCAGTAGACTGATGAATTACATGTAGCATTGCGACACCCTAATTCTTTACATGGTACCAGCTGCCACCCTAAGACAGTAGCAGCAGTAGTCGATACAAGACCAGTCGCCGCTACCACCGCCACCATCACCGCCATCAAAGGGAAGCAAGGGCCTCTGTCGGCTGCTAGCGACCAACAGCAGCAGCCGCCGCCAGCAAGACCACCAGCCGCCATCGCCGTCGGCTCTAAGTCTGATAGTAGCAGTCGCCGTCAGTGCTAGAGACTAAGGGCAGCCGCCGACCAGCACGTCAGTGGGCCACTTCAATTAATCTGACAGATTAAATTCCAAATCGAAGGGTCTGTGTCTATGTTGGGAATTCCTAATCACATCTCCTCCATGTGTGATTAGGGAATTTTCTATTAGGGGTTGTGGATGCGTTACTCACACATCTAATCTGTTGATGTCACATGTATCTTTCTGTCACTTTGTTTCTCTCTTGACGTGTATCATCTCGTTATTCTATTTTTCATTTACATCATGGAGGACACAAGGCATTGATAACCTCCAATTTTGTGATGTTATCTTAGTAATTTTCCTCAGTTTTCCACACTCTTTCTCAAATAAATTAGATAGAATCCTTATATTTCCTCTCTTATTTCAAATATACTATTAGATTAACTTTTCTCCTTTTTACTTACATAAAAAGACACAAAAAAATCACAAAAGCCTCACACAGTCCCAAGACCGCATGAAGCCAACCGGTCCTGAGACCGCATGGAGTCACATGGTCTCAAGACCGCATGAAGCCAACTGGTCCCAAGACCGCATGAAGCCAACAGGTCCTCAGACTGCATGGAGTCACACTGTCTCAAGACCGCATGAAGCCAACCGGTCCCAAGACCGCATGGAGTCACACGGTCTCAAGACCGCATGAAGCCAACCGGTCCTGAGACCGCATGGAGTCACACGGTCTCAAGACCGCATGAAGCCAACTGGTTCCGAGACCGCATGGAGTCACACGGTCTCAAGACCACATGAAGCCAACCGGTCCCGAGACCGCATGAAGCCAACCGGTCCCGAGACCACATGGAGTCACACGGTCTCAAGACCGCATGAAGCCAACCGGTCCCGAGACTGCATGGAGTCACACGGTCTCAAGACTGCATGAAGCCAATCAGTCCCAAGACTGCATGGAGTCACACGGTCTCCAGACCGCATGAAGCCAACTGGTCCGGAGACCGCATGGAGTCAAACGGTCTCAGAGCCCACACGGTCTCAGGGTCCAAACGGTCTCAGATCCCAAACAGTCTCAGAGCCCAAACGTTCTCAGAGCCCAAATGGTCTCAGGGTCCAAATGGTCTCAGCGCCCAAACGTCTCAGGGTCCAAACGGTCTCAGAGCCCAAATGGTCTTAGGGTCCAAACGGTCTCAGAACCCAAATGGTCTTCAAGACCGTTTGGACCCAAAACTGCCCAAACCGTTTGGACTTCACTTAATGCCTTTAACTAAGACCCAAGGGGTTCTCCCAAACCATCAAGTTTTCAGATGTCCAGAGGCTGCCACTACTACTCCATAGCTAATCCATCTTCCATCCTCTACCCAAAGGCTGTTGGTTTGAGATCCACACTCCAACCTGAAGCTGCTTTCTCTCTCATCGCCAAAGAAGGTGGGAAGAGGAGACCTCATCATCAAGCAACCTGTGAAGTGTGAAGATCGTCATTCTCTCTTTTTCCAAGTGGTTGACTTTCCTCTCTGCTTTGTGGGGATGACGTTCTCTCTCTCTCTCTTCTCGCCTCCTTCTTTTTCCTTGCTATGAGCGAGTAGTCTCATTCACTAGGGTGCGGGGAGTAGCCCCACTACCCATGTTTTCATTTCATGCAATGTAATCCATAGTTTGCAACAGAGATATACTTTCTTTTCAGTTCTACATCAATCGTTTAATGAATAATTGTTGCATGATCACCAACTTGTGTTATCTTTAATATTTTAGTATGAATTGTCTATGTTTGTACTATTAGATTCGAATCTTGATTGAATGTTAGTTATTGATGCATGTATCCACCATGCATCTATTTCGGTATCTAGGAGTGTTTTTCAAGAAGTGGAGTAAACTCACCTCGATCGTTGTACTTTCATACTATGAAATGGAATCAGTTGACGTATGAAAGTATAACCTTGATAAGTCGAGGAACACACTTTGCGAAGGGAATGATGTAAAGTAGGTGACCATTCGTTTGGGGATGGCTGGCATTGCAACATTCCCACACTTCTCGTAGCTAGTTCTCTGAAAAGAAACTAAATCTACAAAGATACTAACTGTTTAGACTCTTTTTGCAGGTTATGTTTTTATGTTGCATGTTTTGATCCATGTGTAGTGGTGGTGAAAGCCGATCACATCCTAGTGTTTCCTTATCATTGTTTACAACCTAAATTTTACTTTCTTGCTTTGTTTTACTTGCACTTAGTTTAAAACAACCAAATCAACTTTTCGATCTAGATACCAACTTTTAAGAGATTAAGTGAAATTCTAACGTTTTCCATCTTGTTGCTTCCAACAAGACCGTTGTCCTATGGATTCAACCCTTAACTATACTACGATAAGGCTTCCATGTATCCCATCATACGTGGGTGGAGTTCTCCATCTAGTATAATCAAGGTTAATCTTAAAGACTTACTATCCTTAGGATTTTTTTTGGTACATGCAATTCCACGCGATTGGAATCTCCATCAAAAATTGATGTCGTTGTCGGAGACAACAGAATGTTTTAATTTCATTTACCATCTTGCAAGTTGGTTAGGGTTTTACACTTTTCTTTAAACATAACTCCATATCTTTTTGATTTCATCACACCTTCCGCATCATCTAAAAAGTGTGTTTCTTCCTCTACTCAGGTAGAAGACGTGTATGGAAGCATCGCATAATCTCTAATTCTCCCCTGATCCAGAGTACGACTCTGAGGTAGAGAGAAACTTCCACTACCGCATTAGAGTTAACCACCAAAGAGCCAGACAAATGGCTGAAGATCAACGCCAAACTGCGTTAGTCATGGAAAGGGTCAACGCTGCCATAGCTGCTCAGAGAGCACAACTCATTGCTGACACTCGTGCTCAGATCCAAGCAGAAATCCGAGCTAAAGAACAGGCCCACATCCTAGCTGAAAATGAAGCAGATAACCAAGCTGCCCAGTTAGAGCTAAGAAACAAGCAATTGAGGGACTATGCCATCCCCAAGAACTACAAAGATAATCATCCAATCCGGCCACCAATCATGAACATACCCAATTAAAAAATCCGAACACAATGGATTCAAATCATGCAGGCATCTCCTTCTCTGGTGGTTCTGGAGATGACTGCATGGATCACTTGAAGATATTCAAGGCACTTTGCCGACTTGTCCCACAAGCTGGAGTTTCCTTTGACGCAATAATGCTACATCTTTTCCACTTCACTCTATTCGGAAGGGCTTTGAGTTGGTACAACTCACTTGATAGGGATCCAATCATCACCACATGGGCTCCCTTGGAAGAAAAGTTCCTGGAAAAGTTTTTCCCTGCTTCATTAACCTATGAAATTAGGGGGCAAATCAACCACTTCGCCCAACTTCCTGGAGAATCACTCGCAGAAGCATGGGAAAGATTCAAGGAACTTCTAAGGAAGTGCCCTCATCACGGTATCTCCCAAAATCAATTAATAGAGACATTCTATAGGTGGGTAAGTGATGACATCAAGCAATTTCTGGATTCCTCATCTGGAGGAAATTTTATGAGAAAGAACTACGAGGATGCTTCAAAAATCATTACACTTGGAGCTGAGAACCAATATAATTGGGGACCATCATCCAATAAGGGAGTCCTCAAAGTTTATAAGGCTGAGGAATTAATGGAAATGAAGGCTATTGTTGAAGCTTTAAAGACTATAGCTTACAAACAGTATGCACTTGAAACTTCATTTGGAGAATATGATAAGAAGAAAAAACCCCCAGTCCAACAAGTTAAAGCTGCTATAGGAACTTGTGAAGCCTATAACGCATCTAATCACCCTACATTGTCATGTGACCTACTTTACAATGTGATGATGGATATGCAACAACCACAACAGCAGTACGAACCAATCATCGAACACCCTGAAGACCAGATGCCCGAACTAGTCAATTCCATTCATTCCATACCGAGACATGCTTACTATAATCCAAATCAACCAAGAAACCACCCCAGTTTTCAATATGGGAATCCTGTGGGGACTGCTAACCCGCAACATCAAACACAAGGCGGATCATCCAATAGGTTGCCACCTGGATTTCAAAGTAACTTTAACCAAAATCAAGGAAACCTCAGAAATAATTTCCCAAGATCCAACTACCCTAGAAATCCTTCTTCCTACTATCAATATACCCATCCCCCTCTGCTCCCACAACTACACCCTCAGTTGCAGCAACTGCAGCAACCTCAGTTAACACCATCTCCGCAACAACCACATCAAGGACAACAACAACTCACTCAGAAAAATGCCTCTTCCCAACCAACAAACGAGATGACTATGATCAGGCAGATGCTAAAGTCACAACAAACCATGCTTGCCAATCAGCAAGCTCAACAGAAGGTTATGGAGGCTCAACTAGCACAAATTGCTGCCCAACTGAAGCCAACAGCAGGCACTTTTGTTGGTCAACTAGAGTCAAACCCTAGACACAATCAAAATAGACCAGGCAATTGAATGTCGTCACTACAAGATCTAGTCGTGTCTTTCATGAAGCTACAAAGATCACTCACGATGATGATGATACACCTGTCTTTATTCCAAATGCAAGCCCAAATCTAGCGACTGAGAATTCTACAGAGACTGAAAAAGGCAAAGGAAAGGAACAAGCCCCCAAGGAGGCAGAAGTCCCGCAATATAAACCTAGGATACCTAAAAACTTTGAGAGAGACTAAGATGGACACTAGATTCCAAACATTCAAGGTGGCAATGAAGAAACTCTATATCGACATCCCGCTCCTCGATGCCATCTCCGAAGTACCAGCTTGGGCTAAATACCTAAAAACTTTGCTATCAAGGAAGTATATTACTAAAGAGTAAGAGACTATCAAGATGGCTGATGTGATGATTTTGAGTCCCATTTATAGACTTGTTTTATATGTGTTTTATGCATTTATTAGTCATTTATGAGGTTAATGTTGCATAATTCATCTACTATGGTCTATGTTACTTCTCTATGTCAATTCTCCCTTATTTCAGCATTTTGAGTATAATTTATCAAAAGAATACGTTTTGTATAGACTTATGTGGTTTCGTGTTGAAATTTCAGGAAAAACAAGTATCTGCTTCTGTCAATACCGTCGACAGAGGTCGATACCATCGAACGGACCATAGGTTGCCAGCCGCAAGGAGCAGAAGAAAGTCGATACTATTGACAGGGATGTCGATGGTATCGAGATACCATCAGGTTGCTGGTGAGAAGCATGTCAACACTATCGACCCATATGTCGATACTATCGACTAGTGGAGCTACAGCGACACAAAAAGACAAAACTGTCGCTACAGGTTTGTCGATACCATCGATGTGGGTCGATGGTATCGAGATGGCATCAGGAACAAAGACAAAAGAAAAGAAGAACTGCTGATATCGCGCTAGGTCGATACCATCGACCCACGTCGATGGTATCAACACTGTCATATATGAGTTTTCTTCAGATTGATCTTAATCAGACGTCTGTGATTAATTGGAAACCTAATTCGGGAATTATACCTAATGACGGCGCCCCAAAGGGAATCATCACGTCATTAGTCACTGCACACGTCCTGAGAAGGTGTGGAGAGAAGAACGGAGCCCAGAAGCACGCCCCAGCCGATCCGGACGCCGAAGAAGATGATTTCCACCACCGAAAGGCGGGAGAACGCGTATTCTACGCCAAGGATCGCTTGGATCTTCTCCGTTCAGGGGTTTCACCACTCAATCACATTTTTCTCATGTTTCCCCTTTTCTCTACCATGTTTTGCTTTGAGATGAACATGTGGGGCTAATCCCCTTTGTCTTTAGGACCAGGAGTAGCCCAGGAATTCATTGTATGACAATTTTATCATAGTAATTCATATCTTATCTCTTAAATCTGTGGTATAATTTTGTTTTCTCAAATATATTGTTATGCTTGATCACCATAATAATAATCCAATGCCTTTAATTATTTTGAAAGAAGAATTAATGGTTGAAAAGAGACGAAATTCACGTTAATTGACAAATCCCTTGAACAAGGTGGTGTAAGGTTAATGGTGGATACCGAGAGATCATTTTTAATGCACCTAGTTTAGGGTATAAGTTACTATGACGGTGGAACCGACCTCGACGTAGGTAGTGAATTGTACCACGACAGTGGGCAATTCTGATTTCAGGCCACTACCCGGATAGAGAGATAAGTTTGAATGACCAAATAGAATTTAATACAAATGAAAACCCGCGGTGAAACCGCAATCCTAAAGATCTCATTTTGAGTTGATTAAACCAAACATTTAATCGATTGCTCTGTTTTGTTTTAATTTTTTTTTCTTTTAACTTTAACAACAACTCTCAATTATTTAATCGGTCTAGCTGATCACGAGTAGTTAGTAGGAGTCTCCGACAATTTCACGTATCCTTGAGTTCGACTCGGGCCTCACAAAGGCCTATATTACATTGACGCGTACACTTGTGTTTCTACGCACGGTTAATTCATGTCAAGTTTTTGGCGCCGTTGTCGGGGATACGGCAAATTGTCGACACTACGAGTGCTGCAAGCGGCCACTATAGGCCACATTTTTATTTTTTTTATCATTTTAAAAATTCATAGTCTATTTTCTAAAATTTGCAATCGTCAAGCACTGTACTAAAATTAAATTTTTCTACTTGCAGGTACTGTGCATGGTGCAGACGCATAGTACCGACTACATGCGTTCCGCTGACGAGACCGAAAGATGAGGACGATTATGAGCAAGACCATCTGGAGGATATAGATTCGGAACTCGAACAAGAAGAGATGGAAGAGGAACAGACAATATGGGAGAAGATCAAGGCTTCTTCCTTGTCTGCGTCGAAAGGGCCGATAAAGAAGCAGGCAGTTAATATTCTGACATACAAGATTGATCCTGCATTAATCAATTTGGTGAAGTCGAATGCTTTCCATGGGCTCAAGAATTAAGACCCCGTCGCGCATATAAGTCAATTTGTGGAAACTTGTGACATGGTCAAGATTGACAGATTTCCGCAGGATGTACTCTACTTAAAATTGTTCCCGAGTTCTCTAGCAGGAGATGCATGAGAGTGGTTGCACAATCTCGACGATGAATATGTGGAATCATGGAACCACATGGTCGAGGTGTTCTTTGAAAGATTCTTCCCGCCCGAGAAGATGAACGATTTGATCAGAAAGATTCACAATTTCACTCAGAAGGCAGGTGAGACCTACTCGGAGACGTGGGAACATTTTCAGATTATGTTAAGGAGGTGCCCACACCATGGTCTGGATAAGGAGAAGCAAGTCAAGATCTACTATTTTGCTCTCTCCGAGCATGATAGAAGCAACCTCGATTCAGCAGGTTCGAGATTTTTCTTGAACAACACAGATACCAGGTGCTGGGAGATTCTGATGAATATGGCGAATAAGCAATCTTGGGGCGATAGGGATGCACCGGAACAAGTTAAATTTGTACTTGAGTCCAGGGCTATCAAGGAGCTGAATGACAAGCTAGATCTGCTAGCCAAGAAATTGCTTGCCAAGGAAGACGCATCATCTGATGAGGAAGCCCAAGTCAAATTCATGCAACAACAGGGATATAGAAACCATGATTATGGTTGGAGGAGGGACAAGAAGTTCTTATGGAAGGATCCTAATAATTTCCTACAAGATCCTGATGCAAAGCCACAACCTAGAGCTGAAGATAAAAGCACCGAGTTGCTTAGTCAAATGGTGCAGCAGAATCAAGAGATGATGAGTATGTTTAGTAAACAACTGCAGTCCTAGTGTGACATCTTGACCAAGTTTGGGCAAGCACTGCAAAGTCATGGAGCACAAATGCGGGTGTTAGAAACCACTGTAACCCAAATTTCAAATGAAGTGGCGGCCATAAAGCATGCCAATCAGTAGAGACAGGCTGGGAATGCAGATGTGGTTCAAGCACATCATCAAGTAAAATATATGTCTGCGATTAATGAGGAAGAACCACTGGTGGCAGAGATCAAGTACAAGAGCAAAATGAGGTTTGATACGGAGGCTATACCAGAAATACCTTATCCTCGCAGTCATTATGGACTACCATACGGATATACTCTTTTTAGGAAATCCCGCCAAGAGCCCATGATGGTAGCGCCCCCGCCTAGGCGAGAAGAGCAAGTGAAGGCCATTTGTCAAGGTGCGGATACATTCGCTGCGAGAGAGGAGCCACCGCAGGTTACACCTGTTGATGTTGATCCACAAAAGTCTACGCCAGAGGGAGTCATCGAAACAAGCTTAGGGGAGCTTGCCCCGAAAAGCTCATATGTGCCACCTCATAAGTGTGTGAATGAGGTAGTTGTGTTTAGTCCGGACAGCCCTAGGCCGAAGAAAGAGCATCGACATTACAGAAAATTCTTGGAGATGTTCAGGAAACTTCATATCAATATTCCATTAGTGGAAATGATTGAGAAGATTCCCGCCTATGGGAGATTCACCAAAGAAATCGTCAACAAGAAAAAGCGGATTAAAGACACAAATGTTTGTCGGATGAATGGAATGGTGAGCTCAATCATCCATGGGAGTTTGCCACAAAAGAAGAAAGACCCACAAAGCTTTTATATTCCATGTTCGATAGGCGATCAACACTTTCTACGAGCTCAGTGTGATTCGGGCGTGAGCATTAACCTTATGCCATTGTCCACTTTTAAAAAGCTTGGGTTGAAGGAAATGAAGAAAGCAGCGACAACTATTGAGTTGGCGGATGGGTCCATTGTAAGGTCGTACGGAGTTTGCAAAGATGTACTCGTCAAGGTGAAGAAGTTCATCTTTCCGGTGGATTTCATCATCATGGATATGCCACAGCTTCAAAGTTGCGAGATGCTTTTGGGTAGGCCATTTCAAGCAACAGCCGATGTAGTCACTGCAATTGGGAGAGGTACGCTGACGCTGGGGATTGGTCAAGTACGATTGGAGTTCAAGCTGCCACACGATCCTTTAGGCACCTTCTCCAAAGTACCAAGTTGATGAGGAGCTTCAAGTCATCTAGCCTAAGACGTTAAATAAGGGTGCTTGTTGGGAGGCAACCCAACCATCGGTACTTTAGTTTAGTTCCTTTACATTCGTAGTTTGATTTCTTTTAACTTAGTTTTTAGTGTAAAAAAAGATATCGTGATCGTTTGCTACATGTGCAAGAATGTGCAGAGTCGATACAATCGACCCTTGTGTCGATGGTATCGACCATGGTACAGGTTGGCGACTGCAGAAATCACACTACGTTGATACTATCGACGGCCTCGTCGATGGTATCGACAGACCAACAGGCATATCGCAAGCGGAGGTCGATAGTATCTACATGGGAGTCGATACTAGCGAGATCTCTGGAGATATTCAGAAGAAATCGGCTCAGTAAAGTCGATACCATCGACGGGCGTGTTGATGGTATCGACACATTCACACACAACAGGCGGCGGCCGGGCCTCACGAGGGTTTGCCCTACTCCGAGAGTCGATACTATCGACAAGCCACGTCAACAATCCGCGAGGAGAGATCTACGGCGATTGCAGCAACCAGAAAGTCGATCCGAGGGACGGGTCGATACCATCGACTCGCATCGATAGTATCGACACGTCAGCGATCTGGGACCCGCAGATCCAGCCATCGACGACAGTCGATACTAGCGGCAGTACGAATTGTGCTACCCGTGTCGATACCATCGATCCGCCTCGATGGTATCGACGAGTATACAACAGCGCCGGCCACGGCTATATATGAGAAGGATTGTCGTCATATGACGTCACAACTCTAGAGCAATCCTCCTCCACCTGTGCCGAGTGTAATCCAGAGCGATCTGAGCCCGGCGACGAGCAACACCGAGCACGTTCTTCATCGAGCGGGGATTTCTTTGTCTGATCTTCACCGAGCTCTCTCTCTATTCCTCTTTCTGTCGTGATCATGGTGCATGTTGCTGGTGCATCTTCGTCACGTGCCAACCCGATGGAAATCCTAGAATTCGTGCCACCACCTACCGTGTCGATTTCACACCCGTGGCTGATTCATCCATCCGCGGAGGTCAAGAAGATCTACGAGAAGATCTTAAAGAGAAAGATCGAGCCCACCCATTATGTTGATTGGGACACAATCCGCAACTTGGGGTTCGAAGCGAACCTTGCCTATGTTTTGAAGGGCCAAGCGCACCACACGGGCAAGATGGCCGACGAGCTAGAGTACCATGCAGATGGCCAGTCGTTCTTCGGAAAGTGGCCTACTTACAAGGAGTTGGTGGCTGAGTTTATGGCGTCACTGGACGTCTGCGTCGTACCCAACGATGTCATAGCCACCGACCACGAGTGGATCAAGGGACGGGTGTCTTTCCGGCTGTACAACATCGACTACAACCTTACACTTCGTGAGTTCAATGAGATATACAACTGGAATTATTCGCGGAGTGACTATCGGCGGCCGGACAACCGCATCGACTATGACGCGATCTTCGCCGAGCTTGTGACGGTGTCGTTAGGCACATCAGTGAGCTATCATAATGCAGCGGTAGCCGACTTCGAGCATCCATTCATACGAATACACCATCGGATGCTGAGTTCTACCTTGTTTGCTAGGTGCGATCTATCCCTTAGAAAATTCCAAGAGTCGGATCTCTTTTTCTTGTATAAACTCCTGAAGCGTCAAGAATGCAACTGGGGAGCGTTCTTTCTACAGCAGGTGTTGGTAGTCAAGAAGAGCACGCGGAAGGCTCCAATTCACTTTGGAGGACTCATTACTCCGCTGGAACACTACTTGGGGCTGAATTTCTCATCTTTGACTCCGCTCTCCAGTAGAAGCAAGGTCAATGTGTAGCATCTTCACCGATCAAATTTGATCTTGCTTCGGGATGGTTTACCTTATGCTCATTGCCATGTAAACCAATCTTACCAAGAATGCTCGCTTCCCGATCATGTCTTCAACATCGAAGGGGCGCAACATTTTTGATGGCCTATCATAGCCATTGTGGACTCTGATGAAGACGGCGGCAACGACGAAAACAACAACAATGATGACGAGGCTGAAGAGGAAGAGGAGGCCTACACTCCTCTTCGGGCACGAGTGGCACCACGAAAGCCCCCTCGCATGCATCTGGGTGCATCTTCATCTTCGCAGCCTCTGCCACCACCACCGCCCTCGCAGCCAAGTGAGGATGTCTATTCTATGCAAGGCATGTATGCTATGCTGCAGGACATACAACAGACACAGTAGCATCACACGACGATGTATACCGGTATTCAGGATACTACGAACCGGTTACTGGACAATCAACGTGCAATCTTCGAGAATGAGTGTCTCCTCTTTGGCAACCAACAACAGATTCATGATCGGCTACAGAGGATGGAGATGCAACATCATCCCTTTTATGATCACTATTGGAGCCAGAACTTGTTTGGAGGCTATCCACAACCTCCACCCAGGGCTCAGTTTGATCCAAGCTTCCAGGGGGAGTATCTGTCTGGGGACCCTACGGCTCCACAGTACCCGCCTTCGCCTGAAGAGTAAATCGGTATCTCTGTTCCAACCTTTAAGATTGTTTTTGACTATGAGGCCATAGTCAAATTCAAGCTTAGGGGGGGTGTTGGAACAACTCTATCTTTTATTTTCTCTATTTTTAGTTTTATTGCTTTTGTTATTGTAATTTATTTCTTGCAATCTTAGTTTTTTTGTAGGATCCACTTTCTATCTAGTGTAATCGTGGATGTCTTAAGTCTTATGTCATCTCAGTTGCATGTACATGGGAATTAAGGGAAAATTAATTTTTTTTGAGTGTTCGCAAGCTTGAGTGTTGTTCAACTTTGATCACCTAACTTAAGAAAATGATTGGTTTTGTCAACTTTAAAACAGAAAATGACAACTGTACATTCCTAATGATTCATGAAAAGTGGATGGAATTGGTTGTTTGAGCCTAAACTGACCAAATGATAATGAGACTCTAATTTGAAGTAAGAGAGAGAAACCTCTTAACTACGACACAGGTCAGTAAGGAGGGACACATAATACTTTTCGAAGGTTCAGTCAATTCGTCTTGTGATCTATCTACCTCATTGCTTTTCACAATCCACCACAAGATTTGGAAGTAAAGTGCGGTTTTAACCTTTTTGATTGCATGTCATGTAGATAGGACTTGCATTGCAACCCCTTTCATATGTTTTGCATGAAAAATGAAAAAAAAAATAGAACAGTTATACATGCACATTACTCTTAGGTGCATGTCATTTAGTTGCATTCATAACTTTTATGCATAGAGTATATCATGTACCGCATTTCTTCTTTAATGGTGAATTAAATTATTCCATACCTTCTAAATAGTTCAAATATTCGAGCTATGCAGAAAAAGTAAGCCAAATAAAGTATTCTTTGTTAATTATGGATATAAGGGCTTGAAAAAAAAGGAAAAAAATCTGAAAAAAAATGAAATTGAAAAAAGAAGGAGAAAAGAGCATAATCTCACCTGCATTTGAAGATGAGTAAGTACATGATGTAGCTCAATTAGATATCCATCTCATTTTGAGATGGGATGTTAGTGCATGCATCATTCCACCCAAACTTAGGCATTAGGGCATTTTTCATGTGCATTTGCATCATTTAGGGCATTTTTGTTTTATGCATGTTGAAACCGTATAATGCTTCCAATTCGTCCATTAGCCACCCATTCCATCCACCCGTTGCTCGAATTGGTAGGCCACTGTTATTTTCTCCTCACTTGTGAATATCAGGAGAACTGCTTCCATGTAGATGGCAGTTAGGGCGAGCAACGTAGTATAGGAGATCACAAGATGCACTAAGTCTGGACCGGTGAATTCTATTATGTTAACTGCCTTATGTGATAGTGTTCATCAGTTTTGGGGTAGATATCTTTTTTGAATGATTACTTTCACCTTTAGGGTAATTATCATTCTGTGGTTAGCGAGGGCCAGTATGCGAATGTCCGGTGGGAGTCATATGGGATGTTTTTTGTGATGCTTTGTTCTTGAGTTGACTCTGGAAATTCTATTGTAAGGTTTAGTTGCTCGAGGGCGAGCAATGTTCAAGCTTAGGGGAGTTTGATGCGATGATTTTGAGTCGCATTTATAGACTTGTTTTATATGTGTTTAATGCATTTATTAGTCATTTCTGTGCTTAATGTTGCCTAATTCATCTACTATGGTCTATGTTATTTCTCTATGTCAATTCTCCCTTATTTCAGCATTTTGAGTATAATTTATCAAAAGAATACGTTTTGTATAGACTTATGTGGTTTTGTGTAGAAATTTCAGGAAAAACAAGTATTTGCTTCTGTCAATACGATCGATAGAGGTCGATACCATCGACCGGACCACAGGTTGCCAGCCGCAAGGAGCACAAGAAAGTCGATACTATCGACAGGGATGTCGATGGTATCGAGATACCATCAGGTTGCTGGCGAGAAGCACGTCGATACTATCGACCCATATGTCGATACTATCGACTAGTGGAGCTACAACGACACAAAAAGACAAAACCGTCGCTACAGGTTTATCGATACCATCGACGCGGGTCGATGGTATCGAGATGGCATCAGGCGCAAAGACAAAAGAAAAGAAGAACTGTCGATATCGCGCTAGGTCGATACCATCGACCCGCGTCGATGGTATCGACACTGTCGGATATGAGTTTGCTTCGGATTGATCTTAATCCGACGACTGTGATTAATTGGCAACCTAATTCGGGAATTATACCTAATGACGGCGCCCCAGAGGGAATCATCACGTCATTAGCCGTTGCACACCTCCCGAGAAGGTGTGAAGAGAAGAATGGAGCCCAGAAACACGCCCCAGCCGATCCAGATGCCGAAGAAGACGATTTCCACCACCGAAAGGCGGGAGAACGTGTATTCTACGCCAAGGATCGCTTGGATCTTCTCCGTTCAGGGGTTTCACCACTCAATCATGTTTTTCTCATGTTTCCCCTTTTCTCTACCATGTTTTGCTTTGAGATGAACATGCGAGGCTAATCCCCTTTGTCTTTAGGACCATGAGTAGCCCGGGAATTCATTGTATGACAATTTTATCATAGTAATTCATATCTTATCTCTTAAATCCGTGGTATAATTTTGTTTTCTCAAATATATTGTTATGCTTGATCACCATAATAATAATCTAATGCCCTTAATTACTTTGAAAGAAGAATTAATGGTTGAAAAGAGACAAAATTAACGTTAATTGACAAATCCCTTGAACAAGGTGGTGTAAGGTTAATGGTGGATACCGAGAGATCGTTTTTAATGCACCTAGTTTAGGGTATAGGTTACTACGACGGTGGAACTGACCTAGACGTAGGTAGAGAATTGTACCACGACAGTGGGAAATTCTAATTTCAGGCCACTACCCGGATAGAGAGATAAGTTTGAATGACCAAATAGAATTTAATATAATGAAAACCCGCGGTGAAACCGCAATCCTAAAGATCTCATTTTGAATTGATTAAACCAAACATTTAATTGATTGCTCTATTTTGTTTTATTTTTGTTTTCTTTTAATTTTAACAACAACTCTCAATTATTTAATCAGTCTAGCTGATCGCGAGTAGTTAGTAGGAGTCTCCGACAATTTCAAGTATCCCTGAGTTCGACTCAGGCCTCACAAAGGCCTATATTACATTGACGCGTACACTTGCGTTTCTACGCACGGTCAATTCGTGTCAAGTTTTTGGCGCCGTTGTCGGGGATACGGCAAATTTTCGGCACTACGAGTGCTGCAAGCGGCCACTCTAGGCCACATTTTTATTTTTTTTATCATTTTAAAAATTCATAGTCTATTTTCTAAAATTTGCAATCGTCAAGCACTGTACTGAAATTAAATTCTTCTACTTGCAGGTACTGTGCATGGTGTAGACGCGTAGAACCGACTACACGCGACACGCACCAGAGGTTCCGCTGATGGGACCGGAAGACGAGGACAATTATGAGCAAGACCATATGGAGGATATAGATTCGGAACCCGAATAAGAAGAGATGGAAGAGGAACAGACAATATGGTAAAAGATCAAGGCTTCTTCCTCATCCACGTCGAAAGGGCCGATAAAGAAGCAGGCGGTTAATATTCTGACATACAAGATTGATCCTGCATTAATCAATTTGGTGAAGTCGAATGTTTTCCATGGGCTCAAGAATGAAGACCCTGTCGCGCATATAAGTCAATTTGTGGAAACTTGTGACATGGTCAAGATTGATAGATTTCCGCAGGATGTACTCTACTTAAAATTGTTCCCGAATTCTCAGCCAATGAATTAGTTCAACAATGCTTGCAACACTTAGAGAAAGTTGAAAAAGCGCCAATAGCCACTTTTGAGGAACTCAAATCTATCACTATTTTAGAAGCAACAGAAGCACCCAAGGCTCCCGAGATGAAGACGCTACCAACAAGACTTAAACACGTCTTCCTGGATAAAGAAAAATTATGTCCAGTTATCATCAGTTCCACTCTGATGAAAGACCAGGAAGAAAGGCTTCTCGTTGAGTTAAAGAAACATAAGAAAGCCATTGGGTAAAAAATAACTGACCTGACAGGTATAAACCCAGACTTATGCATGCACAAACTACCCATGGTCGAAGAATTCAAGCCTTCAAGAGAGCACCAGAGAAAGGTGAACCCCAATCTTAAAGAAGTGATTCACCTTGAGGTCCTCAAACAACTGAAAGTCGGTATCATCTACCAAATTTCAGATTCCCAATGGGTCAGCCCTGTCCAAGTGGTCCCCAAAAAGGGAGGAACCACTATCGTGCTAAATGACAAAAATGAGCTAGTGCCTACAAGGACTGTGACGGGGTGGAGGATGTGTATCAACTACATGAAATTAAACAAATCAACGTGAAAAGATCACTACCCTCTGCCTTTTCTTGATGAAGTCCTAGAATGCCTAGCCCATCAAAAGTTCTTCTGTTATCTAGATGGTTATTCTGAGTTCTACCAAATCCCTATACACCCGGAAGAACAAGAAAAAACAACTTTTACTTGTCCTTTTGGGACCTATGCTTTCAGAAGAATGCCATTCGGGCTGTGCAAAGCACCTGCTACTTTCCAAAGGTGCATTTCTGCTATTTCTGTAGGGTTAACAGAATCTATAATGGAAGTTTTCATGGATGATTTTTCAATTTATGGTGATTTCTTTGACAACTGTCTACTCAATCTTGGACAAGTCTTACAAAGATGCAAGGAAACGAACCTTATCTTAAATTGGGAAAGATGCCCTTTTATGGTAACAAAAGGTGTCATCCTCGAACATAGAGTGAGCGATAGAGGGATTGAGGTGGGCAAGGCAAAAATTGATGTTATCTCGAAATTGTCGCCGCCAAAAGACGTAAAAGGAGTACGAGAATTCTTGGGTCATGCTGGGTTTTACAAAAGATTTATTAAAGATTTCTCAAAAATAGCAAAACCCATGACCCAACTACTGACCAAGGACACCGAGTTCAATTTTGACCAAGAATTCTTACAAAGCTTCACAATTTTGAAGAATGCTTTAATCTATGCACCCATACTAAGAGCCCCAGACTGGTCACAACCTTTTGAAATAATGTGTGACGCTAGTGACTACACCATAGGGGCCGCGTTGGGACAGAGAATCGACTAAAAGCCATACGACGCTCGATGAAGCACAAAAGAACTACACCACTATAGAAAAGGGGTTCTTAGTTGTCATCTATGCGTTCGAGAAATTTTGCTCCTACCCGATTGGATCTAAGGTCATAGTCTACACTGACCACTCCGCCATACGATATCTAATTCAGAAACAAGACACAAAACCCAGACTTATCCACTGGGTGTTGATGCTTTAGGAATTTGATTTGGAAATCAAAGACAAAAGCAGAGTGGAAAATGTCGTCGCTGATCATCTCAGCCATATTGAAGTCGAGGATGATGATAAAGTACCTATCTGAGACTCCCTCCCTAACGACCAACTAATGAAAATCACCACAGGATTCCCCTGGTATGTCGACATAGTAAATTATCTGGCTATGGGAATCATTCACCCTTCTGCCTCTTACCATGACAAAAAGAAATTCCTCCACGATGTCAAGCAATACTATTGGGATGAACCTTATCTCTTTCGTCTATGTGCAGACTGACTTTTCCACCGCTGCCTACCTGAAGAAGAGATTATTCCTGTCCTAAAACATTGTCATTCCGGCCCCACTGGGGAACATATGAGTTCGAAAAAGACCGCCATGAAAGATCTACAATTGGGTTTCTTTTGGCCAGCAATAGCAAAGGAATCCCATGATTTTGTAAAATCATGCAACAAATGTCAACTCTCTGGCGGTATAACCAAAAGAAATGAAATGCCTCTCACTATGTAGCAGGAGATTGAGATTTTCGATGTTTGGGGGATAGACTATATGGGTCCCTTTCCCTTTTCATATGGATGCTCTTACATACTGGTCGCTATGGACTATGTCTCGAAATGGGTAGAAGCTATACCCACAGTTTCCAGTGATTCCAAACCAGTCATTAAGATGTTTAAAGATATCATTTTTCCTAGATTTGGAGTCCCCCGAACTGTCATATCCGATGGTGGAACCCATTTTCTGGAACGAAGCTTCGAAGCCCTACTAAAGAAATACGGAGTAAACCATAAAGTTGCCACGCCTTACCATCCACAAACTAGTGGTCAGGTCGAAGTTTCGAACAGACAACTTAAGGCAATTTTAGAGAAGACCGTCAATAGACACCGTACCGACTGGTCCACCAAGCTTCCTGATGCCCTTTGGGCTTACCGAACAGCTTATAAAACACCAATTGGAACAACCCCGTTCCGTTTGGTATATGGGAAATCATGCCATCTTTCAGTTGAACTAGAACATAAGGCTTGGTGGGCCATTAAACAACTGAACTTTGATTTTAAAAACACTGGAGAAAACAGACAACTCCAGTTACAAGAACTAGAGGAGCTCAGAATGACCACATACATAATGCCAGGATTTACAAAGAACAAACCAAGATGTGGCATGATGGTCATTTAAAAATAAAAGACATAGCCATTGGAGACAAAGTCCTTCTTTTTAACTCCAGACTCAAAATGTTCCCTGGGAAACTTCATAAAAAGTGGTTCAGGCCTTTTACTATCAAGCACATATACCCGACTGGAGCCATCATAATTGTTGATGAAAATGGATGAGAAAGGATAGTCAATGGGCATAGATTAAAAAAATACTATACTCCAACAGACAAAATTCTGAGACAAACTATTGAAATCAGAGACCCCACAGTATCACCATAATAAAATCAAAACTTTGTCTAGCCAGCGACGTAAAACCCAAGCGCTACTTGGGAGGCAACCCAAGATCTGAGTATCACCGTTTATATTTTTTATTTGTTTCATTTGTTTAACTTAGGTTTATCGTCTGAAAATATAAAAATTTACATAACCAAAAACCTAAACCATCTTAAACGGTTTCGAGACCGTTTGATTGGAGCCAAACGGTCTCAAAACCGTTTGGAGCCAAACGGTCTCGAAACCGTTTGGAGTCCAAACGGTCTCAAACCGTTTGACCTCGGGAATTTGTAAAGTCAACCCCCAAATCCTATAAATATAACCCTACCCCCTCTCCTTCTTCTTTCTTTAGATTTTTGAGTTTTCTAAAACCCTCAACCGAACGCCGTTTCCTTTCCCCCTGATTCTCGCTCCCGCGCAGCCTGCAACGTCAGCTCATTCCGCCACCTTCATCGGTGCCACCTTAGCGTCTGTGGGACTTCACGACGTCCGCACTTCCGTTCTTCCCATCGCCATCATCATCTTCACCCACAACAATAGGTAGACCAACGCACCACCATCACCAACACCACCGTCTTTGCACCACCTCTATTTTTTCCATCACCGATGTTTATGTCGTCGATGCGGCCTCCTTTTCCATCGCCTCCATCTTCTCTACTTCCACCATCACCTCTATTGCCGCCTCCATCGCTATCACCACTGATATCGCTTCTCCTCCATCCGCTGCGCCCCCGTCGTTCCACCTTCCAAACGGTCCTGAAACCGTTTGGAGCCAAACGGTCCTGAAACCGTTTGGAGCCAAACGGTCTTCAAACCGTTTGGTCTTACAAAATCCAACTTTTAAATAAGCTTATTATTGTTGCAAATCCAAATCATCTCACCACATTATTTTATTTTTCAGATATGGCCGGAAGTACCGACAACCCACACTGGACAATGGAGCAACTAATGGAGGACCGAGCCAGGCTCCAAAAGATCGTAGATACCTACGAAGAGATTGGAAAGGTCCCACCAAAGGTCAACCTACTCGAAGTCATGCATGAAATTCAACGCTTGAACAGGTGTTTAGCCGTGGAGCCCAAAGAGGAAGTGGAAGAAATCTCTTCCAGTGATGAAGGCTCTGAATACGAGCCTAACTCTGAGGATGAATCCCCAACTAAAAAATCCAAGGGGAAACAAAAGGTCCAGGAAACTGCGACCGAACAACCTCCAAAATAGTGGGCAAGAAAACAGGTCCACCCCACCACTGCTAGGGAACAAACCCTAGCAGGCTATATCCCATCAGCCGCTACCACCACCCCCACTAGCACTCCAGCAACCACCACTACCCCCATCTTTTCAGTACTCACCACCACCGCACCACCGCCAGAAAACCTTTACATCCACACCCTCCCATCCATCGACAAAATACTAAAACCAACAAAGTACGTTTGTTCAAGTGTACTGCTCAAGATGGGGATATACGACATAATCCTCACCATGCTAGACAACGCTAATCTCTCTATATTGTGCTTTGTCCCCAAAATTTCTTACGTCAAACCCACAACAGAATTCTTTACACATCTCACCAAAGAATTTGTGGACATTATGCACAGGGCAAGGGACGGAGGTGACCGCAGGCTGGTCACCAAACGTTTTTGGTAACAACGTTGTCATAACAAAAAATCTTCTGAACGAAATTTTCATAGACAACCCAGAGCAGCTGAAACAGGCCAAAGTTGTTAGCACGGAGAACTCCCAATTCAATAGACACAGCTTCTGGAAAACCCTAACAGGGATCCCAGCTTATGAGGCAAAGACCTGCAAAGCCTCCAATATTCATTTTGGGTTTGTGCGCACGCTTCACAAAATTCTTACTAGTGCGCTCTTCCCCAGAATAGAGGGAGGAAATGTTATCACCGCTGACCTTTTTCTTCCATGGTCCATTCCGCATGGAATGTCGGTCAACATTAGACGGCACATGATACAAAAATTCTCAGCCTACGCCATAGGGAAAGAAATCTACATGGGTGGGCACATAACTTCCATCATCAAATATCTCAAGATGGACAGATTACTCCCTCGATGCATGCAGATCAAGGGCGACAGCATTACTAACGAGTAAAGCATGAAGAACTCCTACATTATCAAGGAAAAGGATGCGAAATTACACTACATTTTCTGCCCCACAGTACGATCTTCCAGAACTCTGCTACCTCTTCTGGAGCTTGCGGATTATGACAAAGAAAAGCTCCTATTCACTGACGAAGAGCTTACCAAAATCCTTGCTTCGGTCAAAGTACAAGAGAAAAAGACCAAAGCGGGCCAGACAGAGATTAGTATTACTGCCCCAGCAGCCAGGGTAACAAAATTACCAGTAAAACGACCATCTAAGGCAAGCTTACAACCACCACAGTTGTCGGGGACGCCAACATCAAAACTACAACTGGAGACAGAATGACCTCATCTGGAGGAACTAATCAATACCTCATGATTAGACTCATTCATCATGAGCCTACATGATGAGCTCACCACCACCACCACCCCCACCACATTACCATCCACTAATATCCCACCATCTACCATCCTCCCACCTTCCTCCACAACAATCCCAACAACAATTCCTCCACCCACATCTTCCACTTCACCTTCTTTCTCCCCGAGCACTCCTTTCTCCGCTCCAACACCCGACTTCACCTACTCTGTTCCCATGTCCACCCTTTTCTCCTCAACATTTTCACTCCCACAATTCTGACCTAGACAATCACCATTTTCTTCATCCTCCACCACCCCAACACCGCTGGTGACTCCATCTACGGTCACCACGTAGTTTGCAGGACCATCAACAGTGTCTCTTTCACAAGGCACTACCACCTTTCCACCCTGACCCCAACCACACCACCCTTCCACATCTGGGGTCCATTTCACAAACATCGGTGAGAAATTCGGACGTCAATTCAAAGCTATTTGAAACCTCCTCACTGACCGTTCTAACATTTTACAATCTATTTTTTCTTATATGCAGGGTCTATCTACACAGGTCGTCAAGATTGACGTGAAAAACCTTGCCTTGCCAGGCATCATCTCAAGCATCCACCAACAGCAGAAAGCAGCAGCCATGAAAGTCGATCGCCTCGACGACCACCTGCAACAACTGCCATAGTTGGTGCTTGAAGTGAAAGGCCAGTAAGATGATCTAGTCAAGCAAGTCAACAAGATTTCTGCGCAAAATCTACCATTGCCAGAAACTCTGCGCGAGCTTAAGCAACATCAAACTTCAAGCACGTGCTTGGATGACATCAGAACCACCCTCACACAGCTAAATAACCGGTAAGCGGAGTCATCCAACAATGCAATCAACCAACTACAAACTCAAGTGACAGACATCTATGCACGACTCCTTTCCACTGAGGCTCGATATTTAGACCTTAAAGAAGCCCACGACGCTTTGCTTGAAATGCATGAGCATACGCAAGTGGCTTTCGACGAGCTACAAGCACTCCACCAGAAGTGCAAGAAGTGTCCACCAAGAAGCCAACAGATAAGGTGGCAGATGAAGATGATGATGAAGAAGAAAATGACGATGAGGATTCTGACTCCTCGGCTGACTCCAATAATAGCACCTCCTCAGTTGATAAATTTGACGACCCAGAAAATGATGGGGAGGGTCCCAGCCGAGGAGTTGCACCAAAACAACAGAAAGATCACCATGACGGTGAAAAAGATCCCAAATCCCCTACTCACAATGACAACGTTAATATGTCTTATGGGGATCAATTTCTTGACTATTCAGCAATGGGGTCTCTGGGGGAAACTGCCAAAGAGGAAGCTTTTGCTGAGTTCCAACAATGTTTAACCGGAACCAGCACGAGTCACCTACAAGTAACACTGGCTCAAAATTTCTCTGCACCAGAACCATCAGTGCCTTTTCCCCCAGAACCAGAAGAATTATAAAGAGTTAGTTTAGATACAGATGAAGATCTCGACTTTGCTTCTGACTCAAATAAAGAAGAAGATCCATAGCACCACATCGATGATTTGCAACAAACTTCTTCCCACCTTCCACAGGAGCTTCCCCCGCCGCCACCGCTACCTCACAAGATGCACAATCTAGACATGGCGGCTATCTCTACTCTATATGCTCAAGATATATTCATCCTAAACACTATAATAGATGATGCCAAAGAAGGGGACGATGTTATATACCGTAATACAAAGACTCATCGCAAGTTGACCCGTGAAGATTTCCGCACCATCCTTCGACTACAATCAGCGGTGAAGATGGCAATCTTCCGTGTCCTCCTTGCCAATTCCATTGAAATCTACAGAAGCTCCAAACAACAGTAACCAGTACTTAACGCTTCACCTACTCTAGCCATGAGTCTTTTATATAAAGACTTTCAAAACAAATCTATTGAGCAGTTGTAGAAGGGGATTTCCAGAAAGGAATGCTATATTACGGTGCCCTTTCAACTCTCTGGTCACTGGCTGCTACTGATCGTGGACACCGCGGATCGAGATGCCAATGTGTATAATTTTTGCGCCACTGAACTAAGAGCCAGAAAAATTAATTTTGCTGGTACATAAGCTGAGGAGGCTAGATGCATCCCATTCCGGCTCCTGAAATTAATTTGGGTTGCTTGCCCATCCCTCCGCAATGGATGGAACCAACCCTGGTTCCAAATCATCAACCCCCATGCCCAAAATCAAGAGGGATCTAGGGATTGCGCTTTCTACACTATTCGACACATCCAAGCGTTAAATCAACAAATCTCGTTCACTGAGTTGGCCACAGAGGACTTTCATTCTATGTGAGGTCGTTACCCCATGCAGCTAATTTGTGATAGAAGGTTCTTCAAGGACCCAACTATGACATCCAACGACGTTCCTCGCTACCTCTTTTTGGCCAGCCAACGTCCTCCAACACTGCCATTCCGGCAAACCATAGAGGAGTTGGAGAAACAACAGTCCGCCAAGGTTCCTGAGTAGAAACAATGGGATCCTTATTCTTTTGATCTGGCAGACGATAAAGGGGTTACCGAGTTGCTAACCGGGGCTACCATCAATAGATCACCTTCACAAATGGACCCCCTGTCTGCAATTAAACCAACTTTCCCCAATTTTGACCTCAGCGCCTGCAAAAGCCTTTCCGACAATGAACTTCGCCTCATCATGTCAAGGCTTTATGACGAGAAAGATGACCTTGTTTTTATAGTCGGCGATATTCTGGTCATTGCAGATGTGCTACGAGAAATTGTACAGATAAAAGGGTCTCTATCTGTGAGTTTAATGGCCGCCTATCAATATCTTCTCAAACAGAACTACCCTACAACCTATATGGCATCAGCATACATGAAGGATGATCTCCTAAAGCTAAAGAACTTCAGAACAACTGAGACGCTCATCTCTTTCCTCCAACATACGACTCCGAAGTTTATCATGCTTACTTTTCTTCATACAGAACACTGGATGCTACTGGCAACAAATCTTCATGATGGAACAACAATCATATACAACAGTTCTGACAGCCAGTACAATCCCAATCAGCAACAGTATACTACAACACCAATAACACCCACAGAGGAGGTGGCAAAGGAGTGTGCTGGCCAACTGCATAACCTTCTCAGCAAGCACACACGGGCATATGGTAAAGAACACTTTCATCGGCCTGCCTTCAGCCACAAATGCCCCCAGCAGCTTCGCGAGTCAAACGACTGTGGTTTCCACGTCCTCTACTAGATATACACCATCATGGTCCTTGGAAAACCAATAGAGGACATGAAAGATGTGGATTGACCTTGCGTTACGTGGAAAGTTCGCTACTAATCTCCTTGGCACACATGGCGCTAATAAAGGACTAACAGATGCCTGATGCCCTTGTCCTTGTACTACTCAACCTATCACTTTGACACTCTGAGGACAGAGTGAGTGATAAGTTAGGGTGGGGAGTACACTGGACAAGGGCAAGGTATCATTTCTAACTCCTTCCCTCTCCATCTTCTTTTTCAAATATGTACAAAATGTTTTTTAGATTCCTTTGCACATTTAGTTTTTGCTTTAAATATTTCCCCTGATAATAAAACCCATGAAGAATAACATCCTTCTCAGAACAAAGTCATCCCCAACTAACTTTAGAATCTAGTAGTCCTCAAGAGTAATAATAAGAATAGCACATAGACATGTAACGATGAGTTAATAAATTATCTTCACTCGATTTTCATGCTTTTGCTTCAGTTCTACATCTGACTCTCCATAGGTCAACATCAGGGCCGAAATAAGCCAAACACTCTCAAGGATGGGAGGGACATCAGGTGACATCCAAATCAAGAAGCCTCACAAGTGGACCACTAAGTAGAAACCAAATAAGTGCATGTCGAGAAACTCTAAGAACAACTTTCTTCTCTTCAAATAAAAGAGGGCTGGCCATCCAACCAAATTCCTTAAAAATCCAAATCATAAGTCTATGAGTTTACGAATAAAAGCCAGAGTGTGAATAAAACTATGAGAGTTGTGCCATGAATAAGGATCTATATGAAGAACCAATAAAGGTCTCGCCCAGCCGGTACATTCAGCTGCCCTCAGAATGGCAGATGTGTCGTGCCCGGTAGTGAAACCCTAAGGTATCCACATATATGAAAGGCTGACAAAGGACTCGCCCGACCGGTACATTCAGCTGCCCTCACAAAGGTAGATGTATCGTGCCCGGTAGTGAGATCCTAAAAGCATATATAACCCCTCCCCCACTTGAAGGGGGAGTTACACATCAAGCCATTAGCCAACCCTCACACCCACTCTAGCTTCCGATAGGATTGTCAGAGAAGTATAAAACTGATTAGAGTAAACGACATGCACAGAATAAAAAATGGTCCCAATGCGGGCTACGAGATATGGAAGAAACCTGAGATCCAAGCAACTCTCAATACCTGAAAGAGTAAAGGCAAGCAAAAAGCTCCGATACAACCTTAGGAGATCTCTAGTTTAGAATTGAAGCAAGAGTATGGAAATCCTAACTAAATAAAATCGCCTTGCCATTACATGCCTCATCTCTATCTAACTTGAGGACAAGCTAGACTGTAAGTTAGGGGGGGTGATAACCTCCAATTTTGTGATGTTATCTTAGTAATTTTCCTCAGTTTTTCACACTCTTTCTCAGATAAATTAGATAGAATTCTTAACTTTCCTCTCTTATTGCAAATATACTATTAGATTAACTTTTCTCCTTTTTACTAACAGAAAAAGACACAAAAAAATCACAAAAGCCTCATACGGTCCCAAAACCACATGAAGCCAACCGGTCCTGAGACCGCATGAAGCCAACCGGTCCTGAGACCGCATGGAGTCACACGGTCTCAAGACCGCATGAAGCCAACCGGTCCCAAGATCGCATGAAGCCAACTGGTCCCGAGACCGCATGGAGTCACACGGTCTCAAGACCGCATGAAGCCAACCGGTCCCAAGACCGCATGGAGTCACACGTCTCAAGACCGCGTGAAGCAAACCGGTCTCGAGGCCGAATGGAGTCACACGGTCTCAAGACCGCATGAAGCCAATCGGTCCGGAGACTGCATGAAGCCAACCAGTCCTGAGACCGCATGGAGTCACACGGTCTCAAAACCGCATGAAGCCAACCAGTCCCGAGACCGCATGGAGTCACACGGTCTCAAGACCGCATGAAGCCAACCGGTCCCAAGACCGCATGGAGTCACACGGTCTCAAGACCGCATGAAGCCAACCGGTCCCGAGACCGCATGGAGTCAAACGGTCTCAGAGCCCAAACAGTCTCAGGGTCCAAACGGTCTCAGAGCCCAAATGGTCTTAGAGCCCATATGGTCTCAGGGTCCAAATGGTCTCAGAGCCCAAACGATCTCAGGGTCCAAATGGTCTCAGAGCCCAAATGGTCTCAGGGTCCAAATGATCTCAGAATCAAGACCGTTTGGAACCAAAACTGCCCAAACCGTTTGGACTTCACTTAATGCCTAAAAATAAGACCCAAGGGGTCTTCCCAAACCATCAAGTTTTCAGACATCCAGAGGCTACCTCTACTACTCCAGAGCTAATCCATCTTCCATCCTCCGCCCAAAGGCTGCCGGTCTGAGATCCACACTCCATCCTGAAGCTGTTTTCTCTCTCATCGCCAAAGAAGGTGGGAAGAGGAGACCTCATCATCGAGCAACCTATGAAGTGTGAAGATCGTCATTCTCTCTCTTTCCAAGGGGTTGACTTTCCTCTCTCCTTTGTGGGGATGGCATTCTCTCTCTCTTCTCGCCTCCTTCTTTGTCCTTATTATGAGAGAGTAGTCTCATTCACTAGGGTGTCGGGAGTATCCCCGCTACCCATGTTTTCATTTCATGCAATGTAATCCATAGTTTGCAACAGAGATATACTTTCTTTTCAGTTCGACGTCAATCGTTTAATGAATGCTTTTTGCTTGATCACCAACTTGTGTTATCTTTTATCTTTTAGTATGAATTGTCTACGTTTGTATTATTAGACTCGAATCTCGATTGAATGTCGGTTCTTGATGCATGTATCCACCATGCATCTGTTTCGGTATCTAGGAGTGTTTTTCAAGAAGTGGAGTAAACTCACTTCTATTGTTGTACTTTCATACTATGAAATGGAATCAGTTGACGTATGAAAGTATAACCTTGATAAGTCGAGGAATACACTTTGCGAAGGGAATGATGTAAATTAGGTGACCATTCGTTTGGGAATGGCTGGCATTGCAACATTCCCACACTTCTCGTAGTTAGTTCTCCGAAAGGAAACTAAATCTACAAAGATACTAACTGTTTAGACTCTTTTTGCAGGTTATGTTTTTATGTTGCATGTTTTGATCCATGTGTAGTGGTGGTGAAAGCTAATCACATCCTAGTGTTTCCTTATCATTGTTTACAACCTAAATTTTACTTTCTTTCTTTGTTTTACTTGCACTTCGTTTAAAACAACCAAATCAACTTTTCGATCTAGATACCGACTGTTAAGAGATTAAGTGAAATTATAACGTTTTCCATTTTGTTGCTTCCAACAAGACCATTATCCTGTGGATTCGACCCTTAACTATACTACGATAAGGCTTCCACGCATTCCAGCATGCGTGGGTGGAGTTCTCAATCTAGTATAAGCAAGGCTAAATCTAAAGACTTACTATCCTAAGGATTTTTAGTGGTGCATGCAATTCCACGCGAGTGGAAGCTCCATCAGGCATCTACCATCTACAACGAGATCACCAATTCCCTCCATCAAGTTGAACGGGAAGAATTATCTCTTGTGGATGAATGTTGTCCATACATTGTTGGCATCCCGAGACAAGGAAAAGCATGTTGATTATGATCCTCCTGCTTCTACTGACAAAGGCTATGCTGAATGGAAGCATCATAATAGTTTGGTGAAGACATGGTTGTGGGGGAGCATGAAACCTAGAATTGCTGCTAGGTTCATGTTCAACACTATTGCCAAAGAGACATTGGATGCAATAAAGAAACATTACTCTCAAGAAAAGAATCTCTTTGTCAGTTTATGATATATAACTGCCTATTTGCAGAACGACATAGAGACAAACCTTTGGGAGAATATTTTGGAGTTATGCATGTTGGCTAAATGGACATCTATAAATCCCTTTGTTTTGATTATGACAAACATTTCATTCTTATTAATCTAACGAGCTACTTGAGTGTGCAGGATTAAGGTGGATGACAAAGCAACTAGGGAAAATCCACATGCTTACATATTTATTTTCATGCAATGTAATCACTGTTGTAAAAACTTGTACAAATATATAATGTACAAGTACTTAGATTGCATGTAAATCAAGTGTTAGATTCTCCCTAGCTAAACACCACATTTAGACAAGTCATCCCATTCAAATAGGATCACTTATGCACACTCACACATATAATTAGTGCTTAAATTGAAACATTGAAACAGGGTCAAACTCGGTCGACCAACTCCTCGACCGAGAGACTCTCGGTCGACAATCTTCTCGACCGAGAAAGATCCAAAGTAGCCGTTAGACACAAATGACAAGGTAGTTGGCAGTTGGAGATAGACGTTGCAAATCACTTGATCTAGAGAGCCTGTCGGTCGACAAAACTTTGACCGAGTAGGTGTCTCGGTCGACCATTCCTCGACCGAGATGATCTCTGACAGAAACTACAGAGTGAATTAATTAGCCGTTGCTAAAGTAACAAACTTGTACCTAACGGCTAGTTAAGCACTTAGAAACCCCTAGAAGTTGTCTACAACGTCCTTAAGCATCCTTAGGCCATTCCTATAAATAGGACAAGCAATGGGACACTAAAACACACTTGCTACACTTGAGAATCTCTTGAGCATACTTTGAGCAATCTGTTTTGTGAGCAAATTGAGCATTGTGATCATTGGCCTACTTTCTCCTTAGCTCAATTTCGTGTCCTATAGGATAGTATCTCCTACCTACTGCAATCACAAGTTCACACACTTGTCTAGGAGATCTATACGCTTGATCTAGGCAAATCAAGCCTTGGGCTATAAAGGATAAGTTGTAATTTCTGTTTTTCTTTCTTGTTCCCTATTATTGTTTGTACTCTCCTTGCTACTCCTAGGTTGGAGGCTGCGGATTGGAGAGGGTGAAAATCTTCTCAGTGAAGAAGGAGACTTTGAGCTACTTCAGAAGGCTGGTGCAACGGGAGGTTACATCAAGAGAGGAAGGCTACTTCAAGGGGGAGCTTGGAGTTACTTCAAGAAGGCTACCTCAAAGTTGGTGCACCTACTTCAAGTGAAGGCTGCTCAAAGGGTGTAAAGGAAAGTATTGTATTTTGTATAAATCCTCGAGAGGTAATAAAATAAATACTTTCAAATCCCGGTTGGGTAAGCAACCGGGTAGTGGACTGACAACTTTAGTATTTGCTAAAGTTGGAACCACTCTAAACGCATGTCTCCTTCTTCTAATCTCAATTGTGGTTGTTTGAGTTAATTAATTGTCAAAATTATTTTAAAACTCTATTCACCCCCCCTCTAGTAGTTTTCAATTGGTATCAGAGCGACGCTTCAAGGAACCCTAACAAGGTCTTGAAGAAATGATTGACGGAGTGCTCAACAACCTCAATCTTGAAGGGACACTTGTTGCTAGGCCTCCAGCGTTCGATGGAACAAACTACCAATATTGGAAGAGAAGGATGCAGTTCTACTTCCAAGGTATCAATTGGGATCTATGGAGAATGGTGTCAACCCCATATGAGCTCCCTCAAAATCAATTTACAGAATGGGATGCAAATACGGTAAAGCTGGCCCAAATGAATGCAAAAGCTGTAAGCATTTTATATTGTTCTATTTCGGTAGGAGAATTTAATAGAATATCGAATTGTGACACAGCTTATGATATTTGGCATAGACTGTCCATAACCTATGAGGGTACAGTCCAAGTCAAAAATTCCAAAATTAGCATGTTTAAACAAAAGTTTGAACACTTTTGTATGGATCCTAACGAATCTATTAGTGAAATGTTTGCAAAATTTTCTACTATTGTTAATGGTTTAAGTGCCCTAGGAAAACCTGTCCTGGAAGAAGATCAGGTCTCAAAAATCCTTCGATCACTTCCTCCAAAATATAAGCCAAAGGTGACAGCCATTGAAGAAGCAAACAACCTCACTCGACTGAAAATGGAGCAACTTATTGGCAACCTAGAAGCTCATGAAGAAACCCTAGAAGAGGAAGAAAGAGTAGCACGAGAACTCCAGCAAGGAAAGAAGAAGGATGTGGCTCTTAAAGCCTCAAAAGTCGTCACACAAGAAAGTGAGGAGTCAAGTGAAGAAGAAGGAGAAGAAGCCTTGATCTTCAACGGTAAGAAATACAAAAGATTTAAATCTAACAAAATTTCCAGCTCTTCTTCTACCCCTCCTAGGTGTTTTGAATGTGGGAAGAAAGGGCATCTCAAAAATGAATGTCCTAAAGCAAAGAAAGGAAAGAAAAGCTCACACAAGAAGAAGGGAGAAAAAGCCTATAAAGCTGCATGGGATGAGTCAAGTGACAGTGAAAGCGGAGAAGAAAAGGTGGAATGCCTAATGGCAAGAGAAGATAATGAAGACTCTCAAGAGGTAAGCCTAATTGATCTTCCTAAAGAAAAGTTAGTTACTAGTCTACAAGAAATCCATGATAAGTACGTTGATGTCAAGAAGAAACTAAAGAAGGTTATCAAATCAAATAATGAGCTCATTGCCAAATTAGATAATCTTTCTTCTGAAAAGAACAACATTGATCTTGAGAATCTATCTTTAAAAACATCTTTAGATGATTGCACTAGAAAGCTACTCACTTTGGAAACAAATGTTGATCTTCTTTCTAAAGAAAAGACTAAATTGTTAGCTAAACTAAAAGATTTTCAGACTCAACCTATTTTGTGCAACCATCTGGACTATGATAATGTTGTAAAAGAAAAGGATTCATTGTTCTCTGATTTAGATAAAGCAAGAAATGATCTACACAAGAAGATGAATGACATTGCTAAGCTGCAAAGAGAACTTTATGAGTTAAAAAGAAAAGATATTTTTGATAACATTCTAAGAGTTGGCACTATCTTCAACGGAAGAAAAGGTTTGGGATATTCTCCAAAAAAAAATCAACCCAAAAGAACTCAAACTATGTTTGTACCCAAGAACACAATGACTAGAAAGAGAAATGAAGTTGATTCTATTACTTGCCATTTCTATTTACGTCTTGGACACTATTCTTTTTCATGCCCTTACAAGACTAAGGATTCCGACTTAGTTTGGATCCCAAAACCCCAAACTTAGTAGAATGGAATTTAGTTGAGATATGGCCAAACGCTCCATTTTGCTATTTATATTGTCTTATCTCAACTAAACAAAAGGTTTCATGCATATTGTTAATTTTCTGCACTGTTGTACTAAAACAGAAACTTAGTCGGTCGAAGTATTGTCGACCGAACTCTTAATCGGTCGAAGTATTGTCGACCGACTGGATGTCTGTAACAAATCAACTAAATTTCTGTGTTTCCTTGTTTGTAATACAGTAACCTTCTCGATCGACAAATGGTCGACCGAGACAGATGTCGGTCAAACAATTGTCGACCGACTGGATTTCTGAATCAGAATTTTTATACCAGTCTGTACTTAAATGATTCTAACCATATCGGACCATCACATGGGTACCAAAATCTACATTCTAATGCAGGAATGGGTGGTTGACAGTGGATGCTCCAAACATATGACCGGGAACAAGGATGCATTTCAAACCTTTGAAGAAAAGAAAAGTGGAACGATCACCTTTGGAGACAATGGTAAGGGTAAAATCATTGGAATAGGTAATGTTGGTACAAACCTTGAAATAAAAAAATGTTCTACTTGTTGATGGTTTGCACCATAATTCGATAAGTGTTAGTCAACTATGTGATAGTGGTTATGATGTGTTATTTAACAAAACCTGCTGCAAGTTATTGATAGAAAACACTACAAATGTTGTTTATGAAGGAAATAGAGTTGGAAATCTTTATATTCTTAAACCTAACTCTATGAAATCAGTAGTGGTAAAATGCTTGCTTGCAAATGAAAATACCTTACAACTATGGCATAAAAAACTAGGACATGCTAGTTCACATGTTATTAAAAAGTTAGTGAAATATGATCTTGTTCGTGGATTGCCTACTTTATCTTTTGATCAAGTTGAAAATTGTGAACCATGCACGATGGGAAAGCAAACCAAAACCTCTTTTAAACCAAAACATGTACTTAGCACCAGTAGATCCTTAGAATTAATTCATATGGATTTATTTGGACCAATGAGGACACAATCTATTGGTGGTAAAAGATACTATTTTGTTATTGTTGATGATTATAGTAGATACACATGGGTACATTTTATTGCAACTAAAGATGATATTATTCATGTTTTTATACAATTTTGTTCCAAGATTGAAAATCTTTTACAAAGCAAAATATGTACCATTAGAAGTGATCATGGTGGAGAATTTGAAAATCATACATTTGAGGAATTTTGTACATCTCAAGGGTACACTCATAATTTTTCTGCTCCATGTACCCCACAACAAAATGGTATAGTCGAAAGGAAAAATCGATCACTATAAGAAATGGCTAGAACTATGATGCTCGAACACAACACACCCAAAACCTTTTGGGCTGAAGCTGTAAACACTGCATGCTATGTGTTGAATAGAGTAACTGTTCACTCTCATTTGAAGAAAACTCCATATGAAATAATACATTCTAAGAAACCTAGAGTTGACTATTTTCATACCTTTGGCTCCACATGCTATATTTTAAATACCAAAGATGATAGAGATAATTTTGACTCTAAATCACACAACGCATTCTTTTTGGGATATTCCACTTCTAGCAAAGCTTTTAGAGTATATAACACTATCTCTAGAAAAGTTGAGGAATCCATTCATGTTTCTTTTCATGAAGAGTCCAAATCTGAAAATCTAGAAATCATAGATCTCACTAATCAATTCGAAAATTTAACCATGCCAAATGATAGTGAGAAATTTACTACAACCAATCCTCAAGCTGAACCACAACCTACACCTAGGCTTATTAAGGATCATCCTCAAGAACTAATCATTGGAGATCCAAATGATAAAGTCAAAACTAGGTCTTCCTTCAAAGATGTTGCAAACATGGCTTTTGTTTCTATCATTGAACCTAAGAAGATATCTGAAGCTCTTAAAGATGATTATTGGATAATAGCCATGCAAGAAGAGTTGAATCAATTCACTAAAAATGATGTATGGGATTTAGTTCCTAAACCACAAGATAAAACCATCATAGGAACTAAATGGGTTTTTAGGAATAAACTCAATGAGGCAGGAGAAGTAATAAGGAATAAAGCTAGGTTAGTAGCACAAGGATATAATCAACAAGAAGGAATATATTTTGATGAAACATATGCACCGATAGCTAGACTTGAAGCTATTAGAATGTTACTAGCTATTGCTGCACATAAAAACATCAAACTCTATCAAATGGATGTAAAAAGTGCATTTCTAAATGGCATCATTCAAGAAGAAGTTTATGTTGCCCAACCACCCGGCTTTGAAATACCGGAAAAAGGTGACTACGTTTATAAACTTAAGAAAGCACTTTATGGTTTAAAACAAGCACCTAGGAATTGGTATGAAAGGCTCAAGACATATCTTTTTGATAATGGTTTTTCTATTGGAAATTCAGATTCTACTTTATTTTTCAAAACATATACATCTGATTTCCTAGTTGTGCAAATATATGTTGATGACATTATTTTTGGAGCTTCTAATGATTCATTATGCACACAATTCAGTGACATTATGCAAAAAGAATTTGAAATGAGCCTCATGGGTGAACTAACTTTCTTTCTTGGTTTTCAAATTAAGAAAACACCTGTAGGAATTTTCATAAGCCAAGAAAAATATACTAAAGAACTCTTAAAATGTTTTGGGATGGATCAGTGCAAACATGCTACTACTCATATGGCTACTTCTATCAAAATTGATAAGGATGAAAATGGGGAACCTATTGATGATTCCTTATATAGAGCCATGATTGGTAGTTTTCTATACTTAACTGCTTCTAGACCGGACATTATGTTTCCCGTTGGTCTTTGTGCTCGATTTCAATCACAACCTATGCACTCTCATTTTCTAGCAGTTAAACGAATTCTTCGTTACCTAGTCGGCACTACTTGTTTTGGTTTATGGTATCCAAAAGGACAATCCTTGGATTTTAAAGCTTATACTGATGCGGATTATGCCGATTGTCGACTTGATCGTAGAAGTACTAGTGGTGGCTGTTTCTTGTTAGGGAGAGCTTTAGTATCTTGGTTTAGCAAGAAACAAAATACGGTTGCCCTATCTACAACTGAAGCTGAATATATGGCAGCCGGGTCTTGTTGTGCTCAAGTGCTTTATATGCAATAGGTGTTAAACGATTATTGTTTTACTCTTTCATCTACGCCTATTTTTTGTGACAACACGAGTGCTATAAACTTAGCACACAATCCTATTTTACACAGCCGAGCTAAACATATTGAAATCCGTCATCACTTTTTAAGGGATCATATCTCCAAGAATCATGTTTCCCTTCATCATGTTGATACGGAAGATCAATTGGCTGATATTTTTACAAAACCGCTTCCACTAGATCAATTTAACAAAATTAGGAAGCAACTGCTTATCACTCCTTTGGAAGATGTTTTCTTTGATATTTGTGCTTCTTAACAATAACTTTTACTTGCATCATTTTGGCTTTTCAATGGACATCTTTTTCATTAGATTTGATGGGATATCTACTTAAGGGGGAGTTTTTATTCTTAATGGTTATCTTTTTGAAATGACAAAGGGGGAGAAATAAATATAAAACTAAAACTTCGTAATCCTGAAAAACTCAATCAATGAGTTTCATAAATCAACTCTTGGCTTTACATTGAAAGTTGCTATATTCCCTAGTTAACTGGATTTCATGTTCCATAATTCATGGGGAATAATAAGCACACATTTTATAAACAAGAGGAAAAGCTACAAAAGGTAATCTAAAGGTATGAAACTCATATGTTTTATATTTCCTTCATTTATATTTTGGAAATGTTTGTCATCTTCAAAAAGGGGGAGATTGTTGGCTAAATGGACATCTATAAATCCCTTTGTTTTGATTATGACAAACATTTCATTCTTATTAATCTAACGAGCTACTTGAGTGTGCAGGATTAAGGTGGATGACAAAGCAACTAGGGAAAATCCACATGCTTACATATTTATTTTCATGCAATGTAATCACTGTTGTAAAAACTTGTACAAATATATAATGTACAAGTACTTAGATTGCACGTAAATCAAGCGTTAGATTCTCCCTAGCTAAACACCACATTTAGACAAGTCATCCCATTCAAATAGGATCACTTATGCACACTCACACATATAATTAGTGCTTAAATTGAAACATTGAAACAGGGTCAAACTCGGTCGACCAACTCCTCGACCGAGAGACTCCTGTCGACAATCTTCTCGACCGAGAAAGATCCAAAGTAGCCGTTAGACACAACTGACAAGGTAGTTGACAGTTGGAGATAGACGTTGCAAATCACTTGATCCAGAGAGCCTGTCGGTCGACAAAACTTCGGCCGAGTAGGTGTCTCGGTCAACCATTCCTCGACCGAGATGATCTCTGACAGAAACTGCAGAGTGAATTAATTAGCCGTTGCTAAAGCAACAAACTTGTACCTAACGGCTAGTTAAGCACTTAGAAACCCCTAGAAGTTGTCTAGAACGTCCTTAAGCATCCTTAGGCCATTCCTATAAATAGGACAAGCCATAGGACACTAAAACACACTTGCTACACTTGAGAATCTCTTGAGCATACTTTGAGCAATCTGTTTTGTGAGCAAATTGAGCATTGTGATCATTGGCCTACTTTCTCCTTAGCTCAATTTCATGTCCTATAGGCTAGTATCTCCTACCTACTGCAATCACAAGTTCACACACTTGTCTAGGAGATCTATACGCTTGATCTAGGCAAATCAAGCCTTGGGCTATAAAGGATAAGTTGTAATTTCCGTTTTTCTTTCTTGTTCCCTATTATTGTTTGTACTCTCCTTGCTACTCCTAGGTTGGAGGCTGCGGATTGGAGAGGGTGAAGATCTTCTCGGTGAAGAAGGAGACTTTGAGCTACTTCAGAAGGCTGGTGCAACGGGAGGTTACTTCAAGATAGGAAGGCTACTTCAAGGGGGAGCTTGGAGTTACTTCAAGAAGGCTACCTCAAAGTTGGTGCACCTACTTCAAGTGAAGGCTGCCCAAAGGGTGTAAAGGAAAGTATTGTATTTTGTATAAATCCTCGAGAGGTAATAAAATAAATACTTTCAAATCCCGGTTGGGTAAGCAACCGGGTAGTGGACTGACAACTTTAGTATTTGCTAAAGTTGCAACCACTCTAAACGCCTGTCTCCTTCTTCTATTCTCAAAATTATTTTAAAACTCTATTCACCCCCCCCTCTAGTAGTTTTCAATGCAATTTATTGCTCAAGAACTGAGCTTCTATCATCTAGTGGCTATCACAGAATAAGTCAAAGATAGAGATGACTTCATTACAACAAAGTTCTTATCCGGCTCTGAGTTCTTCTTGCAGTTCAGACCGCAATGTCATCCTATCTTCTGACAAACTTCCAAGCTTAGAAGAAGCTTACTCACAGATTTTACAGTCAAATTTTGAACCGATTGATCCTACAGTTGTCCCCATGGTTGTATAGGTGTCCAGGTGTTCCAGGGGGACACCCATACAACCTAGGTGCCCAGGTGGAGCCCAAAACATTTTTATATATATTTTATTTTAATAGATATATGTAAATTTTTGAAAAATGCAATATGTTAAATATGTAATCAATGTTCTAGCATCGTATGAAGAAAGCAAAAAAAAATCATTACATATGGATTGAATCGTGGAAGTTTACCTGAACAAAACCTAAAATAGGAAGTATTGACCTAATTTGAACTCATTTGATCCAAATTTGATCAAATTTGACGTATTTTACCCCAATTTCTGCCTAAATCGGACCTAATTTTGTACACCATGACCTAATGAATCCCAATATCCTTAAAATTTTCATATATTCACCTCAATCAGATAAAATTTGGCCAAATAAGACCTAGTCATCAAATTTAGAACAATTTCCCCCCAAATCATCTTCTTTCCCTTAAATTAGACCTAATGTGCCCAATTTTGACATGATTTGCCCTAAATAAGACCTAATTATGTATATTATAATCCAATCAGACCTAATTTCCCCAAATTTTCCCTATATTGACCTAAACAATATCTAATTGGCCAAATTAGACCTAATCTCACCATATCAGACCATTTCCCCAAAGTCTTACTTTCCTCAAATCAGAGCCAATCTGCTCAAATTTGACATAATTTAACCTAAAATCAAACAAATTTGCATAACATGACCAAATCAAACCTAACCCTAAATTTCCCTATGTTGATCTAAATGAGGCCTTACATGACCAAAGCATACCTAATTCCCCCAAATTAGACCTAATTCCCCTAAATTAGACCTAATTCCCCTAAATCAGTCCTATTTTGCCCAAATAAGATCTAATTCACCCTAAATTGACCCCGTTTGGAATAAATAAGACACAATTTAGTCACAAAATGACTCAATTTGATCACATTCAGATCTAATTTATACTAAATTATCCTTGAATTGGCTTAATTTGGGCCTCAAAAGGTCTTAGGCAACAACTTAGGTCAATTAGGGGACTGGGTGCCCAGTTTGAGGTGGGCTGACTTAAGCCTAGGCGCCGCCCAAGAGAGTGTGGGTACAACACAGGTTGTCCAGTCTCCTAGAGATTCTCATGCATCTATAGACATTGCAGTTAGAGGTGACCGTATAGGTACAGGTCGAGGATGTGGCACACATCCTAAGTGCACTTTTCGTGACAAACCTGGACACATTTGAAAAATGTTGAAATAAGCGTGGCAGACCTGTTGCACCACCCGTGGGGGTAGCAACTTGTGCTGGCACTACTAAGTCATTTGAGCCTCATGCTTTGAGTTCTGGATCTTCTGGCATCACACTCACTAAGGAGGAATATGATAGATATATTCTGGCTGCTCATCATCTGAGTTTAGGATCATCTTCTTCTTCAGCAAACCTGGCATCTACTATTGGTAATTAGGCTACCTCTTTACTGGATGTTGGTTCAACTTCTTCATGGGTGGTTGACTTCGGAGCTTCACATCATATGACTGGTATGAGGAAACTGCTTCACTCCATTGACTCACATATTCCTCACCAATATGTGACAATAGCAGATGGTTCAGTGAGGAGAGTGTTAGCCAATGGATCTGTTTCTTTGACTCCTAGAATTGATCTTAAATCTGTACATTATGTGCTTGCAAATCCATTGAATCTTCTTTTTGCAAAACTGATTGGTACTATGAAATGTACAGTGACATTTGGACCTTCTTGTTTTTTATTACAAGATCTCAAGAGTATGAGGACGATTGGTGGGGGGGCTAGGAAAGGTGATCTCTACCTCTTCCATGGTGAAAGTCTGCCTCGCCAAGTATCTGCTCCTGCTCTGGCTATCCTTTTGAGTGGTTCTCCCTTACTATGGCACTACAAATATGGACATCCTTCTCTAGAGAACTTGACAAAGTTAGAACCTGTGTTATCACAAGTGTCTCCATTAGAGTGTCTGTTCTGTAAATTGGGAAAACATCATAGAATGTCTTATCCCAGTTGCGTCAATAAACAAGCTTCCTGTCCCTTTGAGTTAGTCCAGTATGATGTTTGGGGTCCTGTAAAAGACAACTATAGTGGTTTTCAATATTTTATTTCCTTTGTCGATGATTTTTCTCACATGACATGGATTTATTTGTTGAAGAGTCGAGAGTCTGTGTTATCCATTATCAAGCATTTTCATCAAGAAATAAAAATCCAATTTGATTGCAATATTAAAATTCTTCAATCTGATAATGCCTTGGAATATGTTCAAAGTGATATGGCTGATTTTTGTAGTTCTATTGGGATGATACATCGTACATCTTGTCCTCACACTCCTCGACAAAATGGGATAGCTGAGAGGAAAAATCATTGTCTTCTTGATATTGCCAGGACAATTATGTTTCAATCCAATGTTCTTAAGAGATCATAGTTGATGCTTTACTTACTGCATGTTTCCTTATTAACAGGAAGCCCTTTTCTATGGTTCAAGGACATACTCCATTCTCCGTCTTACGTCCTAATGATCAACCTTTCCTTGTTCCCCTCAGAGTGTTTGGTTGTACTTCCTTTGTCCATAGTTTTGATCCTAAAGCTGATAAATTGTCTCCAAGATTGATATGGACTCTTTTTCTTGGGCACTCTAATACTAGCAAGGGGTACAAGTGTTATTCCCAGTCTCTATCGTATGTTTGTGTCTAGGGATGTCACTTTTCATGAGTCAACTCCATATTTTTCTAGTGTTTCCAGCAAGGGGGAACAATTGTGTGAGAGTGAGAGAGTGCGACCATCAGACATCAGTGAGAGAGTGCCCCCATCAGACATCAGTAAGAGAGTGCCACCTATCATTCTTGACCATACTGTAGTTTAGGAAGAGCAATCAGCAGATGGTACCTTAATTCAACAATATTGACATGTTTATAATAGACGTAACATACATGATCCAGAGGAGGTAGTGACTCCAGTCCCTAAGCCTTCCCCATCTCCCTCTACTCAAGAGACTCCTGAAGAACCATCTGACCTTGATGTTCATATTGTTGGCCGCAAAGGTACTTGTTCTTGTACTGTTCGACATCCTATTATAGGTGTGTATTGTTTATCAAAATTATCTAAGAAATCTCGTTCATTTGCTCTTGAGATTGATTATGTGGTCATTCTAAGAAATCATCTTGATGCTATGAAGGATATCAGTTGGAAGTAGGCAATGCAAATGGAAATATCTTCTTTTCTACAAAACAACACCTGGGAACTTACTGACTTACCTCTAGATGAAATTGTTGTGAGTTGCAGATGGTTATTCATAGTGAAACATAATCCATATGGTTTAGTTGAGAGGTTGAAGGCTAGACTGGTGGCAAAAGGTTACACTCAGACATACATGGTTGATTTCTTTGAGACCTTTTCACCTGTGGCTTGTCTGAACTCAGTGTAGATTCTTATTTCTCTGGCTACTACATTCAACCGACCTCCATTTCAGCTTGATGTCAAGAATGCCTTTCTTCATGGTGAACTATAGGTTGAGGTGTACATGGAGCAACCTCCTGGTTTTGTTGCTCAGAGGGAGTGTCAAAAAGTATGTAGATTGAAAAAAGCCATCCAAGGGTTGAAACCATCTCCTAGAGCTTGGTTTGATAAGTTCAGTGATGTTAAACTAAAGTTGGGCTTTTTTCATTCTGTGAGTGATCACTCCTTATTATATTCTATTTCTTATATTGGATCCATCATTATTGCAGTATATGTTGATGATATAGTTATCACTGGTAGTGATTCAAAAGGCATATCACATTTGAAAGAAGGATTGTAGGGGAATTTTCATAAAAAGGATCTGGGCAAACTAAGGTATTTCTTGGGCATTGAAGTACTTAGATATCATGCATGCACTAATTTGTCTTAGAGGAAATATGTGCTTGATTTACTACATGCAGCAAGTATTAGTGAGTTTGAGTCAGTGTCTACTCTTATGGACTATCATATGAAGGAGACGATTGATGATACTGATTATCCAGATCCAAGATATTACATGAAAATTGTTGGTAAACTGATATATCTGATAGTTACTCATCTTGACATTTCCTTTGTTGTAGAAGTGGTGAGTCAGGATATCAGCTCACCACAATAGTCAAATTGGACATTAGTTTGGCGTATTCTGAGATATCTGAAAGGTGCACCTGGTAAGGGAATCACCTATTACAGGCCCAAGACTCTCGTGTCTACTCTTGTTCTTACTGGTTATGCAGATGCAGACCGGTCTGGTAATTTGAATGACAGGAGGTCTACTTCTGGATATTGTACTTTTCTAGGAAATCATCTTACCACCTGGAAAAGCAAAAAGCAGAATGTTGTGGAAAGATCTAGAACAGAGGCTGAGTGTAGAGCAATGACTCATGCTTCTTGCGAGTTGCTTGGGTTCAATCTGTGGTTTCTGAATTAAAGATTCCTATGTTGTCTCCCATAGGGCTCAGATGTGACAATCAAGCTGCAATATATATTGCCAAGAACCTTCCATGAACGCAATAAGCACATAGAGGTTGACTGCCACTTCATCAGAGATCAGATCAAGAATGGGAAGGTTGTGACTCCTCATGTCAAATCTGAAGATCAACTTGCCGATATTCTCATAAAGCCATCGAGTCCAGCAGCCTTTTAGAACTTTTGCAACAAGCGGGGCATACACGATGTGTACACTCCAGCTTGAGGGGGTGTTAATATATCTTATTTATATTCAACTTTATAATGTTTTATAATTTCTATTTACTATTGGACCTTTATGTAATTTCTCTAAAGTGCTCTTATTAATAAAAGGGTGAGGAAACACATTGCTCCTCACTAGACTACTGCATTGCACATATCATTGTGGCACCCTGATTTTGTACACATGTTATAGAAGAGTGATGATGTTTTATGAATTCCTGTCAACCTACCACCGACCCTCCTTTACCTAGACTTGAGACCGACTACATTTGCATATGATATGTTGAACATAGGCGGAGTTAACAATAGAGGAGAAAATCATTGCATGATACTAAGTAGATAGGGAAACAATGCATCGAGATTGAAAACACAAGGTACAAAATTTGGTATACATGTAATGATAAACATAGAATTGGTGTTGGAATTATTATTGATGAGATGTTGAAGGATGATGTCGTCAAGATCACAAGAATGGGTGATAAAATCATTGCTATCAACAATGTTCTTGGAAGAAAGATTTTTAATGTTATTACCACCTATGAACTCCAAGTTAGCCTTAGTAAGAAGAATAAGAAAGAAATTTGGGATAACATGGATGGAATGATGCAAGGAATGATGATATAGGAGACGATGATTATTGTGAGTGACTTAAATGACAATGTGGTGAGCTATGTTGTATGTGAGAGAGTTCATGAAGGTTTTGGATATGATATCAGACATGGAGGAGAGAGGATATTAGATTTCACATTTGCTTATGATATGATTTAGGCAAATACACATTTCAAGAAAAGAGATCCCATATGATTACTTTCAAGATTGAGAGAAGTTGTAGCCCAATTGATTACTTCCTTACAAGGTGGTTGGATCGAAAAGTATACAAGGATTGTAAAGTGATCCCCAACAAAGAACTCACCACCCAAAATAGGTTGATGGTTTTTTATGCTAACATGAAAATCAACAAAGGTAAGCATAATAGAAAAGCTAAGATAGAAGGATCAAGTAGTGAAATCTTAAAGGAGAAAAGAAGTCGACATTTTATGATAAACTTATCAAGGACCTTGAAGTGGTTTGATTTTTAACTCTAGGTGACAAAGTATGAGCTCTTGCATGAAACAATGGCCAAAGAGGTTTTGGGAGAGTCCTAAGGGTGTGTGCTTCCATGGAAGGAGACATGGTGGTGGAATAATAAAGTGCAAAAGCCTATTGAACTCAAAGGTATAGTCACAACTTTGGTATTCGGGATATGTACGGTCAAGCTGAAAAATTCAGAATTCGGCAATTATCCGGAAAATTCAGATAAAAATCGGTCAACATAAGGTATACGGTCAACTATTCTAGAAAAAGTTAGGAAAAAACGTATATATACACATACATACACAGATACATACGTACATACATACATACATACATACATACATACATATATACATACATACATACATACATACATATATATTATATACAAACCTTGATTTACCACCCACCCAGGCGTTCGGCCTCCGCCACGAGCATGGGAGAGGGGGGAAGAAATCTTTATCTCTTAATCCCATATTATATACAGGCTGGTAACGGAATAGCATGTTTGGCAAATTCCATGGTCCCCAATGAAGGGACCCGGGTTTGAAACCACACAGAGAAGCATCTTTTGATTTACCGCCCTCCCTGGCGTCCAACCTCCACCACGGGTTATGGGAGAGGGGGAGAGAAATCTTTCTCTCTTAATCCCACATATATTATATATACACACATATACATACACACATAAAGATTGAATTAATGAAGATACATTAACTTGATTAAATTGATTACACTAATATTTAAAGACCAACTAATTGATTAATGTACTCAAAATTCTGAAAATCACCTAATGCACTGATTGTAATAGAATTTGTAGGTAAGAAAAAAATAAACAAAAAAGGAAGAAGGGTTTTGAGCTCAGTCAGTGATGTAGAGGGTTGCAAACTTGTCACCATAAACCCTAAACCTTTCTTGAGTTTGGGTGTTGTGTGCCTCATGTCAAAATCACACGTCCATTAACCCTAGCCTCGTTGAGCTACAAAAATAGAATAACAATTTTAAGGGGAAGAAGTTGAAGGAGGGGAATGGAAGGAACATGAATGAAGATGTTGGGGGAGCATATCTAGATTCAAAAGAAAGAGGAAATCAGGAAGGGAGGAGGATACATAAGAGAATGGGTAAATGAGGATGATATAGTAGCAACTAGAAAGGTGGAGGTTTGGAAAGAGATGGGAGGAATTAGCCAACTATGATAGAGAAACCAAAAAGAGAAGAGAGGAGGAAGGAGAGGTGGAATGTGGAAGTTGAAAGCGTGAAACAACAAGCAACAAGAAGAGGAAAAATTGGGTGGAAGAAGGGACAGTGATGGAGGAACTAGGAAAGAAGAGTTGCTGCAGCAAGAAGAAATTGGTGTGGAAGAGGGGATGATGGAAGAAGAAGGTTTGGAACGTGGAAGCTGGAACCAACAGGATGAGGGGGAAGAAGTTTGAAGTTGCTACGACAGGAAGAAATTGTGCAGGAAGAGGGGAGGATGGAGGAAGAAGTGGGATAGAAATGGGAAGACGGGAAGGTGGAGGCATGCTTTTCCATTGGTAGTTTCTCCTAGTCCAGATTTCTGTCGAGGGCTCGAGGAAGGTTGGAGAGTTTAGAAAAACCCTATTGCAAATGAAAAAAAGCTAAAAAAACCAACCGTACAGAATAGTTAAAATGAGAATAAAATGCATAACATGAATAAAATGGGTACAAAATGTGAACATATTACTTGTTTTAGAGTTTAATACGATTTTCAATATGACAGCTCAAAAATACACGTTTAAACGTGTGTTTTTAAAAAAAAAGGAAAATGTTGTGACTATGCTCAAAAGGAATATATATAGGAGCTTTCCCAAATCCAGAGATGATGCAACATTTTAGAGATTCAAACAAGCAAAGAAAGATGCTAAGAAGGCAGTTCAAGACGCAAGATCCAAATATTTTGATGAAATTTATAAGAAGTTGGACAATAGAGAAGGGGAAAAAGATATATATCAAATGGCTCATATAAGAGAAAGGAAAGGTAGAGACTTGAGTTAAGTAAAGTGCATCAAGAATGAAGATGGCAATGTTGGTGAAAGATGATGATATAAAGAACCAATGGAGAAAATACTTTCATAAGCTTTTCAATAGAGATATTGTGAATAATGCAAGAGACTCGGGTGATAGGAATGCAAGAGATATCACTTACATACGACGCTATCAGAGGTCAAGAATGCTTTGAAAAAGGATGAAAATGAAAAGGTATGTGGTCCAAACAGTATTCCCATTGATGTATGGAAGTGTATGGGGGATGAAGGAGCTAAGTGGTTAACAAATTTCTTTAATAATATTATGGAGACAAAGAAGATGTCAAATGAGTGGAGATATAGTGCTATAGTCCCAATCTACAAGAATAAAGGAGATGTTCATAGCTGCATAAACTACAGAGGATCAAGTTGACGAATCACACTATGAAGTTTTGGGTGGACTATTGAACAAAGGATAAGATCGAGTACTCAAATATCAGACAAGCAATTTGGCTTTAGTGTCAGGAAGATCAACAACATATGCTATATTTTTGATAAGGAGGCTTATGGAAAAGTATAGAGAAAACAAGAGACGTCTTCATATGGTTTTTATTGATCTAGAAAAGGCATATGATTGAGTACCCAAGGAAGTGTTATGGAGGGTTTTGCATAAAAAAGGTGTGTCGATTCAATACATTGACCTAATTAAAGACGTGTATGATGGCTCAATGCAAGTATTAGGACTCCTAGAGGAGAGACATCAAGTTTTCCTATCACCGTTGGGGTACATCAAGGATCAACACCCATCCCATATTTATATATTTTTGTTACGGATGAACTGGAAAAGAATGTTCAGGATGATATCCCTTAGTGCATGCTATTTGTTGATGATATCATGTTGTTTGATAAGAAAAAAAGAAATATTGAATGATAAAGTTAAACTTTAGAGAAACGAGTCAGAATCTAATGGATTTATAACAAATAAAAGTAAAACCAAATATATGCATTGCAATTTTAGCCAATCTAGAATTGTGAATGGTGGGGTCAAGTTGGATGGAATGGATGTACTGATGAAATAAGTTTCATTACTTGGGTTCTGTTATTGAAAGTGAGAGTGATGTTTGCCATAGGATCACAACAAGATGGGTGAAGTGGATGAGTGTGACTGGAGTATTATGGGACCAGAAGATTCCTCTTAGAGTAAAAAAATAGTTTTATGAAGCAATTATATGACCAACTATGCTATATGGGTTGAATGTTGGGTAATGAAGAATAATATCTCAACAAGATGAATGTGGCCAAAATGTGTATGGTAAGAGGGATGTGTGGTAAGACAAGAAAAGAACATTTAAGAAATGACTATATTAGGAATGAAGTGGGGGTAGTGAGCATTGAGGACAAGTTGCATGAGATCGGTCTAAGATGGTATTCACATGTGCAATAGAACCGACAAATGCACCTATTCAAAGTAAGGCTATTGAGTTAAGAAAAATTAAAAGAAGTCGACCTAAATTAGCTTAAGAAGAGATTATGAAGAGAGATCCTTAATCTTTTGATCTTGATTAGAGAATGTGCCACTGGAACTGTTATTAACCCAATCTCAATCCCACTACCTAAACAGTGATAGATGGATTGAAACATCCGTCCCTAAGTGGCTCGAAGGAAATCACAGTAGAATATACAATAAGAAATAATATCTCAGAATATAAAGTTTAACAAGAACTAACCATTCCTTTTAACATCACCCCTCACGATTTTGATGTTCTTGAGTGTGCCAATTGCATCAGAGTAATGGTTGAATGCGGAAGCGTTATTTTGGTGGTTCACTTGTTATGCCTAAAATCAAGAAACCAGACACAATGAATGAGAAAACATTGGTACGCTGTAGAAAATCAAACATAATTATATAGATAGATAAATAGTGCTCGGAAAAAGTAATATAAATATAAGAGAGATAAATTAAAGATTGTCGTGCTTGATCCATCACCTATCTTCAGTGTGATTGTCACGACCACACCAGTTGCAGTAGCGAGGTCCAGTGGCTTGACCTCATCCAGGAGCAGTAGAAGTGCCTCTTCTGCCAGAAGGTGGTGGACGTCCTCCACGACAACGTCCAGAAGCAGTAGTACGAGCAACCAAGGCAGGATGCTCAATAGCTGGTGTAGAGGAAACAAATGGTAGTCGATGGACCCGCTTTAGAACATCACAAAGAGTTGGTAACGGATCACTTGACAATATTTGGTCAACCACACCTAAAAAAGAAGCGGGAAGTGCAGCCAAGAACTGAACCAGTTGGAGTTCATTGTGTTTCTTCTGATCTTCTTTGATGTCAGCAGTCAACGGGTGGTAGATCTCATACTCATTCCAGAAAATGGAGCACTGGTTGTAAAAACCTTCAATAGACACATCTGAGGAGTACTTCTTTTTGGCTAGGTTTTTGAAAATTTCAAAAACCCTCTTCGGATTTTGCTGGTGTGAGTAGTCATGAGACAGTTGGTCCCATGTTGCTTTGGCATCATGAAGGCACAGGAGAGATTGACTAATGCGTGGCTCGGTATTGTTGAGAAGCCAGGTCATAACGCTTGAGTCGTCTTTAGACCATTGGGCATAAGCCTATTTGGTCTTGTAGTCAGCAGTAGCACCAGGGGCAGGAGGTGGATCAGTAGTAAGGTGAGAGTGTCGACCTTGAGCCTTCACATATAGGACAAAGGACGCCGACCACTGATGGTAGTTGGATCCATTGAGCTTGAATTTGGTAACACAGAGAGATCTAGGAGGCTCCACAGATTCCATACTGGGTAGAGGCAGGCAATCGTATGATGGTGACGTAGCAGCAACAGGCATTAAGTAAATAACCCACGATGGGAAGCAGCAGATAGTAAATAATGAACCCTCTATGGGGCAGTAGCAGCAGCAGGGATCTGACTCATCAGATCAGAAGGACCCGTATTTGGGCAGAGATATATAAAAAGAACATAAGCCATCATGATGAAATCAATAACCCTTCATGAGGCACAGGCAGAAAAAGAACCAGAGACGTAGGGAACTCTCAACGTGAGAGATCTATGGTTGTCCGAAAGAGTAGATTACCTGCTAGGAGAAGAAGAATGATGAGATTGGTGAAGAAGGAAGAAGATGGAGGAAGAGGTGGAGAGGGATGGGTGGTGGTAGTTGATGGGTGAGGGGGGAAGAGCTACTGCGACAGCAGGAGGGGGGCGGGCGGCGGGTGGTGGGTGGGTATAAGGGGCGGTGGTGGGTGGTGGAGGTGGAGGGGTGGCGGGTGGTGGTGGGGCTGGGCAGGGGAAGTCGGCAACGCTGGGTGGAGGGGGGTGGCGGCGGCGTTGGGTGGGCGGGGGGCGGCCCGGGGGGGCTTCAGGGCATGGGGACAGAGTGGGAAGAAAAAAAGGCAATCGAGCCTGCTCTTGATACCATATAGATAAACCAAGGATTGTTTATTGAATAAAATCAGTGTACAATGCAGTCTCTATATAACATAAGAGAATAGAGACTAAAGTAGAGGTGAGCAATATGGGGCTAAACTACAGAAGTAAACAACAAAAGTGAGGCACATGCTATGCACATGACACTCAATAAAACATAACAAAAAACAACATATCTCTATATCTTCTAGCTTGAAAACAATCATCATCATCATCATCTAAGCCTTAGTCCCAACTATGTTGGGGTCGGCTACATGGATCCTACATTTCCATTCAGCTCTATCATGGGCCATATTCTGTTTGAGATGTAGAGATTCAAAATCTCTCTTTATAAGTTCATCCCATGTTAATTTAGGCCTTCCTCTTCTTCTTTTTATAGTGTTTGGCTCAATAGAATTGCTTCGTATAGGTGCACTAGTTGGTCTGTGTTGCACGTGTCCACACCATCTAAGTCGGCCCTCGAGCAACTTGTCCTCAATGCTCATCGCCCCCACTTTATTCCTGATATAGTCATTTCTCAAGCAATCTTTTCTTGTCTTCGCACACATCCATCTCAGCCTCAAGATGATGGGTGCGAAAGATTTGATAAGCTTCCAAGAGGTCAGCGTGAAAGCTATTTGGTTGATGTAGAGCACCACGTTCATCTTGTTGAGACCTTGTTTCTTCACCGCCCAACATTCACTCCCATAGAGCATGGCTGGTCATATAGTTGTTCTATAAAACTTACTTTTTAACCTGAGAGGGATCTTTCGATCGCATAATACTCCAGTTGAACTCCTCCATTTCAACCATCATGCAGTGATCTGGTGACAAACATCATTTTGGACATCCCCGTATATTTGAATAATAGAACCCAAGTAACATAATTTATCACATTTTGCTATATCTACACCGTCCAACTTGGCTCCATCATTCACACTACGAGATTGGCTGAAATTGCAATGCATATACTCAGTTTTTCTCCTACAAATCATCAATCCATTTGATTTTAATGCCTTTCTCCAACGTTCAAATTTAGCATTCAATCCATCTTTAGTTTCTTCAATCAAAACAATATGATCAGCAAATAACATACACCAAGGAATATCATCTTGAACATTCTTTGTCAGCTCATCCATAACAAGAACGAATAGATATGGACTATGTGTGGATCCTTGGTGTACCCCAACTGTGATAGGAAAAGTCGGTCTCTCCTCCAGGCATCTTGACACTTGCAGTAGAGCTATCATACATGTCTTTGATCAAGTTAATGTATTGGATTGGCGCACCCTTTTTCTTAAAAGCCATCCATAACACTTCTCTGGGTACTCGATCATAAGCCTTTTCTAGATCGATAAACACCATATGAAGATCTCTTTTGCTTTGTCTATACTTATCCCTAAGCCTCCTTATTAGAAAAATAACATCTGTTGTCGATCTTCTAGGCATGAAACCAAATTCGTTGTTTGATACCTGCGTTATATATCTCAACCTCTGCTCAAAAATCCTCTACCAAAGCTTCATCATGTGACTCATCAGCTTGATACCTATGTAGTTTGTACAGCTCTGGACGTCACCTTTGTTCTTGTAGATGGGGACTATTTTACTATTTCTCCACTCATCTGACATCTTCTTCATCTTCATGATCTTGTTAAAGAAATTTGTTAACCACATAACTCCTTCATCCCCCATACTCTTCCATACATGAATGGGAATATTGTCTGGTCCACATGCCTTTCTCATTTTCATCTTTTTCAAAGCATTCTTGACCTCAAATGGTGAAATTCATCGTGTGTAAATGATATCTCTTGTATTCATGTCACACGAGTCTCTAACATTATATGTAGTATCTCCATTGAAAAGCTTATGGAAGAAATTTCTCCATTGGTTCTTGATATCATTGTACTTCATCAATACTCTGCCATCTTCATTCTTGATGCATTTTACTTGACTCAAGTCCCTTCCTTTCCTTTCTCTTATACACGCCATTTTGTATATATCTTTTTCCCCTTCTCTAGTATCCAGCTTCTTATACATATCATCAAAGTATCTAGACCTTGCCTCCCGAACAACCTTTTTAGCTTCTTTCTTTGCTTGCTTGTATCTTTGGAATGTTGCCTCATCTCGAGATTTGGGCAAGCTCCTATAGATATCCCTTTTTAGTTTAATAACCTTCTATACTTCATCATTCCACCACCAAGTCTCTTTTGGTGGAGGCCTACAAACTTTAGACTCCCCCAAAACATCTTTGGAAATTTTTGTTATGCAGGAGCTCATGTTGTGCCACATAGTGTTAACATCAGACTCCAAGTTCCAAGTTACCTCCTTGATGAGTTTATCATGAAAAGTCAATTTCTTTTCTCCTTTAAGATTCCACCACTTGATCCTACTATCTTGGTTTTTGTTATGCTTGTTATAGACATACTGTGTTATTTACTTATTTTGCCTTGTTATTTTCTATTATATTAGTCCCATATTGCTCACTTATGTATTTGTCCCAACTCTCTGTAGCTATATAAGAGAGTACCCTGTACACCTTTTTCACTCACTGAATAAATAGTCCCCTTCCACTCTATATGGTATCAAGAGCAGGTTCCTATTTTTTCCACCCACCCATGACATAACCCCTTCTCTCCCCCACCCCCCCGCCACTGCCTCCGCCTCACCCCCCTCCTTTCCCCAACCCGCCGCACCGCTGCCCCCCCCGGCCTGACCTCTCTCGTTCGTCGCCACCTCCACCACCACAGCCCCCGCCCGCCGCCTCCTCTACCCGGCCGCTCGTCACCACCACCCAGCAACCCCGCCACCCCACCGCCACCTCCCCTTCTCACCGCCTAGCCTCCCTTCATACCTCCACCCTCCTAACATCTTCTCTTTCGGCTACTCCTCCATTCACCTCTACTCCGGCGGCTACTGGTTTTTACCTTTATTCTTTGTCTACGTCTGGGTGCTCCTCGGATCTACATTCGGACATCCGCTGGCCGGCTAAGTTGAGAGTCTTTCCGTCTCACCGTCCTCTCTGCCTGCGCCCATGACGGAACATTGAGTTTCCTCATGACGGCGTAGGTTTCTCTATGCATATTTTGCCCCATACGGGTTTTCTAATCTGACACGTCAGATTCCTGCTACTGTTATCTGCCCTCTGTGGGTCTCTACTTTGATCTGCTTTTGCACCGACTACTGCTTCTGCCATGGCTTTACCTGAGCCTCCTCGATCTTTGTGTGTCACCACGATGAAACTCGACGGTGGCTCCAACTACCATCTCTGGTCGGCGTCCTTTGTGCTACATGTCAAAGCACAAGGCCGGTATCACCATCTAATGGATGAGCCTCGTACTGCTCCGATTGTTGATTCGGATGACAAAACCAGACAAATCTATGCGCAATGGTCCAAGGATGATTTTGGTGTCTTGTCTTGGATCCTCAACAGTACTGAGCCTCAGATTAGCCAATCTCTTCTCTGCATTCATGATGTTAAGGCCATGTGGGATCAACTGTCCCATGTCTATTCCCATCAGGAGAATCCAAAGTGCGTTTTTGAAATTTTCAAAACCTTGGAGAAAAAAGAGTTCTCCACTGACACTTCCATTGATGACTTCTACAATCAATGCTCAGCTCTGTGGAATGAGTTTGAACTCTACCACCCTTTGACGACGGACATCAAAATTGCTCAAAAGCAACGCAACGAACTGCATCTGGTGCAATTCTTGGTTGCACTTCTTGCCTCCTTTTCTGGTGTGGTTGACCAGATCTTGTCAAGTGACCTGCTACCCACTGTTCAGGATGTTCTCAAACGAGTCCAACTCCTGCCGTCCATGATTCCTACTCTTACTGTTGGGCATCCTGCACTTATTGCTCGCTCTGTTGATTCAGGTCGTGGCCGTGGCCGCGGTTGTGGCCGTGGCGGCCGCCCTCCTCCCTTGGGAGGTCGCGGCTCATCTACCTCTGGACGTGGTGCTCTTCGCGGCCCACACTACTGTAACTGGTGTGGCCAGAACAATCATATTGAAGATCGCTGCTGGATTAAGCACGGCAAGATGGCTTGGGCTAACCAGGCTGCTACAGAAACTATTGCGGACACTATTGCTGACACACCTACTGCTCCAACTAACACAAAATGGTTACGTTCAGAGTTCGAGAAGATGTTCCAGGAATGTCTCGCACATCTTCCATCCTCGTCTACTTCTAGACCCTCTGCCATGCTTGCCTCTCCATCATCTGGTAACAAATAGTGGTGCATTGACTCAGGTGCATCCACTCATATGGCTGGTGATCTTCATCTTTTTTCGAGTCTCAATAAAATTGCTCCTATATCTTCTGTTACTGTTGTGCATGGATCCAAAAGTATTGTTCATGGCAGTGGCATGGTTCCGCTTTCACCAAAATTACACTTGAATTCTGTTTTATATATTCCAAAGTTTCCTGTTAATTTATTGTCTGTCAGTAAGATGATTTAACAACTCAAGTGCTCTATTAAATTTGATCCTTCTAGCTGTATTTTGAAGGATCTCTTCATGAAGACGAGGATTGGTTTGGGCCGTGAAGGACCATATGGGCTATATTATTTGGATGGACATCCTACTGCTGCAGCTATGTTATCTACTTCAGTGACAGGATTAGAATGGCACCTTCGACCGGGCCATCCATTTGCTGTCAAATTAAAACATTTATTTCCTACTTTACCTGAGAAATTTTTTTAAGTGAAACTTGTGTTTTGGGCAAACAAACTCGGTCTATTTTTCCTGCTAAGAAAGTTATTGCTTCTAAAGAAATTTTTGACTTGGTTCGTGCTGATATTTGGGGGCCATGCTCTATATCCAGTCACTCCGGTGTGAAATATTTTATGACATTTATTGATGATTATTCTCTCACCACATGGTTGTTTTTACTTAAAGGTCGGGATACTCAGTTAGAAACTATTCACACCTTCTTTACTGAAATTCACACTCAATTTAATCGGCCTATCAAAATTTTTCGTACTGATAATGTACTCGAGTTCATGCAACAATATGTTACATATTTTTGTGCTGCCCGAGGAACCATACATCAGACCACTTGCCCTTACACCCCTCAACAAAATGGCATCTCTGAACGGAAAAATCGTCATCTTCTTGAGGTTGCTCGCACCCTTCTCATACACTACAAAGTACCCCATCACTTTTGGCCTCAAGCTGTCTCTACGGCATGCTATCTTATCAATCACATGCCTTATTCTATTTTGAAAAATCAAGTCCCGTACGCCACTTTGTTTCCTGATAAACCCTTATTTTCTCTGCCTCCTCGCATTTTTGGCAGTACTTGTTTTGTGAAAAATCTTCGTCCTGGTCTCACGAAACTTGATGCTCGCTCTGTCAAATGTGTGTTTTTAGGATACTACCGTACTTAGAAAGGCTACCGCTATTTTGATCCTATTAAAAAATAGTAGTTTTTTAGTGCGGATGTGACCTTTTTTGAGCATATGTCTTATTATTCTACTGCTGGTGAAATATTATCGGCTGATCTTATGGCTACAACATCGTTACCAATAGTTTTTGAGGAATTACCAGTGCGTGATGTGCCTCAAGAATGCCCATTGCAAGTCTATCAGTGCCGGTCAAAGAACATCAGTGCTTCCAAAGCCCCAACCAAACCAAATCATGCGTCTGCGGTTGATCCACCATCCACTGAGGTATTTTCTGACCTGGATCTTCCTATCAGTTTAAGGAAGGGTGTTCGCTCATGTATTCAACATCCTATCAGTAATTTCTATTCTTTTGACAATCTCTGTGATAACTTTGCTTGTTTCACTTCTATTCTATCTGTTGTGGAAATTCCTAAATCAGCCGAAGAGGCACTTCGCCATCCTTCCTGGAAACATTCTATGGAGAAGGAAATGCATGCACTTTGTGATCAACAGAAATGGGATCTGGTTGATCGTCCCTCTTCTTGCCATACTGTTGGATGTCGCTGGATTTTTACTATTAAATATCAACCGGATGGTACCATTGAATGCCTAAAAGCCTGATTAGTTGCAAAAGGGTATACTCAAACATATGGAGTTGATTATTTTGAAACCTTTTCTCGAGTTGCATGCTTAAATTCTATCTGTATTTTGATATCTATTGTTGTGAATAAAGATTGGTCTTTGTTTCAACTTGATGTCAAAAATGCTTTTCTATATGGAGATCTACAGGAGGAGGTCTACATGGAGCAACCTCTGGGATTTGTTGCTCAGGGGGAGTCTGATTCTAAAATTTGTAAACTAAGAAAGGATATCTATGGTCTGAAACAAAGCCCACATGCTTGGATTGACAAGCTCAGTCATATCTTAATTACCTTTGGCTTTCGGCGTTCACAATCTGATCATTCTGTATTTATCTGTAAAACTGCAGCAAGGCTTGTCATCCTTATTGTGTATGTTGATGATATTGTCTTATCTGGCAGTGACAGTGCAGGGATACAGGCAACCAAAAAGTATTTGGCACAACACTTCATCACCAAAGACCTAGGGAAACTACGATATTTTCTAGGTATTGAAGTTCCTAGATCTTCTGTAGGGATATGCCTGTCATAGAGAAAATATGTCCTTGATCTGTTGCAGGAGACATGCATGCTGGGTTGCAAGCCAGCCAACACTCCTCTGGATCGTCACCAGTTCAGAAGACTAGTTGGCAAGCTTATCTATTTGACTGTCACTAGAGCTGACTTAACAGCTGTTATTGGATTCATAAGTCAGTATCTTGATAAACCCCGACAATGCAACTGGGATGCTATTTGTCACATCTTACGATATCTCAAAAGCTCTCCAGGGAAAGGGCTTCTGTACAAAAAGCATGGCCATTGCAATTTATCTAAATTTTCTGATTCTGACGATGTAGGAAGTCGATCTGACAGGAAATCTACATCTGGATATTGCACTTTTGTGGGAGGAAATCTCATTATGTGGCACAACAAAAAGCAGACAGTTGTTGCCCAGTCGAGTGCAGAGGTAGAATATAGAGCCATGGCTCATACTGCATGTGAGCTTTTGTGGGTCTGTGGTCTTCTGACCGAGTTTGATATCACATCTTCTAGCCCCAATCCTATGTTCTGCGACAATAAGGCATCCGTTTTCAATTTGAGCAACCCCACCTTCGATGAAAGAACAAAGCACATTGATGTTGACTGCCATTTTGTTCGGGAGAAAGTCCTGTCTGGACACATCTGCACTCCATATTTCAGCACTGAGAAGCAACTTGCAGACATCTTCACCAAAGTTCTACCTAAACCTCACTTCCAGACACTCATTGACAAGCTGGGCTTATTCGACATCTACGCTCCAGCTTGAGGGGGAGTATAGACATAATGTGTTATTTACTTATTCTGCTTGTTATTTTCTATTGTATTAGTCCCATATTGTATCTGTCTCAACTCTCTATAGCTATATAAGAGAGTACCCTGTACACCTTTTTCACTCACTGAATAAACAATTCCCTTCCACTATATACTTGCCTTTATTGATCTTAATGTTAATATCCAAAACCACCAACCTATGTTGGGTCGTGAGTTCTTCGCCATGAGTCACTTTACAATCCTTGCATATGTTACGATCCACCCGCCTTGTAAGGAGGTAATCAATTTGGATACAGTTGTGCCCACTCTTGAAAGTACTCTTATGAGATTCTCTTTTTTTGAAATGGGTGTTTGTCAAAATCATATCATATGCAATTGCAAAATCTAATATCCTCTCTCCTTCTCCGTTGTCACTGCAATATCCAAAATCACCATGAACTCTCTCATATCCAGCATTGATACTCCCTATATGGCCATTTAAATCACTCCCAGTAATAATCTTCTCCTCGATCGGTATTCCTTGCATCAATTCACCCATGTCATCCCAAAAATCCTTCTTTGCATCCTCGCTAAGGCCAACTTGGGGGGCATAAGTGCTAATAATGTTAAAAATATCTCCCCCAAGAACAACCTTCATAGCTATGATTCTATCACCCATCCTTGTAATCTTGACGACGTCATCCTTCAACATCTTATCAACAATAATACCTATGTCGTTTCTATGTTTATCAGTACCTGTATACCAGATTTTGTATCCTGTGTCTCCAATCTCTCTATAATGTTCCCATGTCCACTTGGTTTCCTTCAAGCAAGCTATATTGACTTTTCTTCTCATCATGGTATCCACTATCTCCAAAGATTTCCCTGTCAAAGAACCAATATTCCAAGATCCAACTCTAATCCTTTTTTGTTGAACTTGCTTTTTTACTTGCCTTCGTCGAAAATGTTGACTGTGCACATTTTTCACTGCATCAGGGCATGCGGCAGGACTAGCTTCTTTACCCACACCAGTCCAAGATGTGGAAACCCTTGCACATTTTTCACTACATCCGGGTGATGATGCAGTGGAACTTGCTTCTTTACCCACACCCGTCCAAGATGTGGAAGCCCTTGTTTGTCCTTCATCACAACCGGGTGCCGCTGTGTCAAAACCCCTTGCATATTTATCACTGCACCCGGGTGCCGATGCAGCGCGTCGCTGGGTAGGGACACTCCAACAAAATTCTTATGAGGATCCATGTCATAGAAAGAGTGACAAAGTTTTTATAGGATGGCTGTCAACCTACCATCAACCCTCCTCCTTTACCCGGGCTTGGGACCAGTTACATGTACACAAAATATGAAAACATAGGTGAAGTTTTCTAGCTTAAAAACAATAAAAAACAAAAAAAAGATACATCTCATAAGTTTCTCCCAATATAGAAGCAACATCAGGGCTAACACATACTGACAATGGCTATGAATTGATTAGGCATCTAGGTAAGTATTTTGACTTTTCCTACTTTTTCTATTAGGCAATGCCAACATCGTCGTCATTTCAACCGATATTGATGATGTTTGCCCAAATTTATTGATGTTTCTGATTTTAGAAGTTACCTTTTTTTTTTACTTTGCTAGCTATAAGCACTACATTGGCGACTTTTCTTCGAATGTCAACAATATATACTATGCATATTACTCATATGTTTTGCGGTTCCACAGTGTGTGCCGTTGAAAATATTTTCCTTAATATTTAAATTGGAAATATGGTATTGTTTTTCGTGTTCTTACATATCTTCTATGTTCTTATAATCTTATTAAGGAATTCCATTCACCAAACAATTCCTGTTCTTATGTATCTTCTATGCTCTTATAATCTTATTAAGGAATTCCATTCACCAAATAATTCCTTTGTTTGCATTTTTCTATCATATGATATGGGTATTGCTCGTCCGACAATCTATTTTTTTCGATTTTGATCTTCTTTCAAAGCGGTCTCGACCTTGACTATATTACATCTCTTTTTTTATTTTGATAAGTCAACTGCGAGCTGTGTTATTTAATTATATCCATCAAATAGTTTGTGGAGATAGTTTCCCGTTGATCCTTGATATCCTTATCCTTAATAAAACTCTATTATTTCTCAAATGAATAATGAAACTAAATTCACTTCAGAAATTATTTATTTCAATAGTGCAATTGAAAACTACATAGAAACTAGAATGTATGATTCCTACTTAAAATCTTCATGTTGTTGGAACCCTGCACCAATACCAGTTTCTTTCAATAGGAATTAGCTATTTATATAAGTTGATCAACACAGGATGCCTGCCATCCGAAGCATAAACAATAAAAGTAATTAAATGTACCACTTAATCTAATGAGGAGAAATTTGGATTGAGTACACACCAAACATGCACTAAATAACTGAATAAGACATTCCATATAGGGGGTTTAGCCAAATTGGGATAGAGATTGTACCTTTGCAATGAGGGAGGTGATCAGTTCATAATTATGCAATGTAGAGTATTGATGCATCCCCGCTAGTGGTGCTTTTACACCCCACGAGGTCGGAGCGCACGAGATGTGGGATCTTATGCTTTCGAATTTTATAGACCTACACTAACTACCTACGTCTACTAAGACACTACGCCTGCAAGCCCACGGGGTCGTGTCGTAGTATAGGGAGGCGGTAAGTACAGGGTCGATCCACGGAGATAGAGGGGGCACTAGAGTTAGACGGGGTAAGCTATGTTCCTATTGCAGAGAGTAAGGTTTTTAGGGTTTTAAGGTTGATTGGTTGATTACGCTAATGAGAAAATAAGAAATGCGAGATGGAAACTAAATTATGGAAGAGCAAGAAAATTAGTAAACTAAGTTATCAAACTAACTAAGCAAGAGCAAGAAGAGCTACAGTACTCTAGCAAGGTAAGAAGCAAGTAAGAACTAAACTGACCACTAGCTGGAGCAAGAGCCTAAGTTAACACTAAACAGTAAAACTAAGCAATTAGAGTTTTAAGCAAGGTGATTAAGGTGGGTGGGCTGTTTGGGTAATGTAACTTTGATATTAGTTTGGGGGAAGATCATTAAACATGCATGGTTCTCATTTCATATCTAGATTACCAAACCAAACAATAAGGTCAATGCCATTAGAACATACCCTATACTACTAGTAGAAGACTAGGGTTAGGTGTAATTCTAATGATATTAACCAAATTTAGGTTTCTAGGGTAACTGATAGTGAGTAATTGATGGTTGAGGGTAGAGATGGGAGTAAAGATGAGGGCATTTAACCTCATGCCACTTGCCACTCTAGCCTTTAGAAGGCCCTAGACAATTACATCAATCTCACTTACACTAGCTACTTAGATATCACACTCATTTGTAGGAGGAGGGATGTGTATGTGGGAACAAAGGAGGCTAGCTAGGGATCCACTAATTGGACCTAGGAGCCATTCCTAAGATTGCCACATACACCCCAATTCCTCCTAGAAATGAAGTGTCATCAAAAACCTCACAACAAGCAATTCATACAAGAAGCACAAACCACATGCAATAAGATAGGAAAAGAGATAGAAGCAAGAAGTAATCATCATAGATATGAATTAAGTTCATTATAAGAAATTATCCTCCAACATGGTATCAAAGTTACATTTAAGTCCCAAACATCCCACCACAAGGGGCTTAGCTAGACATGATCAAGAAAACAAGAAAAGAAAGGGGTAGAAGAAGTAGGGACTCCATGAAGCTTGATGTGGAAGCCTCCTTCTTCACCTCCAAGCTTGTTGTAGACGTCCTCCCTCCTCCAAGGGTGCAAGGGTGCATGAAAATGGTGGAATGGATGGATAGAAACCTAGAGAAACTAGGTTTCTATGGTGGAAGTGAGTGGAAAGTGGGTGGAAATGGGATTGAATGCAAGGAAGTAGGTGGATAGGAGTAATGGATGCAAGGGAGAAGCTAGGTTGCGACTATGAAGTGCTCTCTCCAAAGACCTAGAAGCAACTAGTGCTTATATAGCAGCTAGGGCTAGGTGGGGTAAAATAGGAAAAACAGTGGAAAGTTGTATAGGGTAGGTGATCACCACGGTCATGGTGGGTGTGCCACGGCTGTGGTGAGGGCAGTGGGGGACGACCGTGGTGCGTGAAAACGGTCGTGGTATGAAGGAAATGGTAGCTGATGGTGGCCACGGCCGTGGCGGAGTGCCACGGTCGTGGTGGTTAACATCACCACGGCCGTGTTGGGTAACAAGGCCGTTTTGGAGTAGTTGGAGGTGACCATGGGGAGGGGCCACATGCGTCCTGATCAGCATCGGCCACGGTCGTGGTTGGGAGGCAAATTCCCTGTTGGCGACTGACTTCTTGCAATTTAATTTCCACGACCGTGGCAGGGTGCCACGACTGTGTTCTCTTCTCCTGACCACGAACGTGCTGATGGCCACGGTCGTGTTGTCTTCAGTGGCCACGGTCGTGGCGGGGAGGCCACGGTCGTGGGCGATCTATGAAATTCCTTGTTGCAACATGTTGGAATTTGGCAATAAAGCCACGACTGTGGCATTGTGGCCACGGCCGTGGTGAGGCTTGACTTCTTGGTTTTGCTTCTTACTTTGTCAATTTCGGATGTCTTTGCTCGGGGATGATTCTTGGCCACTGGAGGTAGGTTGAGGGAGACTTTGGGGCCTTCTTTGGGTCCCTCCTTGAGTGGGGGAACCTTAGAACTCCCTCTCTCTTTGTCGTCCATCTAAGCATGGTCCAAGTACCTGAAAAACAGTGCAAAGAACATCCATAAGCGTATTTGCAATGATAATCATATTGGGGGAAAATACTTGTAATCTAACATGTTTAGATGCAACTTATATACAGAATGGCACATGATGGAGCCCTAAAATAGGGCTGCATCACCACCCCAAACATAAAACATACTTGTCCTCAAGTATGCGGCAACTTAATCTCTCTTTTCCGTTCTTTTCAACAAAAACAAATGACAAATGCAAAGCAGCAAAAAATTATTGAATATATAGTCTTGGAAGTGACTGAGTGCATGTGTCTCACATCTCACCTCTCCTTCTTTCACAACCCAATCATGAACTGAGCACTGAGCATACAAACTTCAAATATAAAGCATAGAAACACAAGTTGTCCATATGTCCTTTATGTCATTCCGGGTAAACCGTTTCATGTTGATGTTAATCACAGGTGACTAGGAGTGTTGTTTCACTTTCATGCATTTAGTCTTATGCTTCAAACCACACTAGATGATCCACATCTCTGTAGAAAGGGTAAAGTGACCTAGATTTGATGTTTTCTAGCTCAATGGGTATAAAATAAGAAGAAAGGGTTGTGGTAAGATTTGGAGTGCTTTTACACACTCTTCTTTTCTTTATTTGAATGCCCCTAAACAGGAGCATCCTTTTATTTTATTTTTGCTTTTCTTTTTCTTTTTTATTTGCCCTTGGTGTAGATAGGGTATATGGTGGATAGAGTGAAACGGGGAGATAAAGATATGGCCACCCCAAACTTTTGGATGTGGCCACGGCTAATATGTGCACTTTGGCATCTTTTTATGAGGCGGAGGGGTATGAAGATGGTGGAAGAATAGTCGGATCAAAGAGGGGTCATCAGTGTAGTTTTCAACATATGATTCCCTGCATGAAAACTAATTCAACACTTCGCCAAGTAATATCACACCACATGATAGAATTAACACAATATTCATATTTCTACTAAGTGATTCCATTGGCTTTAAGTGTTTGTCGCTTGCTCAATTAATGATTCAACCAAAGCATTCACAGACTTAAGAGATGTGGTTCACATGTAAAAAGTCACAAACAAGACCATATATCAATAAGATCTAAGAATGTAGCAAGTATTTGTCACAAGAGTAAACCTTTTAATTTCAAACATTGGAGATTAAGTCAAAACATCCTATCGGAGAAAGAATATTCAAATCTGGGCAAAATTGGCCAAAATGGTGCCAATTTGCACTAAATCAAATCTAAACCTACTTTAGGGAATTTAAAGACATAAAGCAGCAAATCCTACTTAACATGCACAAGAAATTATCAAAACTACATGAGAATGCAATGCCTGGTATGAAGAAGCAAACATTTTGAAAAATTACTCAAAAATGCAGAAATCAACTACAAGTCTTGCAATGAAAAGAACACAAACAATAAAACTAACTAGATGGCAAGGTGAAACAAAATGACAAAATGAGAGAAAGAGTGGTGCATACCGCCCTACCCACCCCAAATTTTAGAATCATGTTGTCCTCAGCATGAAACTATATCTTAGGGGAGATAGGGGAAGAATCAAGGCTGCGGTGGCTGGTCTGGCATCTGCGGAGGATCTAGAGGAGGAGCTGAGGCTGGAGATGAGATGGAAGGAGGATGCTAGTAGTAGTGTCCCTAGTAGGCATCGTGGGGCAGAGGGTAAGTTTGTGGATACCCAGCTAAACCACCCCAAAAATCTGCGCCCCATTCGGGGTTTCTTGCTGCTTGGGCGTGGTGAAACTGATACAAGTGGTTGATTTGATAATGCATCTACTGCTGATCATACCACATTTGCTGCTGGACAAGCTTCATGTCACTTTGTGTTTTTTGAATGTTCTCAAGGTGTGCCTGGATTGTGGCCATGTCGTAGGCATTCCCTGAGAGTGGTTGCAGCTGGGATGTCCCCTCATCCCTCCTTCTTGTTCTTCGGGGTTGCCGTTGTTCTGCATCTTCTTGTTCCTACCCTTGTACATTAGATTCTGCAACGTCTTCATGTACGGTAGCGGCTCCCCTGGCATACGTCTCTCTCGGGTGGTCTTGCTGCCATGCCATCAATTTTTCCCTCAACCTGTTGCTATGTCCCAACACAGATATAAGGGGTTCCGCGTGATAAGGCGGCTCTAGCTCAAAATACTGCACACTTGTAGTCAAATAAAGCATTCTTTTATCCTTCATTTTTATGGTGTGCGAACGCGTCAGATAATTGAGGTCAACAAATTCTGCCTCAATCGCGTCTTGTGCCCCCGAGAGATCGTATCCTAACACTAGTGCAATAGAAGTGACGAACCCTCCCATAACAAACGGCTTCGAGCTCTTGTAGGGTACGCCTTTTAGATGGTCAATCAAAAGAACTCCAAGGTCGATGTACCTCTTGTAGTGAATACCGATCAAGACAATCATATCTTTTTGGGAAATGTTGCCTTGGTTGTCGTATCTGCCTACAATCGTGTTAGCCAAGACCTTCTGCACGTAGCGCGTAAGCGAGTTACATATAGAAGCAGTTTTTGATCTACCCACGTAGTAGTCATGTTTGCCCGTGAAGCTCTTCTAGTAATAGGCATAGTCCAGAGTGCCATCTCTCTCTACCAAGTTGTCATCCAATTTCACGGTTTCTTCAGGACTAGAGGCGAAGATAGCATTCAGCTCAGTGGAAGTCAGGGTGTGCATGTTGCCCATCATGGCAAATCTGAGTGCATCACAACCCCTCACTTTTGTCTTCTCCAGAGTTGCAAAGAATTCTTGGGTCAATGTGGGATATGTAGGTTGGGGTGTGAAAAGAATATTCCACAACCCAATCCTCTTCAAGCCCATTTCCACTATCTCCTTGATTCCAAGATCCTCAATTGCCTTCTCGCAACCATACCTGGAGGCGACGACTCGCCTTGTCATGCACTCGGGGTAAATGAGTTTCTTTTGCCTGTGTCCTCTACCATAGGACACCCCCATCGGTGCTTAATCCAGGGTTCTTTCTCTGTCCGCCTCCAAATATGCCAGAACATCTTCTCCTTCCGGCTCCACCTCCACCTCTTCCTCCTCGCTATCTTGTTCTTCCTCTATCGCATAGGATTGCGACCTCGAGCTGGTGTCAAAATTGTACCAGTGGGCTGATTGCTCCTCATCTTGTTGAAATTGTCACGAGGGTTGCAGCTGCACACCACACCTCACCGTCACCTGAGACGTCGAGTGGCAGGGTGGTGTGGGCTTTGGAGGCAATTTGGATGATGACGGTGCTGCTTTAGATTTTGGATTTCTTCTTGCGGCCGCCGGCTCGATTTCATCTATGAGGTTGTCCAAGTCGACCCCCATGGACTCCTCCTCTTCTTCGTCCTCCCCCTCATAGGTAGCGTCTATGATGTGGTGGCTATCGGATGAGCGGGAGTGTGATCCGCTCACCGATTGCAACCGGCAGAGGGAATGGTGGGCGGAAGTGGTAGGTGAGGGGATCTAGGATGGAATGGACATATTGGAGGAGGCATTTTTAGAACTCTGTTTCCCTCCCATGAGTATGTTCGTCCCCTTTGTAATAGCCTTCCCAATTTTCTTCATGATGGAAATGGAGGTGAAGGTGGTGTGGGATGGAGATTTTCGGATTTGGTGGAGAAGGTGGTGTGGATGTGGTTTTGTGGGTGGAATGGAAGGATAGAGATGTATGGGTGGTGGATATATGATTAGTGGTGGATTTGGGCGAGAATGGAAGGGTTTTCGTGGAGGTTTTGTGTAGGGGGGTTGTTGGGCGGAATGGAGATGGAAATGGAGATGGAGATGTGATTGGGAGAGATTGGATGGTGGGAATGGGAGAGGGATGGCTGGGGATCTATTTGGGATGGATTAGGGATCAAATGGAGGTGGTTTTGGGGGCTGGAGGCGACAAACGGGGGAGCACACGACCATTTTCCACTGCCACAGTGCGTTGTTGGAGGTCGAAGACGAAAGAATGAGGGGGGTCGTGTTTGGACACTTAAAAGTATATTTTTTTTCTGAACCGGGTTTGGCCACGGTCGTGGTAGGGGGCCACAGTCGTGGCTAGGGTTGGGTAGCAAGGCCATGGTGGGTGCCACGGTCATGTTGTCGATGAAGAACCCCCTGATTTTACCTCGCCACGGTCGTGGCAGCCCGCCACGGTCGTGGCCTTGTCCTCACGCCATGGTCATGGTCGACTAGCCACAGTTGTGGCTGATCTTCAAAACAACCAGTAACTTCGGCCAAGTTGTAGCCTAAATTGCCACGGTCGTGGCTTGTTGACACGGTCGTGGCCCACCATCTTCAACACGGCCGTGGTGAGGACCACGGTCGTGGGCAGTTTCCTTCACCACGATCGTGGGCAACAAGCCACGGTCGTGGCTGTTCTTTAAAACAACTTGTAACTTTGGCCAATTTGGTGATTTAATTCCCACGCCCGTGGCTAGGAGCCACAGTCGTGTTTGGCCACATGTGCCACGGTCGTGGTCGAGCTCCACGGCCATGGTGGGGTTGTCTCCTCAATTTTCAAACTTTACAACTTGATCTTTCGGTTTCATTTGTTCTATTGCCACAAATTTGAATTAATGGCCATGATTTACTTCTAAAACTCCTCTCTCTATTGTATAACACCTGCACCTCATCAAAATTCAAACAAAAACATCAAACACAAATGTGTGTGTGTATTTGTATAAAAGAAAACTGAAGTATAGAAAAGGAAAAGGTTTGAGAATCTCAAACCACGTGGGTTGCCTCCCACTAGCGCTAAATTTTACGCCTTCAGCCAGGTTTATTGATTGTTGGGCTTTTTCACTTCCTCGGAACTTTCAAGAGATCCTTGTAGTAGATCCCTTTCTCATCCTCATCTAAGCATTCCTCTTCATCAAATTATTCTTCTACCAGCATAACAACTTCAAAATCTTGGTTGGCCTTGTCCGGGCCGACTTCAACGACATGTTTCAACCTTTGCCCATTAATGACAAATTCCTTAGCTCCTTCTTTTGCATAAATGATCACTGCCCCGGATGGGTACACCTTCTTGACAAGGTAAGGACCCTCCCATCTAGACCAAAGCTTTCCGAGAAAGAACTTCATCCTTGAATTGTATAGACATACCCATTTGTCGGGCTCAAACTCTTTCTTCTTTATGATCTTGTCATGTAGAAACTTGGTTCTTTCCTTGTAGCTCTTTGACATTTCATAGGCTTCATGCCGCATCTCTTCTAGCTCATGCAATTGAAACTTTCTTCTCATTCCGGCACTCTCTTCATCAAAGTCCATCTTCTTCAAGGCCCAAAGTGCCTTGTGTTGCATCTCAACTGGCAAATGGCAACTCTTACCATAGACAAGCTTGAACGGTGTAGTGCCAATCAGGGCTTTATATGCATTCCTATATGCCCATAAAGCTTCATTGAGGCAAAGTGACCAATCCTTGCGGTCCGGTCACACCGTCATCTCCAAAATGAGCTTTATCTCCCGATTTTCCAACTCAACTTGACCACTCATTTGAGGGTGGTAAGGAGTAGCTACACGATGGTTCACTCCATGTCTCTTTAGCAGCCCTTCAAAAGTGCGGTGGATGAAATGACTCCCGCCATCACTAATCATAGCCCTTGGAACACCAAAACGGCTAAAGATGTTGGATTTTATGAAGTCACACACCACCTTGTGATCATTTGTCCTTGTTGCCACAGCCTCAATCCATTTTGATACATAGTCTACGGCGACCAAGATGTAGACATACCTGAAAGAAGGGGGGAAAGGACCCATAAAGTCAATCCCCCAGACATCAAACACTTCTACCACCAGGATAGGTGACAAAGGCATCATGTCCCTTTTTGAGATAATGCCCACTTTTTGGCACTTGATGCAACTCTTGCAAAAGTCATGAGCATCTTTGAACAATGTTGGCCAGTAGAAACCACATTGAAGAACTTTGGCGGCCGTGTGTTTCCCTCCAAAATGACCTCCACACACTCCGGAATGGCACATAGATAAGACTTCTTGCTGCTCCATCTCCGGAATACACCTCCTAATGAGTTGGTTCGGGAAATACTTAAAGAGTTGAGGGTCATCTCAAATGTAGTTCTTTACCATAGCAAACAATCTCTTGCTTTCCTCTCTTGTCCACATGCTCGGTATCCTCCCACTGTCTAGGAAATTCTCTATGTGCTTGTACCATGGCTTTTGGACAGATGAGACTAAGAGGAGTTGTTCATGTGGCATTGTCTCTATGATTGGGCTTGTCATATCAAAAGTTTCCTTCAAGGCAGGAGAGATGATCTGCAGCACCATTTTCTATTCCTTTCTTATCCACAATTTCTATGTTAAATTCTTGGAGCAAAAAAATCCATCGGATCAACCTTGGCTTTGAGTCTTTCTTGGACATGAGATACTTCAACGCAACATGGTCTGTGTAGATTGTCACTTTGTTTTGCAAGAGATAAGGATGGAACTTGTGAAGAGAGAAGATCACCGCAAGCAACTCCTTCTCAGTAGTCGTATAGTTTCTTTGGGTACCGTCTAATGTTTTGCTTGCATAATAGATAGCATGAGGAATTCGGCCAATGCGTTGACCCAGCACAGCCCCCACCGCCATATCGGATCCATTCGTCATGATCTCAAAAGGCAGAGAAAAATCTGGGGGCTGCATGATAGGAGCAGAGATAAGCCTTTCTTTTAAATGATTGAAGGCTTCAACACATTTGTCATCAAAATGAAATTCAACATCTTTCTCATGTAATCGACAGAGTGGTCTTGAGATTTTGCTAAAGTCCTTGATAAAGCGCTGGTAGAAACCTACATGTCCCAAGAAAGATTGAACATGTCTTACGGTCGAAGGAATGTCGAGTGTAAAAATAAGGCCCACCTTGGCCTTGTTAACTTTAATCCCATCTTTCTAAACTTGGTGTCCCAGAACTATACCCTCATGTACCATGAAATGACTTTTTTCCCAAGATAAAACTAAGCAAACTTTCACACATCTTTCCAAGACAGCAGCTAGATGTAGCAAGCACTCATCAAAGGTTTTCCCGAAAACTGAAAAATCATCCATAAAAACTTCAAGTGACGAATCAAGCATGTCAGCAAAGATTGAGGTTACACATCTCTGTAAAGTGGAAGGGGCATTGCACAATCCAAATGGCATTCTCCGGTAGGAAAATGTACCACTTGGACAAGTGAATGTCGTTTTTTCCAGATCCGCCGGATGCACAACAATCTGAAAATATCCTGAGTATCCGTCCAGAAAATAGTAGAAGCTCTGGCTTGCTAATCTCTCTAAAATCTGATCAAGAAATGGGAGTGGGTAGTGATCCTTCTTTGTCTTTTCATTGAGCTTCCGGTAATCTACGCACATTCTCCACTTCGATTGCTCTCTCACCGGCATAAGCTCACCATCCGCATTTTCTACAACCGTAATCCCACCCTTCTTGGGCACAACTTGGATGGGACTCACCCACGTACTGTCAGAGATGGGATAGATAATCCCTGCATCAAGCAACTTTACAACCTCTTGAGTTACAACGTCCTTCAACTTTGGATTTAGCCTTCTTTTCATTTGTCGGGTCGATCTCGCATCTTCTTCTAAGTATATCTGATGCACACAAATGGAGGGGTGAATCCCTCTCAAGTCAGCAATAGACCATCCAATGGCTTGGATGTTCTTCCTCAAGACTTCCATCAAGGCATCTTCTTGCTCATGAGAGAGAATGGAGGAAATTATCATCGGGAGGGTGTCATTTGAGCCAAGGAAAGCGTACTTCAATCCTTCAAGAAGTTTCTTCAACTCAAGAACGGGGGGTGCTTGAAGGGAGTTCTTCAAAGGTGCAGCAATAGAAGGGAGGTCCCGACTTGCAGCAACTAAGGCTGTCTCACACTCTTCATCATCTTCATCATCATTGTCAAGGAACTAAACAATTGGTTCAAGACCTCTACCTTGAGTGGCAGTCTCAATCCACACAGGTAGGAACTCTTCAACAATCTCATCTAGGCATTCCACCAAATAATAATCTTCTTCGGTGGCCCCTATCACTTCAGCTGTAGTAGAAGACTTGAAGATGTTAAACCGGATCTTCATGTGCATGAATGTAACATACATGGTCCCAGTCCTCACATGGATCACGACATCAGTTGTGGCTAAGAAAGGTTTCCCCAAGATGATTGGCACCTTTCTAGCTTCTTTTTCCATATCAAGAATGACAAAATCGGATGGGAAGAAGGCATATTTATCCTCATCAAGACAGACCAACACATCATCCACACACCCTCTAGGCGTCTTCACAGATCAGTCGGCCAACTGTAGAGTGCAATGGGCTGGCCTCAACTCTCCCATTTGGAGCTCAACAAACAGATCATAAGGCATCAAGTTTACGCTAGACCCCAAGTCAAGAAGAGTCTGGTCTATGTGATGCGCCCCAATGTAGCATGAGATGATGGGAGCACCGGGGTCTTTTCTTTTCTGGGGAATGGTGTGTTGGAGAATGGAGCTCACTTGCTCAGTGAGCTTGATCTTCTTAGGTGTCCTCCCTGTTGTCTTTCTTTTGAAGGTGCACAATTCTTTAAGGAACTTAGCATAGGACGGAATTTGCTTGACTGCATCTAGAAGAGGTATGTTGATTTTCACTTGCTTGAAGATCTCCAAAATATCATCTGCATGCTTCTTCTTTATCTTTGCAACAGAAGGCTCCTCAAGTGCATCAGGATATGGCGGGCGTTGGGACCCCAATCGGTCCAAATCAACAGTATCATCCACTAGTATCACTGGAATCACAGTATCATGGCTCGGTATCACAGTATCATGGCCAGGTATCACAATATCAATGCTCAGTGTCACGATATCAACACTGCCTCTTATCACAGTATCATCACTTTGTCTCTCAACATCAACCTTCTCAGCCTCAGTGTCATCTCTGCCAACAACTATATCATGGCACCTTTCCAAAGTCTTGCCACTCCTCATGGTAGTCACTGCCTTCACATGCTCATGGGTGGTAGAAGAGGGAGCTTGTGGAGGTGGTTGTGGCTATTGGGGTGGTGGAGGCCTTTGGTGAGGGGAGTTGGGATTTTGAAGAATGAATTGGGGTTGCGGTTTTTGTTGTGGTGGGGGGTGGTATTGTGGAGGTGGTTGTTGGTAGTGTAGGGTTTTAGGGGAGACAGAGAAGGCAGCGGAAACAAAAAATTTCTCCCCAAACCCATACCGAGGAAACGCGTCAACGTCTATATAATAGGAAAGGATGGTTTGCAGAATCATACCTTGTCCCGAGGCTTGCTCGGCGACAATACCTCGCGCAATGCGCGGTCTTCAACTCTGGACTTCGACGGTGTCTGTGCAACTCCTGGTCGCACCGAGACTCACAACGCCTACTCGAACCGGACTATCGGATGACAGTTGTCCTCCAAAGCGGCAGTGTCCTCCCACCTCCGTAGTAGTCCACACGGACCACCTGGAACTCCACACTCCTTGTCCCACAAGGAAGTGGAAGGAGTCACACCCTCCTGTAGACGTACTAGTCGCCTACACACTCTCCTGCCTCCTGTTGCAACTGCAGTTGTCTTTCCCTTGCTGCACCTCCCTTTTGCGGGAAGCACTTGCTCGGGCTCTCTCACGGTTACCAAAACCAGAGAGAACGACAACTCGCAGAGGAACTGGTTGCACTGAGCTGTACAGTGAGAAGCCCCCAAGTACCCCTATATATATAGGAGAGTCATGGGACAGGGTTCTCCATCCCGGGCAATATGGGACTAAAAGCAGGAGTAGAAGGGTTCGGGATTTTCCACAAAAAGCAATCATCTCGCAACCTGAACTGATCGGTTCACTGCTGAACCGGTCGGTTCAGCCACTGAACCGGTCGGTTGGACCTGAGCCGGCCGTTTGGGGCTCTCCAACCGATCGGTTGGTGCCCTGAACCGATGGGTTCATGGTCCTAATCCGGCTCAAATTGACTTTCCTTGTTTCTTTCCCAATTGGCATCGAAATACCAATACTATTTCCAATCAAATTAGAAATCCTATTTCCAATCAAATTAGAAATTGAAACGAAAGGAAAATTCGCACCAATCCTACTTTCCCAAGTTGCTCGATTGCATCAGTTGAACCGATCGATTCAACACTTGAACCAATTGTTTCACACTGTGCATGAGCCGATCAACTCAACCCTTGAGCCGACCGGTTCAGCAACCTCAGCCGACCGGTTCATCACATGAACCGATCGGTTGGGAATGCAGGTTGTGCGAAATCAGTCAAATGCGATTTCAATCAATCTGATACTCCAATCAATGCGTCCAACACCTTGAACCATATGATATTGAGCCATCGACTGATTGAGTGTTTAATTGAACTACTAAACTCCTTTAGTAATCAATCTAAACATTGCTTGTGGAAAAACTCCTCTTCCAGGTTAAATCCTATGTGTGTGACCCTGCAGGTCCATTTCACGTTGGTAGTGAAAGTCCATAACACTTATGACTTCACAAGCACTGAGCGGTGCCTAGTCACACATCAGTGCTACCCAAGTGAAAGTAGAAAGTTGGAGAACAACTTTCATCCTACAATCCGTGAATGGTGTTACAGCGAGTGTATAATTCCTTTAGCAATGATATCCCGAATGAACTCGAGGCATGGATCTGTCATCCTGTCAACGTTCACTCACTTTCTTGATCTCAGAGCAGATTGGAAGAGATATGTATGACATCAGTATCACATACTGATTCACACATGCATGCACGCCTTTCTCAATCCTACTCATCAAGTGGCCATGGATATCAAACTCCCTCAGGAGGGACAAATCCCATATCTATCACTCGCCCCTCAACAAGCCACCCAATCATCACCTTTATAACAACCCATGTTTCAGGACTGCGTTTGATGATGTCAAAGTGTGCCCAACGACATGTGTTGAGTGCAGTGATTTCAGGTCTAAGAATCACACTCACCACCATCACTGTGAGTACTGACTGTGACTACCATCTCATGGTTCCATGTGTCAAACTCACGGTGGGTCTGTCCGGTACCTTGTTCTCTAACAAGTACCTATGTGTTTGGTTTGATATCTCTATATCATGACTAATGAGATTCTATCATCAACCAACACCACAATCTAGTCTTGTGTGTCATAGTTGTCTATCTACCTTCCACTATGACATCCGAATAGGGACATAACAAGAATGTACAAACTCTTAGCATCCGTATGATCTCATCGTTCAGGTCCTCAACCTGAAGGCATACATCATTGAGTATTGTCATTCTTTAGACATTCAATCTGTTCTATCACTATCTCATATGACTGAACCAGAAAGAATTGGAAGCTTGCCTTTGATGTTTATCAAATCAATCTTAATGTATCCTACCAATCATCCCATGATTGTCTCTCAGGGCATACATACCAACAGACTCCCACTTGCACTGCGAGCCAATCTCCCATGAATCATATTCATAGTGATCTTCAAACATGTCCCACATGTTACTGTGCTCTAGTGCCAACATAGTGAGTAATGACAACACCTTGCCAAAGTCTGTACAAATTGCATGTCTCACATCTCTTCGTTGTACGTCATACGTATGAGATGGAGTTGCCGTAATATGCAATCTAGTATTCCATTTGCTAACTTTTAGCCACATTGCATGATCAAGGATTCCGGACTTGTCATCAATGAGTGGAATATCTACAAGTTCATCTCATGAACTTCTAGATCCATATAGTATCTATTGATGTTCACTAACACATAGATACTCAGCATTTCCCCTTTTAAATGGTTTTATTGGAACACTTCCAATTATCAACAAACATTTACTTTTATACATCCTATGTATATTTTTCGATTAATTTTCTGTCTTTTCGGAAGTTCGCATCAATGTAACTCTTTACATCGAACTCTTCCTTATCTCCATAGAACTAGTATTTCACAAGTACTTATCAAGTTCTCATGGCATTCCAGTAACTCTTACTGGAAGCAGACAGACATCCACTCGTCATGTCCCACATATGAGTTATCAGGATGATCACATCATATTGTCATGTCATACATACAAGATGATGAAAACATTTTATTCTTGCCATGTCATACATGCAAGACAACGGGATGATTACATACATGATAGATCCATATCTATTCTTAGTGTTCCCATTCTTCATAAGAATTGGACACTTGGCCTTGGGATACTAACTCCATGTAACATGGAAAAGTTTTCTCCCATTGAATCTGTGCATACTGAACATTTCAGTATAGATTGCCAATGTATGCTCTCTCTTTTAAGGTCAAGAGATTTTAGAGAACTATCTCTATAGATCTCTATTCCTATCTCATAGGAAACATCTCTATCTTCCTTAAAGATAATTTCCACTTTTGGATTTCCAATTTAGAACATTTCCATTTCACATCAATATGTGGAATGTGAATACGCTCCCACTAAATCACAGATCCCTTCTTTATCTTTGACATATCAGTCAAAACCCTTTGACTATATCATCAAAGTAAAGATCCAATTTTTGAGTTGCTTGTACTCAATCAATCACATTGATTAGTCCATTGTAACTTATAGACTTCATTTGCATTAGTGGATTCATAAACCTTATAGGCTGTGTCACGTACACATCCTTGTTCTATTCCTCATAAGAATGCGGTTTTAGTATCCATATGCCAAATGCCTTAGTCATTAAGTTGCAATCAACAAGCATCATCCTTCTCAAAATGTTATCCATGCGTCTTAACCCTTAAGACTCATTTGCACTTATGGATATAATCCAATGAGTGCTACCATCAAGGTCATACCTTATGGTTCACATGGATGTCATTTAGGATGTAATGGTCATAAACCATAACTCAAGATCCGGTTCCTCAAATTCATCTTGATAGTTGACTCATCACATGAACAACTCATCACATAGATAATTGAGGTGTATCTGTTAAGGAAATAAGAACTCACAACCCTTGTGATTCTTAATTTCCTTTTATCAGTGTGGGGTATTCATTTATTAAGAAGAATTCAGTTATTTGATAATCATTCTCTAACTCCTTAGAGTATGACTCCTTCTTGATTTAGACATCACCATGCCTTAATCACGAGTTCACTATGATACACTATCATAATCACTCACAAGGATATCAAACATTTGGTCCAAGTATTTTATTCATTGATCTCATCAAGAATTAATACTTTACCAAATTTGTACTTCATTTATGATAATCTTGAACACTTCAAGATATTCATATTGGTATTTCTCTAAACACCATTTGAAGTATTAGCATTTGTTCCAATAGGTATGTAAATACATCACATGTATTATACCTAATAGGATAATCACTCTCCCACTACATTAGTGAAGATTGATTAATCATGTCCAAGATGTTCATGTCTCTTACTGGTTCTTTAACCAAAAGAGTCTATCTTTATCCATCACATGGAAAATAGAAATGAATTTCTCATGATCAATGCTAATTATATTGTTTGAGTTATCTATAACTTTAGGTATCATCTTATATTATGCATATCAAATATCATAAGATAAATAAGGCATTGCCATAAAGATCACATCTTTATAAATTGAAACATCTCTTTATTAATTGCCATCATTGTAATACAATATGCAAAAATAAAGTGTTTCTATCTATTGGCAAATATGAAATAGCAGTTCATAACTGTATTACATGCCTTATTGGCTGAAAATAAACTAAAGTATTCCTATCTATAAAGGCAACACTTGCCCAAAGTAAGAATGCTTTACACTTTACATCTTGATATCATATATCTCAGAAATGTTACAAGTTTACTTTCATGACACCTTTGAGTAGAAGCTACAGTCGCCTCCTTCTTCTTTTGTTCTTCCAGGTAGAGAGGACAATTCCTTTTCCAATGTCCTGGCTTTTGACAATGGTGGCAATTTCCTTTCTTGGTCACGCCTCCCTTGGCCTTGAGAGCTGAAGATGGCTTGGACTCCTGGCTAGCTTCAGAACCTTTCTTAGCTTTGCCCTTACCCTTGCGCTTGGACTTGCCTTTCTTGCTCGTGATCACCATCACGGACTTAGGCTTGTCCTTCTTCATCTGTAACTCGGCTGTCCTCAACATGCCCAACAACTCTGACAGTGGCCTATCAAAGTTGTTCATGTTGTAGTTCATCACAAACTGACTGTAAGATTCTGGCAATGATTGCAGTATCACATCAGTAGCCAACACTTGGCTCAGTGGAAATCCCAGTCTCTGCAGGTTCTCAACATACCCAATCATCTTGAGTGTGTGAGGACCAACTGGATCTCCTTCTGTCATGACGCACTTGAACAGCGCCCTAGAAACATTGTACCTCTATTGCCGTGCCTGATCTTCATACATGTTCCTGAGATGCTGAATCATCTCTATGACACCCATGTTCTCATGTTGCCTCTGCAACTCATGGTTCATTGAACATAGCATCAAGCACTTTGCATCAATGGCATCATCAGAATGCTTCTTGTAAGCATCCCTTTCTGCCTTTGGTGCATTAGGAGCGGGTTCCTTTGGAATTGGAGTATCCAGGACATAGAGCTTACTCTCTTGAGTGAGAACAATTCTCAATGTCTGATACCAGTCGTGGAAGTTCGTCCCATTCAGCTTCTCCTTGTCAAGGACCGATCGTAAAGAAAAGTTGTTGTTGTTTGTTGCCATTTGAACTACAAAAAGGAAAATATGCAATTTTAGTTCAAAACTCATTTTTTGACTTATTTGATTGATTTGAAAGTTTGACGATATAATTAGGCCTTTAATTAATTATCGCTCCCACTATTTTACTTCAAATTGATTGCCCTCACCATCAATTCGGAAGATTGCAGCGTACAACCTTCTAGTGGGCAAGATCTTGAAATCCTCTAAGTCATGAGTCAGCTTTGGCTGATCACCCACAACTGAAATCTCTCAGGTAGGCAACTTTTGCCAATTGCATCATATGAAACTCTTGATAATATGTCATATACAACTCCTTGCAATGATCATCTCCATGCCTCAAGGCGCTAGATCCCATCTAGGTCACCTTGTTAAGTCCGACCCAAAGCAAACACGATGAAATATGCACCCTGCTTTGGCAGACCCACACATTCATCCTTCACGCTTCCACGAGATAGACAGTGCACCACGCTTTGGCGTGCCCACATTTGGTCGATCAAGCTTTTCACGTGTGTCGCATTTGGAAGGCATCTAAAACTTAATATTTTAATGAGGGATTTGGTTTTATATACATATACATATCCAATCACCACAATACATAGTACGTATCATATACATGCTATATCCCACATAAAACATGCACAAACGATAAAAAGCGATGATTATGGCCATCCTAATGTGATTCCTCGAGCCAAGAGGAATCACGGCCATCTAGGTCAACATCACATGCAACCTTTACAAGATGAAGTCTGTGCCTTGCCATCCGAGTTGATCAACTCATCACATGAATGATCTGTACTCTCTAGCCGGTCGTCTGGGTGCCACCAACTGATCGGTTGACTCCTTCAACCGATTAGCTTGCCTGGTCGTTGTGCATCTCGTCATGTCCACCACCCGCTCATCTCGCTCCTTGAACCGGTCATCAACCGATCGGTTCACTCCTTGAACCGACTGTCTGAGTAGTCGTCTTGATGTCCTTCGGTCTTTGACATAACAGGAAATAAAATCCTATTCTATTTATTACATTTGCTTTAAAAGGGAAACCCCGAGTTACATTCGGGGGGAGCAAAGGTAGGAAAGAATCTCAAATTATTTCGAGTTACATCAGGAATAAGAGAGGGAAGATCGGTGCGCAGATCGAGATGCAAGCAACCACACACAACCAATCACAGATAGGGGTTTATAGGCCATAATCACGCTACATACATCCACCACAAAACTCGTTTAAGGGCGACGCGTATCGAGTGCATTAATAATACATATCATATATGTAATTAGGGATTTGTGGATTTAAGATTGGACATGCATAAAGCTGATATTATTCGCATCGTATGCAATAAATAAAGGCGACAAACCAAAATCGATCATATCGATATTCCTAAAACATAGAGCAGTTGACGTGGCTCTGATACCACTGTAGGGTTTTAGGGGAGACAGAGAAGGCAGCGGAAACAAAAAATTTCTCCCCAAACCCATACCGAGGAAACGCGTCAACGTCTATATAATAGGAAAGGATGGTTTGCGGAATCATACCTTGTCCCGAGGCTTGCTCGGCGACAATACCTCGTGCAATGCGCGGTCTTCAACTCCGGACTTCGACGGTGTCTGTGCCGCTCCTGGTCGCACCGGGACTCACAACTCCTACTTGAACCGGACTGTCGGATGACAGTTGTCCTCCAAAGCGGCAGTGTCCTCCCGCCTCCGTAGTAGTCTACACGGACCACCTGGAACTCCACACTCCTTGTCCCATAAGGAAGTGGAAGGAGTCGCGCCCTCCTGTAGACGTACTAGTCGCCTACACGCTCTCCTGCCTCCTGTTGCAACTGCAGTTGTCTTTCCCTTGCTGCACCTCCCTTTTGCGGGAAGCACTTGCTCAGGCTCTCTCACGGTTACCAAAACCAGAGAGAACGACAACTCGCAGAGCAACTGGTTGCACTGAGCTGTACAGTGAGAAGCCCCCAAGTACCCCTATATATATAGGAGAGTCATGGGACAGGGTTCTCCATCCCGGGCAATACGGGACTAAAAGCAGGAGTAGAAGGGTTCGGGATTTTCCACAAAAAGCAATCATCTCGCAACCTGAACTGATCGGTTCACTGCTGAACCGGTCGGTTGGACCTGAGCCGACCGTTTGGGGCTCTCCAACCGATCGGTTGGTGCCCTGAACCGATCGGTTCATGGTCCTAATCCGGCTCAAATTGACTTTCCTTGTTTCTTTCCCAATTGGCATCGAAATACCAATACTATTTCCAATCAAATTAGAAATCCTATTTCCAATCAAATTAGAAATTGAAACGAAAGGAAAATTCGCACCAATCCTACTTTCCCAAGTTGCTCGATTGCATCAGTTGAACCGATCGGTTCCACACTTGAACCAATTGTTTCACACTGTGCATGAGCTGATCAACTCAACCCTTGAGCCGACCGGTTCAGCAACCTCAGCCGACCGGTTCATCACATGAACCGATCGGTTGGGAATGCAGGTTGTGCAAAATCAGTCAAATGTGATTTCAATCAATCTGATACTCCAATCAATGCGTCCAACACCTTGAACCATATGATATTGAGCCATCGACTGATTGAGTGTTTAATTGAACTACTAAACTCCTTTAGTAATCAATCTAAACATTGCTTGTGGAAAAACTCCTCTTCCAGGTTAAATCCTATGTGTGTGACCCTGTAGGTCCATTTCACGTTGGTAGTGAAAGTCCATAACACTTATGACTTCACAAGCACTGAGCGGTGCCTAGTCACACATCAGTGCTACCCAAGTGAAAGTAGAAAGTTGGAGAACAAGTTTCATCCTACAATCCGTGAATGGTGTTACATCGAGTGTATAATTCCTTTAGCACTGATATCCCGAATGAACTCGAGGCATGGATCTGTCATCCTGTCAACGTTCACTCACTTTCTTGATCTCAGAGCAGATTGGAAGAGATATGTATGACATCAGTATCACATATTGATTCATACAAGCATGCACGCCTTTCTCAATCCTACTCATCAAGTGGCCATGGATATCAAACTCCCTCAAGAGGGACAAATCCCATATCTATCACTCGCCCCTCAAAAGCCCCATGTGTCAAAGCCACCCAATCATCACCTTTATAACAACCCATGTTTCAGGACTGTGTTTGATGATGTCAAAGTGTGCCCAACGACATGTGTTTAGTGCAGTGATTTCAGGTCTAAGAATCACACTCACCACCATCACTGTGAGTACTGACTGTGACTACCATCTCATGGTTCCATGTGTCAAACTCACGGTGGGTCTGTCCAGTACCTTGTTCTCTAACAAGTACCTATGTGTTTGGTTTGATATCTCTATATCATGACTAATGAGATTCTGTCATCAACCAACACCACAATCTAGTCTTGTGTGTCATAGTTGTCTATCTACCTTCCACTATGACATCCGACTAGGGACATAACAAGAATGTACAAACTCTTAGCATCCGTATGATCTCATCGTTCAGGTCCTCAACCTGAAGGCATACATCATTGAGTACTGTCATTCTTTAGACAATCAATCTGTTCTATCACTATCTCATATGACTTAACTAAAAAGAATTGGAAGCTTGCCTTTGATGTTTATCAAATCAATCTTAATGTATCCTACCAATCATCCCATGATTGGCTCTCAGGGCATACATACCAACAGGTAGGTGTGAGGTGGAGGTGGAGCATATTGATAATTGAGTGGCGCTTGAGGAGGCGGAGGTGCATAGGGGTTTGGTGGGGCTTGGCAAGATGGTGGAACATAAGCACTCGAAGTGTTCCCTAGAAAAGTCCCATCATTGTTCGGATTTGGCATTGGTTGAGATGGAAGTCTACCTTCTTCTCTTCTAACCAAAGAGAGAGAAATCTGATCCAACCTCTGCTCAAGATGGCTTATAGACTGTCCATGTGCATTGACATCCTTTTTTACTTCATCAAGGCTTCTTAGCCTTCCAAGTACCTCATCCTCAAACTTGGAGCTGTAGCGTGGCTTTTGCTGCCCCTGTCCTTGTCCATCCTCATTCTTCTATTTCCAAGAGAAGTTTGGGTGGTTCCTCCACTCGGGAGTGTAGGAGTTGGACATTGGGCCCTGGTTGTTGCGGCCACCAAAGGAATGTAAAGCGTTAACTTCCTCGTCTACAGTGTCCACAGCCATTGCGGGTTGGCTAGAAGAGCCACCCACTTGATTCTTCATCATCTGCATCATATCTACCATCATTTTCATCATTTCAAGGTTGGTGGCATTGCGTGCGGGAGCCACGAAGGAAGGTGGAGGGCTGTAGTTCCGGCCGCAATGCCCCCCTTTAGTGGAAGCTCGGTGGCGAGAATTCTCGGCGAGATGCTCAAACAACGACCATGAGTCCCCAGGCGGCTTGTCCATGAACGTGCCCCTGCAAGAAGAATCTACATTGTTTTGGCTCTGCTCCTCAAGCCCGGTGTAGAAGGCTTGAACTAGCAGCCAAAGAGGAACCTCATGATGAGGGAAGTCATGAAGCAACTTCTGGAACCTCTCCCACGCATCGTGGAAGGGCTCGTTCTCTTTCTGGGCAAATGATGTGATGCACCTTCTCATGTAGGATAACTTGTCAATGGGGAAGAACATCTTGAGAAACTCGTTCTTCACCTCATTCCAAGTGACCAACTCTGGCCTCGATACGTACCACTCCTTGGCTTTCTCCTTGAGGGAGAAAGGGAAGAGCGCCCTCCTGATTGAGTCTTCATTGGCGGCAGGCGTACGGAAGGTAGAGCATGTTTCAAGGAACGCATCTATATAGTGGTAGGGGTTCTCGTTCTCCATACCAAAGTATGTAGGTAGAAGCCCCAAGAGTGCTAGCGGGATGGAAAACTGCTGTTCGGGCATTTGGTCAACCATCGTGGCGATGGGGGAGTTGTAGTTCCCCGACGTGAAGTACTCATGAAGCGGGCGATGCGGCAGTGGAGGTGGAACATCTGGTGATGGGTTTTTCTCAGCCATCTCGGCCTCTCGGTGTAGGTTGCGGTGAGCTTGACGCCTTCTTCTCCCAATCTCAGGGCCGTAAACCACCAAGTCGGTGCAAGTCGAACGCGTGCTACGCATGCACAGCTGTCACCTGCGCAAGTCACAAACAAACAACAAGGAGCCAAATTAGCGAACCAATATGCAAGAGTAACACAAAGAATAAATAATAGCAATTGTGAGGGCAAAAGGAAAGGCTAAGCTACACTATCTAACTAGGCCGAGCACCTCTATCCCCTGCAACGGCGCCAGAAAGCTTGATGCATCCCCGCTAGTGGTGCTTTTACACCCCACAAGGTCGGAGCGAACGAGATGTGGGATCTTATGCTTTCGAATATTTATAGACCTACACTAACTACCTACATCTACTAAGACACTACTCCCACAAGCGCACGAGGTCGTGTCGTACTATAGGGAGGTGGTAAGTATAGGGTCGATCCACAAAGATAGAGGGGGCACTAGAGTTAGATGGGGTAAGCTACGTTCCTATTGCGGAGAGTAAGGCTTTTAGGGTTTTAAGGTTGATTGGTTGATTACTCTAATGAGCAAATAAGAAATGAGAGATGGAAACTAAATTATGGAAGACAAGAAAATTAGTAAACTAAGTTATCAAACTAACTAAGCAAGACCAAGTAGAGCTACACTACTCTAGCAAGGTAAGAAGCAAGTAAGAACTAAACTGACCACTAGCAAGAGCAAGAGCCTAAGTTAACACTAAAGAGCAAAACTAAGCAATTAGGGTTTTAAGCAAGGTGATTAAGGTGTGTGGGCTGTTTGGGTAATGTAACTTTGATATTAGTTTGGGGGAAGATCATTAAACATGCATGGTTCTCATTTCATATCTAGATTACCAAACCAAACTATAAGGTCAATGACATTAGAACATACCCTATACTACTATTAGAAGACTATGGTTAGGTGTAATTCTAATGAGATTAACCAAACTTAGGTTTGTAGGGTAAGTGATAGTGAGTAATTGAGGGTTGAGGGTAGACATGGGAGTAGAGATGAGGGCATTTAACCTCATGCCACTAGCTACTCTAGCCTTTAGAAGGACCTAGACAATTACATCAATCTCACTTACACTAGCTACTTAGATCTCACACTCATTTGTAGGAGGAGGGGTGTGTATGTGGGAACAAAGGGGGCTAGCTAGGGATCCACTAATTGGACCTAGGATCTATTCCTAAGATTGCCACATAAACCCCAATTCCTCCTAGAAATGAAGTGTCATCAAAACCTCACAACAAGCAATTCATACAAGAAGCACAAACCACATGCAATAAGATAGTAAAAGAGATAGAAGCAAGAAGTAATCATCATAGATACGAATTAAGTTCATTACAAGAAATTATCCCCCAACATGGTATCAATGTTACATTTAAATCCCAAACAGCCCACCACAAGGGGATTAGCTAGACATGATCAAGAAAACAAGAAAAGAAAGGGGTAGAAGAAGTAGGGACTCCATGAATCTTGATGTGGAAACCTCCTTCTTCACCTCCAAGCTTGTTGTAGACGTCCTCCCTCCTCCAAGGGTGCAAGGGTGCATGAAAATGGTGGAATGGATGGATACAAAACCTAGAGAAACTAGGTTTCTATGGTGGAAGTGAGTGGAAAGTGGGTGGAAATGGGATTGAATGCAAGGAAGTAGGTGGATGGGAGTAATGGATGCAAGGGAGCAGCTAGGTTGCGGCTAGGAAGTTCTCTCTCCCGATCCCTAGAAGCAACTAGTTCTTATATAGGAGCTAGGGCTAGGTGGGGGTAAAATAGGAAAAATAGTGGAAAGTTGTATAGGGTAGGTGATCACCACGGTCGTGGTGGGTGTGCCACGGCCGTGGTGAGGGAAGTGAGGGACGAACGTGGTGGGTGAAAATGGTCGTGGTATGAAGGAAATGGTAGATGGTGGTGGCCACTGCCGTGGCGAAGTGCCACGGTCGTGGTGGTTAACATGCACCACGACCGTGTTCGGCAACACGACCATTTTGGAGTAGTTGTAGGTGACCGTGGGGTGGGGCCACGGGCGTCTTGATTAACATCGGCCACGGTCGTGGCGACTTGGCCACGGTCATGGCTGGGAGGCATATTCCCTGTTGGCGACTGGCTTCTTGCAATTTAATTCCCACGACCGTGGCAGGGTGCCACGGCCATGTTCTCTTCTCCTGACCACGATCGTGCTGATGGCCACAGTCGTGTTGTCTTCCGTGGCCACAGTCGTGGTTGGGAGGCCACGGTCGTGGGCGATCTATGGAATTCCCTGTTGCAACCTGTTGGAATTTGGCAATAAAGCCACGACCGTGGCATTGTGGCCACGGCCTTGGTGAGGCTTGACTTCTTGGTTTTGCTTCTTACTTTGTCAATGTCGGATGTCTTTGCTCGGGGATGATTCTTGGCCACTGGAGGTAGGTTGAGGGAGACTTTGGGGCCTTCTTTGGGTCCCTCCTTGAGTGGGGGAACCCTAGAACTCCCTCTCTCTCTCTCGTCCATCAAAGAATGGTCCAAGTACCTTAAATAACAGTGCAAAGAACATCCATAAGCGTATTTGCAATGATAATCATATTGGGGGGAAATACTTGTAATCTAACATGTTTAGATGCAACTTATATACAAAATGGCATAGGATGGAGCCTAAAATAGGGCTGCATCAAGTATGATGTCGTGATGGAAGCTCAAAACCCCTCAATACTCCCTTTGTGTGCCTGCTAGTCTAAAGAACAAGAAAAAGAGCTATCACACATCAGGGTGGCCTAAAAGGGCAGTTTTACAGTACCTTTTAATTTCGTTCACAAGTATTTAGTTGAAGATGTTGCATACTTGCATATACCTCCTTTTTGTATTAGTGAGAGTAGATGGTGTTCTATTATTTAGATAACAAATACAAGCATAGCCACCCTCCTTATATATGATAGGAGGAGCCATTCAATATAGGATTCACTAATATGTGACAAAAGACAATGCACTAAAGAGTGCACAATATAAATAAATAAAAATAAATATATTAACACTCCCCTTCAAGCTAGAGCATGGATATCATGCATGCCCAGCTTGTCCACCATAGAAAGGACTGTTGTCTTTGGTAGTGATTTTGTAATGATGTCAGCGAGCTGATCCTCAGTCTTCATGTATGGAGTGGCTATGCACTTGGAGAGAATGGGCTTTCTGACGATGTAACAATCTACCTCAATATGTTTGGTACGGACATGGAATGTTAGATTACTTTAAATGAACATAGTTGCTTTATTATCACAGTACATAGGAATGGAGTTTAATCATAAACTCTGAATTCCTTCAATAGTCCTTGAACCCATATAAGCTCACAAGTGGTATGTGCCATGGCGCGATACTCAACTTCAACACTGGATCTAGCCACAATAACCCAGTTTTTGCTACTCGAACTAACAACGGTACCACTGACAGAGGTGCAATAACCTAAAGTAGATTTATGATTTGCCATGCTGCCCGCATAGTTTAAGTCAGAGCAACTAGAAATCTTGTAGTGCCCATTGTTCCTATATAGAAAACCCTTTCCAATTGAGTTTTTTTAAGAATTCGAGAATCTAGCACACAAAATCTCGATGACCTTGTTGAGGTATATCAAGATACCTACCAACGAGTCTAAGAATGGAAGTGATATCTGCTAGTGTTTTAAAAAAGTGGTATGCGTTATTCCTTCAGAGAGGTTACCGAATAGAGTATATGCGGTATGCGGGAGCATATGTGGGAGTATGTAGTTTCAGATTTTTATTATTATTAATTATTATATTTGTCATATGTGTAAATCATGAATTCACATAATTAATATGTACAATTGCGTATCTAAATATTACAGTTACAAGAATAACGGATGCAATCACACAATCATCACAACTTAAATAAATACAAACATGCACTATGATCTAAGTCTAAACAAACATAGATGATTGTAAATGTAAAATAAAATAAAATATGTCTATGTAAAAATCGGGGAATAATCAGCCTTTTATGCGGTTGTAGGCAGTCGAGTGTGCATCCTGGTTCGTTATTTGGGGGGGGGGGTCCAGTATGCAGTTCGAACCTTGTATGCGACCACAAAGGCTGCTTTTTGAAATACTGATATATGCTCGTATGCGACCATGTAGATTGCTTTTTGCCCATAAGTCTTCTATATTTCTTGCTGTCAGGGTAAGAAGGAGAAGAATCATCATCCCAATTGGTATTGGGATCCAGAGGTGTGTTGAATGTCTTGGCACCCAACATGCCAGTCTCTTGTAGAAGATCAAGTACATACTTGTACCGAGATAGACAAACTCCAGAAGAAGGATGAGATACTTTAATCCCCAGAAAATAGCGCAATTTTCCTTGATCTTTAATAATGAAGTGTCTTTGTAAATATTCCTTGGTATCCTGAATCTGAATACCCTGATGGTCACTTCCAGAAAGGATGATATCATCCACATACACTATCAGAATAAGAACTCTCTTAGTAGTTTGTTTAATAACACAAAGTGATTAGAATGTGAGTCGTGAAAGTCAAATTTTACAAGAATCTGATTTAATTTATCAGGCCACATTCTTGGACTTTGTTTTAGTCCATAAATTGATATTCTCAAGATGACAAACTTTCGAGCACTCCTCCTGAGCAGCAAATCTGGGAGGTTGCTCCATATACAATCCTCATGTAGAATACCATAAAAGAAAGCATTTTTAACATCAAGTTGAAACAAAGGCCAGTTATTGACAACAATAAAATAAGAATCTGAACAGAGCTATGACACACAACATGTGAGCAAGTCTCAAAGTAATCCATGCCATAAGTTTGAGGGTAGCCCTCAACAACTAGACAAGATTTAAGACGTTCAATCGTCCCATTAGGTTGATAATTCACAGTGAAGATCTAGCAGAAGCCTACAGTTGAAGCATATGCTGGAGCATCTACTAAGTCTAAACTCTGTTGAGTATGTAGAACTTTCATCTCCACTTTCATGGCATGATCCCAGGAAGGATATGTGAGGGCCTCAGCCACAGTTTTTGGAACACAAATGGTTGAAAGGGTAGCAGTAAAGTTTGCAAAACTTGAACCAAGATTAGCATCAAGACATAATTTGTTGATAGGATGAAGAGTACAAGAGAACACCCTTTTCTATTCTAATTAGAGTATCCACGTCAGAGTGTACCTGAGTAGTGTCGTGATCTACCGAGGAAGATGAAGGGTTAGTTAAGGGAGGATTCATAGAGGGAGTTATAGTCTTGCGGCGTCTTTGATACACTTTGAGAGGTACCTCATGAACAATAGATACTGAAGATTCTGGTCCAACTGGAATAGGAAGTGGAGTGGCACCAAGAAGATTCGTTCATAGAGTCGAACCCATAGTAGAAAAATATGGAGTATCTTCAAAAAAGACAACATCCACACTAGAAAACCATTTCTTGGTATTGAAATCATAACAATTGTACCCCTTCTGAGTGCCTGAGTATCCCAAGGAAATTCACTTCGTAGATCAGGGATCAAGTTTACTCAAACCAGTCTGACGATTTTGTACAAACATGTGCTACCAAAAATTCTAGGTGGTAGAGAGAACAAGCGATCTCCGGGGTACAAAACATTGAAAAAGAATTGGTTGTTAAGACAGATGAGGGTATTCTATTGATTAGAAAATAGTCAGTTGAGACAACGTCAACCCAAAAAGGTTTAGGCACACTATAGTGAAGCATAAGGGTTCTTCCAACTTCAAGGCAATGACGATTCTTATGCTTGGAAACACAATTCTATCAAGAAATATAAGAAGAAGATGTTTGATGAATGGTGTCAAGGCGTTTATTCAGAATTGACTTGCATAAATTCAGGGGCATTGCTTGTCCTAATTTTTTTGACGGGCTTATGAAATGGATTCTTAATTTCAACAAAGAATGCAGTAATAGTGTCAAGAATATGTTCCCTATCTTAAAGTAAAAATGACCAAGTGGTTCTAAAAAAAGTCATCGATAAAAGGTCGAAAGGTAATGAAATCATGTTATATTTGTGACACAACACGGACCCAATATGTCAGCATGAACAATATCAAAAATAGATTTTGAAGACATCATCATTTTCCTAGGGAACACACATCAAATTTTCTTTCTAAACTGGCAAGCTTCACATTTAAATAAAGTTTCAAAAATAGTAGGAATCAAATGTTTAAGCTTGGATGCTGATGGATGTCTCAATCTGTAGTGTCACTAAAGTCCTAAAACCAATGAGGAGGGAAGAGAAACATTCTTTGGAACATCAAGGTAGTGTAAGCCATATGGTACCTCTTGATCCTAATGAATCCATCATCGTGTAGTGATCCTGACAGACACATCCATCAGAGTCAAAAGTAATAGGCCACTGAAGTTGCTTGGCAATTTTGCTAACATAAAGATGAAAGAGGGGGTCATATGAAGCTGATTTGAGCAAGAAGTTATTTGTAGTTCGAATATTACCAACCCCATGGACTGCGGCTTGAGTGCCATCAACAATAGTTACAGGCGGAATAGATGTAGTCAATTTAGAGAATAATTTCGAATTGCCAGAAATATCAGTAGAAGAACCACAGTTGATGATCCATTTGTTTTTATCAAAAGGAACTAAGAATGCTATAAAAAGGCAAATCACCATCTGAATGTGAAGTCGATGTCAGAGTCTGGAGTTGTTCTTGAAAAATCTTTTCAACCAATTGGTAGAAGCAATGGAGGGTTGGGAAGGTGCATTCTCGGTGTAGTTAGTAGAAGTCTGATTGGCCCATGTGTTGGGGTAGCCATGTTTCATCCAACAACGATCCTCATTGTGGTTGTCATGTCACAGAAGTTGCAATAAGGATGTTCAATAGGAGGGGCGTTGCTTGGTCCAGTGGAGGGCTGACCACATCCCAGTCTTGTAAGGGGTTGGCCACGCCTAGGTCCTGACGGGCCAAAATGACCACATCCACGTCCTCTACCACGATCAGTGTTGCCTGATCGAACTGTAAGAGTGGATGCCTTAGTGGAACAAATAAGAGAATAAGAGATAGATGGTAGGTGCATGACCCTTTTCAGGACATCACATATCTTTGGGTGTGGATCACTATACGGGATCTGAACCACAACTCCTACAAAAGAGGCAGGTAATCCAACTAGGAACTGTACCAAATGAAGTTCATTCCATTGTCTTTGAACTTCAGTGATATCAGAAGTCAGGGGATGGTATATGAGAAATATAAGATTGAATTGAATGGCATGGGATTAGATGAGTACAAGATTGGACACCCCTATCCTATATATAGGAGCAAGGGAGAAACACTGAGACTTGTATCCCAAGTAATCTAAATAGGCCGAGATACTAAAGGCCCACAAACTAATTAACCTACTAACTAAATAAGCTAACATAGACTCTCTAACACTCCCCCTCAAGCTGGAGCATGGGTGAAATGCATGTCCAAAGCTTGGAGTTACAAGACTCGATAAAACGATAAAAGAAATGATAAATGAAAGATAAAAGATAAATATGACTCCCCATACAAAATATTGATACTCCCCCTAAATTAATACTCCCCCTGAACCATGTGGTGACAATGCCTCTCTTCTTTGAAATTGTATTCTACAGGCTGGAGATCCTCGAGCTTTGATGAAGGTCTTTTGATGTGCATCTGGAATGAAGAACATCTGAAATGGAACATGAATACTGCAACAGTAATTCACCACTTGGAGCAGACGATCCTCAACACCATTACTACATCATCTTCATTGGATTTTGTACTTAACGCGGCACGAACGTTGATGCCCAATGTCGATGTAGAAGTAGAAGAATCTTCGAATTGTTTGAGAAGACGTGCATAACGTGGCATGGATGCAAACATATTATATACTGGTGATATGAAGCAGGTACCATAACTCTGATGCATGAACCTTGGGGGCTTCATGGGAAAGGAGATATTATCCATCAAGGAAAGTCCCAAGTAGATCAGAGGAAGGCGATGTCGTAAGAACAGATGTAGCTTGATGCATGGGTTTTAAGTCACTTTTATAGGCTTATTTTATATCTGTTTTATGCATGTATTTGTCATTTTCTTGATTATATTTGCATAATTCACTATAGTTGGCCCTTAAACTCTTTTTGCATCAAATTATACTTCTTTTATCATATTTATATGATTTTATATAATCCCCGGACTTATACACATGTTTCGGCACTTTTTCAGGCACTTTTGCATTGTCCGGAGTCGATACTATCGACCCCCAGGTCGATAGTATCGACATTTCATCAAAAAGCAACCCCAAAACGCGATCTTGGAAGGAATAACCTGTCCCATGGTCGATACCATCGACCTTGGGGTCGATACCATCGACAGCGTCGGGATCTGGTGATTTTCAGCACTAAAACGGAGCGTTTTAATCCGACGGTTGAGCTTTTTCGGAGCCGTAAAGTGGTCCTATGACCTAAGAAGAGCACGGACGGCCCGAGGGGGAGAGGACATTGTGTTGCACAACATCCAAGAAGGAGAGAGAGAGATAGGAGATGAAAGACGAAGGTCGTCAACCGAGCGATCCGGGCACCTCCGGCGGGCGATTTTGCTGCCGGAAGACTGCAAAACGCACGTTTCTCGAGGAGGATCTCCAGGAACACCTTTGTATCAGGGGTTACACGAGTTTTCTCATTGTTTCCCATGTTTTTCTTCTCTACTCCTCTGTCTTTCATTGAGATGACCATGCGGGGCTAATCCCCTTTGTCTTTAGGACCGGGAGTAGCCCGGGAATGCATTGTATGACAGTTTTATATTGATAATTCATATTTTCTCTCTTAAATCCGTGGTATAGTTTCGTTTTCTCCATGTATTGTTATGCTTGATCACCATAATAATAACTTAATGCCCTTAATCACTTCGACAGAAGGATTAACGGTTGAAAAGAGACGAAACTTACATTAATCGATAAATCCCTTGACAAAGGAGGTGTAAAATTAATGGTGGAAACTGAGAGATCGGCTATAATGCGCTTAGTTTAGGGGAATGATTACTACGACGGTGGAATCAACCTAAACCTAAGTAGTGAATTACACCACGACAGTGGGTAATTCTGTTTTCAGGCCACTACCCGGATAGAGAGAGAAGATTGAGGAGTTATATGAAACCTAATGCAATGTTGACCCGCGGTGAAACCGAAATCCTAAAGATATCCTTTTGAATTGATTAAATCAACCTTTAATCGATTGTTTGCTTTGTTTTATTTTTATTTTCTTTTAATTTCGACAACAAACCCTACTTTGTTATCCGGCTTAGCTGATCGCAAATAGTTAGTAGAAGTCTCTAATAATTCAACGTATCCCTGTGTTTGACTCGGGCCTCACAAAGGCCTATATTACTCGACGTGTATACTTGCGTTTAAGCGCGTAGTAAAATACACGTCATAGCTCGGTAAAGACGTGATGAAGCAATTCGATGAAGGTAAATCTGGATGAATCAACCTTGCATATGTAGACTTGGCAGGCTTGAAATTTCTGAGCTTCTGATGTCTGGAGAAGCACCCATATGTCTCATGTGAATGCAAATGAAGTACACCGTAAACACTTGACGTACGTAACGCGGTACGAACACGGATAGCTCGGTGTTGAATGAAAGTCCTTTAATGTTGTCTGGAAGTAGAGAACGGATGTGCTGAATAATGAAAAGCTCTATGAAGATAATAGCTTGGAACATCAGAATACATATATCATCTTCTTCTCATACATACTCTCGCATTCTCTCTCTCTCTTATCATCTCTTCCTCTCCTCTCTATCCCTCTCGCACACCAAGTACGACAAGAGTAAGTGTTTGGTGTGGAGAAGTGGATATATGATCCCCCCCGACATTGTGGAAAGGGATACACACATGATATGGATGGGAAAGGAATTGGTGGATTTGAGAGGAATTGGTGATATGGAGATGTCTAATATGTGGAGAATGAAATTGATAACCGGAAAGAATATGCTAAACGGGTCAATGCAAGATCCAGATAGAAAAATAAATAGATCAAATCCTGACCCGAAAAGGGGATTTGCTGGCCCAATTAGGCTTAAAATTGGATCTGATTAGCAACAGATAGGATCGATTAAAGATCTAAATAGCAAGATGCATATTGTATATGGGGGTAGTAGAAACAATATGGGGCTGTTTGGTAGCGGTGGGGAGTGATGGGTGACTGATTAAGGTGTTGAGCAGCAGTGACGAGATGGAGAGAAGGCATGAAGTAGTAGTAGAGGCGGCGGTAGTTTATTTTATGGTCGGAAACTATTGTAGATGGTTGGTGGTGGTTTTTGATGTTGGCGGTGGTGGGGGCGCTACTATTCAGACGGATGGCGGCTACGGCTGGCGACACTATTGGGGTTTAGTGATGGCTCTGATTGGAGAGGAGGAGTCTGCTCTTGACGGTAGTTGTTGCGCCTACCCCAGGCGGTGGCAGCGGTATCTGCCTTGGGCCGTGGCGGTGGCTGAGCCTTGGGCTGTCGGCGATAGTTACGGCGGCTACTGGTGTGCGCTGGCAGCTGCTGCAGTTGAATATTGACGACAGACAGAGATCGCCGTGAAGAAAGATCTCTAGTGTATAGAAAGAAAATTGGATCTTTTAAGAACGGAGAATAGATACGACCATGGAGGCTGGGATATGCCTGGCGGGCAGCCGGTCTAAGCCATGGCAATGGCGGCAGCCGTCCGCAGGCGGGGGTTCTCCCCCTCAGTTTCTCTCTCAGAAAGAGGTGGCGGCCGACCTGGGGCTGTGTTCTTCGGCGGCTAGGAGAGCAGGAAAGCAGAGACGGCTAGGGTTCCCTCAAGAGTGAACACATTCTGATATTATGTGAAATATAAGATTGAATTGAATGGAATGGGATTAGATGAGTACAAGACTGGAAAACCCTGTGTTATATATAGGAGCACGCGAGAAACCCTTATACATGTGTCCCAAGTAATATAAACGAGCCGAGACACTAAAGGCCCACTAACTAATTAACCTCCTAAATAAATAGGCTAACATAGACTCTCTAATAGTATACTTGAAATTCATCCCACAAACCAAACATTGATTACAATAATCCTCAACATAGGTATCATCTGAAAATTTCCTTTTTGGCCAGATTTTTAAAGATTTCAAACACATTTATAGGTTTTTTTAGTGTGAGTACACATGTGAGAGTAGATGGTATTTTATTATTCATATAACAAATGCAAGCATATGCACCCACCTTATATAGTATTAGGAGGAGCCACTCAATACAAAGTTCACCAATACGGGACAAAAGACAAAACACTAAAGATTGCACAAAATAAATAAATAAAATAAAATATATTGACAATATCCATGGGCACTATAAATTGCCAAGCATAATTGAAAAGAACTCAGAATATATGATTGTTATAATCACTCACAGTAATCATGGCACCTAAGTCAATCAAATCCTTGAATTCAATCTGACACGTTATTCATGGAAGGTTATGATAATCAAGGCAATCAAGATAGTAATATCCTATATCAAAAGAACTCATAAAGAAGTCCTTTCTAATTTTGGATTAGATTTTGCTAATCTCATTTAATTTCCTTTTCCATTTTTTCCATTCTTTATAAATGCTAGGATAATCAATACTATAATCTGACATAATATTTGCAAAAATGTCACTATTAACGGAAATTGTGTGTACAAAGGAACTCTAAAACCAACTTGATGGGAAAATAGGAAGCATGGCATGACTATGTAGGATCCATGTGGTCCCCCTAAACTTTGGATATATCTTTACTAGATGATATAACTATGTCATTATTATAGTGTTTAATGATATTCAGAATCTAATTTTTTTTATTGAACAGTCTTGTATAAACATTGCACTTAGCTTCATCTCACCAGAAAGTGTTTCTGAGTGTCTTCGCCTTGACGATGAATGTCACATGCTTACGACCTATCATTTTGCAAAAAAAGATAGACTTGAGGTTGGTTACGTTCCTTTCCATTAATTGGTTAGGCGCTACCTATATTTTTCTTTCTTACCATTAGTTTTTTTCTACAATCCAAAAAATAAAGAAACTTGCTAATTTTGATGCAGGTGAGGAAAATACTTGTTCATGGAGTAAAACAAGTTATCTGTTTTCTGACAAGTCAAAGAAGATTTCCATCCCAATTTTGGTTGAGTAAGTCATGTGGAAATGATAATATGTCAATTGTGACTAGAGATTGTACCCTTTATTCACATCTACATGGGTACTTGTCATCCCTCTTTCACAAGTTTGTATTTTCAATACTATCACAACATGGCTAATGAGTGATTATCTATGTAGTTGAAATCATGGTTATTAGAACCAAACCGGACTGGCCAGTTGAACTGGTTGAACTGGGAACCAATCACTCTATCCGGTCAGTTTCCTCCCAAAGCCGGAAATGAAGTTAGACCGGCATCAAACTGGTGCATCGACCGGTTGAACCGATAAACCGACAAACCTATCTGGTTTTAGCCCAACTGGTCATTCTCTATCTTAGAAAGTAAATGTATTGTTGTTGTTGTTTTTGTTAACTAAAATTGAATACTATATAAATGTTGGTATATAACTGTCCATGAATAGAATAATATTTGTTATTTGGTTTGTTTATCAAGATACTATGAGCAGTTGTGCTATTATTCATATTTCATAACTTTTGGAGGGATATTTTCTATGAGTATAAAAGACATTTATATATTTTAAAACTATTAGTGGTGTCTTGCTGACGTCACCGGTTGAACAAGTGAGACCACTGGTTGAGCCAGTTAACTAGGAACCAGAAGCCTCACCGGTTTGCTGACCCGTTCGAATCTGACAATCTTGGTTGAAATAAAATAAAAACTTCAATTCTATATAGATGGCATGCTAAGTGAATGTTAGTGGTGGGGATAGTTCAATTTACCACTAAAGCTACAAAGCAAGCCATATGGTTGAAATAAAATGAAAAACTTCAATTCTATTTCGATGGCATGCTAAGTGCATGTTAGGGGTGGGGATAGTTCAGTTTACTACTAAAGCTACAAAGCAAGCCATACATATTGGTTTGTAGCTTTCAACCTAAACTAAACAGTTAACTTGTAACGAAACTAACTTGTAATTGCTATAGTTTGATTTAGTTTCAAATTGTTATTTGAGAAACTATTAATTTGTTTCTTAGATGTTTCATGAACAATTTAGCCATATGCCATCGTCTTTATCAATCCATATGGCAAAATATAATTATGTAGAAATAAATATATTCTATCAATGAGGAATACATAAACTATATGTATGCTATACATTAGTGTAATCCAACTAAGTTCAAACATGTAGCTACTATTTAGTTTTTTTATTGATTAAAACAATAATTGTATTTGACAATTTGTTTAGCTTTAAATTAACACTTTAACATGCAAAAACTTATTGACTACTATATTATTGAGTTCAGATGCAAATATGTAAATATTATAGGTATACTCATTATTAAACTATTAACATGTATTAATTTGGTTTCGTTTAGTCAAATTGTATCCTAAAACTAAACCAGACTGTTGTTTAATCATTTGAAAATTTTAACTGAATGAAACCTTTTTCCTTCCCCATATCTAAACTGAACTTGTCAGTTCTGGTTTAGTTTGGTTTGGTTGTGGTCTAGTTTGGTTAGTTTCTTGGCATACTGTATACTTATAAATTTAATGTCTATGAATTTGAGGTTTTAATGAATATTCCAATCTCTTATGACAAGAGGGATTAACTTTTAGACACAAGTAGACACATTTCATAGCATGGTTTCAAATTTTGATCAAAAGGGCAAATTTTCTACATATTTTTTTTGTTTCCGATGGGGACCAGATTTATAAATGATATACCTAGGGAGTAAGGGTTGGGTACATAATTTTGTTAATTAATCTGAAAATTTGTGGATAACAATGTATAATATTATTGTGTACACGATATAAGATATAATATATTATTGCATATGTATATTTTTATGTATATATTGCATTATTGATATTCCCATCAAGCTAGTTATGTTTCTTTTCACTCACACATGCAAGAGATGATCAATTGGAACCAAGGTTGTAAAGTGTGTGTGGCGTAACGAGGCATTTTTATCTCAGAGATGATTGACGAAAGGCGTAAGCCTCGAGGAATTCGTGGCATAAGCCTCAAAATATGCATGAGGCATCATAAAAAATACATATCAATATAAATGTTTGTGTATATATGTATTATATGTGTGTATGTAAATGTGTGCATCTATGGAATTTAAGAGAGGCACTCTCTCACCCTCTCCCATTCCCATTACGGCCATCAAACGTCTAGGAGGGTGATAAACCAAGGCGGCAACTGAGATTGGAACTCGGGTCCCTTTGTTAGGGGACACTGTGCTTGACCACTTGAGCCACACCTTGTCGACTACATATGCGCATCTATGAATGCGTATATTTTTGTATATGAAAAAGTAAAACTAAACAATTCTTTAAGGAGAGATAGGATTAAGAGAAAAGTATTTTTATTAACATAGACCAAAATAATAAAAAACGCTATAGCAAACAATAAGATATCATGCTTTGTACTATCAGGTCCAATATTTAATAAACTCAATAAGGAAAATAAGGGCATACATAGCTTGGAATTAATAGAAATCAAGATAAGCTAAAAATGAGATTTTAGAATCAGGAACATCTAAAAACAAACATGTATCTCAAAATAAATTCAACAAAGTTTGATAAATAAAAATAAAAATGTAACCATTGGCTTAAAAGTCTAGTTCAACATTTCAACAATATGTCGACTGATTTGGCCGGTTTGAGGTCATTTTTGGGTTTGTGGGAGAACTAAACCGTCACAACCACCGGTTCCCGGTTCAACCAGCCGGTTCATTTTTCGTTTTTGTCTCGAAAACTACAATAGACTCAATGAATGCATTCTAGATATCAAGTTAGAAGAGGGACAATGCAAAAGTAACAACTAGAGAGAAAATTCACACTCAAACCATCTTTGCCACTTGGGAGAATGTGTCAAGATAGTCTTTACCAAATACTTGTATGTTTCCCTTGGAGTCTAACTATGCCTTGAGCCATTAAGACCTTCACAATTGAATTTCCTGAGAGACATGGAACACGAGTCAATGTCTAACTATATGTCAAAGCAACCATCTACTCTTTGTGACTCGGTGCCCTTGGCGACTAATGGTCTTTTAAGAAGAAGTTGGAATGGAAACTAAGAACAATGAGGAAGGAGAAAGGTGATTGCTTGAAACAAACTTTCAAATAGGATAAGGTACAAGATCTCTTGCCTTTACTTGGACCAACCGATAAAGTTATCACGACTTATTTCCCCAGATCATTAGAACGAGTGACAATTGAAGAGGGATGGCTATTTGTGGTTATCTGTGTCCATTGTCTACCAACCGGTCCAATCCAATAAACCTCCAATAAACATCCTCCGTCTCTATCTCTCATTTGATGTCTCATCTTCCTCCTCTGGCAGTCGATCTTCCTCCACTATTACTTCTTCCATTGGCCTCTGCTACCTTCGTCAACACCAGCACCACCACCAATACAAGTGTTATTGCGTCGTGTCTGTAGCAAAGAATTACCCCTCCATCAAAACTGCCACTGCGTCCTCTTATGTAGCCATCTTAGCAACCACCAAGAGTACACCATGGTTGGCTGAAATTGTATGGCCCACCGGTGCCTCTACATCAGCTGTGGGCGCTGACAGCTAGGTTGCAGGAGGGGTACCCTAGTCATTGTCCTCCTCCGACCAACTATGCCCTCCCTTATTTCTCACCATCAACCTTCCTCTCTCTCCTCTCCACCAACACATATGTTTGTTAGTGACTTCATGACCTGAAACCAACTCGAATCACTCCTCTACCCCCCCCTCTCACCTAACAAACCAACACTGCATCTGGTGTACAACCAAGGAATAAGGTGACTGATACCGATGCCGTTTCGACAGCTTGAAAATAGGAATTTACTAGTATACCAATGGAAATACCGACAGATGCAATCATGGTCATATCGACGCCAAAATGAATGAATTAATTCATGAAATTTTACAGGTGTAATATCCACACCTAAATGCATTGTTTTATGCAATAAAATTCTATATTGGGTGTAGGGGAGGAGGGTCCATCATGTGGGAGGTAAGGAACTTGTCCTGTTTCATTGAGATTTCGATGAAGGATTTTGATGACAAAACGTAGGAATTCAGATATGAAATTTTACTAGAACAATCCACAAACTTAAATATACACAATTATGCAACAATATACAATTTACAACATATCAATAATATATTTACTTACCAACTCACATCAGTTGTGTGTTGAGTGGTGCGCAGGTTGTCCATACTGTAATGAGTTGATACTATTGAGATACTCCGCCCATGACATGTGCATGCTATAAAGTTGGTTGTATGTAGTCACATGCTCCTCATAGACAGTATTGTTGACAAATTGCATCATCCCAATCTTTGGAAAATGTTGTTCTAAATATCTGAGATATTGTGCCTTTCTTGGAGATGTAGATCGAGGAGCTCGAATGTGTGGATGTTCACTTCCTTGAGGAAATGTTGAATACCTACAGGCACAACCATAGGAAGTATTGGGACTGGAGAAACAGGAAGAGCTGAATGACCACCACTCCATGTTTGCCCACAATCCTCAGTAAATGCAAGGGAGTTTTATTTATATTTTCCATGTGGGCCTGAGACATTTGTTGTATAGGTATGTCCAACATGATGTTCTACTTCTGGTTGTGGCAGTGGTGGTGGTTGCTGATTTTGATATCTAGAATTCCCATATTGAGAGTGAGATGGGTATGGTTGTGCATGTGTTTTCCCAAATAGCATATCACCAAATCCCCATGTTGAGATTGATAATTAGAAGCTGAAATACTCATGCCGCCAAATGAATCAACAATATCAGAATAATGATCATTGTTGTAGCTGTAGGAGCCTGTAGCCTGAGGTGGTGCAGCACCACTATAGTCTTTGTCGGTTCGAGTTTTCCTCCTTTAAAAAGTTTTTTCACGCACGGGGTATTCTTTTTCAAGCTGAAGGAGGAGGTGCAGCTATCGTAACATAAGGACGATCATCATACTGAGGATCAACAATAGGAGGATATTCAGGAGAGCACTCACCACCGTCGTCATCATTGCCACCATCATTATTAGATTTTGATTTTGACCCAGATGTACTTTTTGAAGGAGACTCTGTGCTACCCAACCCTTCTTCTGCTTCTCTATTGATCTCCATATCAACATTTTCATGCTCAGGCTCAGGCTCAGGCTCAAGTCGTTCAGGTGGAGTTTGGTCAACATTAGTATCAGAATCTCCTTCAAATTGCTCATCTATGTATGGATCTGGACGACCATCTAGATTATCAAGACTGAGACGACCTATGCCATTCATCCATTCCTCTAAAGGATCTTCTGAATCATCATTTTCTTTTATGCCTCTACGCTTGGATGGGTTGAATGTGTATGCAATGTTAATGGGATCGTGGACGATAACAAAATCCACTTCTTTGTAGTTGGCATCTCGTATTGCTCTAGCCCTCAACCGCATGTTGTAGTGAACATATACCAGATTTTTTAGCATGTCTGCCCCCAACCTGTTCCTTCTCTTTGAGTGAATTAAATTGAAAGTGCTCTAATTTCTTTCACAGCCTCCTACAGATGTTGTTTGAGAAAGAATACAAATAACCACTTTTCTTGGATGGGGGCACCCATTCCATTCCATACCCACCACTCACAAGGATCACCCTGATCACGGTCAGCAACTACATTTGGATGACCAAAACAATCGAGACCTTCATGAAACTGTCGCAACTGCAAAAATATTAAAGTAGTTCAAACTTCAGAATCAAATGATGAAACATCAAACAAGAATGAAGACGTTCATGACTTCATGTAATTAATGTAATATATTTAGTTATATATCATCCATTACTTTGGTGCGCTCTTCAGTAGAGGTAAAGAATTTGTTAGTTATATCTCTCACAACAGACATTAGAGTCGCATCTAAGCCCAATTTTCATGAGTATTGGAACCTCAGGTTCAGATAGTAAGTTGTCACCAATTTCAAATAAGGAAATAAGATTTAGATTGAGTTAACTTATAGCATGTTATAGAGTTAGAAACTTAGAACCTAAATCTAAATTTAGGAGAAATAAATATATACCTTCTTTATGTAGTGGATGCAAAAGCATATATGTCCAACGCTTGTCTACAATTGACAAGTATTGTGAATGGGACCTAGGAGATTCTTGTTTAATACCTTCCACCATGACTTGCATTGTATCATACAAGTAAGGCGTTGTTGCGGCTTTGTCACCATCTACCAGCCTCAACACTTTGACAACAAAATCCATTATCCACAACACTTTGTAACCTTATCCCGAAAAGCCTGACTGGCAATTAGTTCTTCAATCCTTCTGCCAATTGGGGTGTTGTGCTCCTTCATGGACGTCACTCCACACCATTCAAGAGCCTCCTAAGTCCATCTTTTTTGGACTTTAATGAGTTCAAGGCCAAGTAATTTGTTGCAAATCTAGTCACCCCTGGTCTAACTAGATCACCTCCACAATACTCAGATCGCCTCATAGCATTTAACAAAAAGGAATGGTTGTAGATGAAACCCGTGATCAACCTACTATCAATTGTCACACTTTTGATTTAATCAATTGTGCCCATGTCCTTGTTAATTAGATCTATGTTATGGGCATCACATGGTGTTCAGTAGACTGGATATTTCGTCATTGTACTTTCACCGTCCTTCTTCAAGTTTGAGCCATTGTTAATCACTATTTGCACTACATTCCCAACCCCTACCTACTTGATGTATTTCTTCATTAAATTCTTAATGTAACTGTAATTCCTGACTGTACTAGAAGCATCAATAGAGTCTAGAAAAATAGTAGATCCATGACAATGTACAAGAAAGTTAATAATTTTCTTTCTATTTCTAGATGTCCACCCATCACACATGAGTGTGACACCATACTCACACCACAATTGTTTCTGGCTTTCAATCCATACGTGTATATCTTTCTTTTCTTGGGGAAGATACTTGTTCATCAACTCATATGCAGTGGGGGCTTTGATACCCCTACCTGACTCCCCTATGACATCCACCATGTGATGTAGATATGGTTCAGTTACAACATGTGTGGGTATACCATGAGCAAAGAAGAACTTACCCACTTCCTTGCCCACCTTCTCTTTCGCACCAGTAAACATTGCTTTTAGGGTTTTTTGCCTAGCATCAGGCTTCCTGACCCCTGGCTCATCAAAATGTTTCAATCTTGCATAGTATTTGTGTAAGCCTTTTCAACCTACTTCAACTTTTGTTGTTTTTGCCTCTTTGCACCCATTCGTTTCTTGAAGTCATCCCTAATACTTGGAGGGCACTTCTGGCACATTGCCACATTCTTGTCACCGCCAATAATGTGACGCTTGAATCTAGTAATTCCTCCACCACCAAGTGTTTTCTTATAGTAGTTGCAGACAATCTTTGCCCTATTCCCAGACCCAGGTATAGGCTTGCAGTGACTCCATGCAAAACACACATCCTTTGATGCAGCATGACCAGCCGCACCCTCAACGTCACTTGAAGACGAAGAAGACATCTTCTCAAAACTCAAAAGTCAACGTTGAAAAAGACAGACAAACAAGCAAATCAAATGATATTAGTAACTTAACATTTAATAAAATAGTACTAGTAAGAAATGTACATTATAATATTAATTATTAAGTCTATTCTCTATTCACAATACTAATATCAAATAAAAATAAGCCATTAAGTGAACAAAATCAATTTCTTTAATGTAATGTATAATCAAAATTGATATTTTATAATGTATGATGCTTGTAATTATAGAATGAAACCCAATTTTTTTTGAGATTTTGCTTTTGAAGATATTTTTTAAGATATAAATAAAGTCTGAAATTATTTTTAAAATTATAAAACATGATATTTACTAATTAAAAAGACAAGTGTATGCTTTCCACATGCTAGTTTCATCTTATACAACATTAATACACCCAATTCTAAAGGAAAAAATGTTTTTTTTATTTTAGCATTTTTATAAACAAAAAATACAAATTATTTAGATATTTTGGGTATATTTTTGTTTATATATGTTCATGTTAGTCTTGGATAGAACTTGTTCTACTAAACCTAAATTAAATACCTATTATTAATGGTAGTAATTGTATTATTACTATTCATTAGTGAAATCACATGTTAATGTTAATTATTAGTGAGGTAATTAGGTAAATCTAGTGATATATAGCATCAATCATAAGTATTTTGGAGTAGATCTAGGATTTTAGGGGTATTTGGTGAATATTTTAGGTGAGAATATAATTATAAGAAGAGAAGAGAGAGGGGAGAGGTTAGAAATGATGGGAAATGCAACAAATTAAGTAAACATACCTCAATTAGGGCTGATTTGAGCTCCAATCTCGAAAATCGCCCAAACTTCCCAAGGTTCTCCTCTTCAAACAGCAGTAGCACAGTGAGTCTCGCAAAAATCGGTGTCTTGGGCGGTATACCACCTGTGCCGCCCTGTATCAGTGCTTAAATGGTGCATTTTGCACCGGCACCCTCGATATTTGACGGTATTGGCGGTATACCCACCGGTATGCCGATATATGCCATCCTAATGGAAGATTTGCATGTAACTGTATCGGTACCCATCAATATCGGTATTTCGAGCGGTATACTGCCGATACCGACGAAATCCCATCCCTTGGTACAACAACGACGATGATAAAAGGTTTTGATGTTCACAGTTAACACCAGTGACGCCTTTGTCCAAACGTGGTTCGTAGGTGGGAGGACTTGGTCTTAGAAATTGATCATGACTAGATGGATCTTGACGACGTTCACATGTGTGGGCAGTGGAGCAACACACCTTGGCGTCAAGCCCACCGCCGTTGAGGACCAACATGAACTTAGAGTCGAATGGGATGATCAGTCCACCACCAATAAGCGTCATTAGGTGTACATGTCATGTCCGCTCCGCCAAGGCATTTAGACTGCCACTGACGAGAGTCAACAAGCACTTGTTGTCGATCAAGGTGACATCAGGCGAGCATGTTGTGTATGTGTTGAAGCTGCTCCAATATAAATGTTGTCACTACTAAGAATCACTAGAATTGTCTTACATGCAAGTGGAAGGTAGGATCATGGCTCCTGAACGTTTTCGCCGGAGCCGAGGTGGTTGTTAAATCACTCAGCTCTACTGCATGTAGGAGATGCATAGAGCCTCTAGCTCTAGCCACTGGATAGATTGCTCGACGACAGAGTAGATAAGCCCGTCTGATGAGACTCTGTATAACTGAACACTGATCACCGAAATGTCCGCTACTACTGCATGCGAATGCATGTCATCCTACTATTCAATTTTTCTTACGTGACGATGTTAGATAGAGAAAGTGTGGAAGGAATAGGATGAGATTGGATGGTGTTGAAAAATAAAGCATGGATGATGTGGTTTATATGCCATCATCCTCATCAAATATCCAAGAAATGGACAACTGATCCATCTCTCTCTACTACACATGGTTATCCACTCTGAGTGGTTTGGTTGAGTGGATGATCAGTTCAACTAGGATGCAATGATTTTTTCATCATCCCTAATTGTAGGAGGGTTAAGATCTGATTGTCCTCCTCAATACTTGAGCACTAATTTCCTTTTGATGTGCAACCCGCAAAGTGAGTGAACAACCAAGTCGCCTGAACTTTGGATGTGTAATGACTGCTGATTTAATGGGTGGATGATTGAGTGACACAACCTTTGAATCTATGCTAAATGATGTACTACAGCAAAATTGTCCATTAGTGGCATTTATTCTAATGACATTTATAAAAAAAGCCACTATCTTTCTAATATACAGACATTTTTAATTAAAATGCCTCTAAACCACCTATTATAGAGTTCCTAAAAAGGACTTAACATTAAAGGCATTTATATTTTTAATTAGTGGAAATCTTAAATTGCCATACCAAATTAGAAAGTAATTGTTAACGAAATATTGACTTTCGCACTCCAAATTTTATGACTCGCGATCCAAATCGCTAGGATAGATCCCGTTCTCTCCCTAATTCAGTCCGACGATATCCATCTGCCGCTCTCTCCTTGTGCAACTTCCTCCCTCTCTAGCTAGATCAGCACGTGGAGGAGATCGTGCCCTAGCTCTTGGTGGATCGCGTCTTGCGTCTATGTGCCAGTTGTCGGCTGCAGAGTGCCAAGCTACCGACCGCAGAGTGCCAAGTTGCTGGCCGCATTTTGCCAAGTTGCCAGCGCCCGCCGGTGAGTCCCAACCGATCGAAGCATACTCATTCATTCTTCCTCCTCTGCCATTTTGGACCGAGCCCAGTCGAAGGAATACTCAACCTGCCCCTCCGGCGTCGACGAGCTTGATTGAGGGAGTACTGTGATCAATCTCTTTAGGTAACCATCGCCGCATCCTATTCTACAACTCCCTTATCTCATTAGGGTGTTCGATCCACCCCATATATCTACACAAACCAGGTTCATGACACGAAGCTAGACTTCCGACCAGGCTTCTCGGGCACAGTAAAAATGATATTTGTATTTTTAAGTTGCCGTCCAGGCTTCCGGCTAGACTTCCGGCCAAGTTGTCAATAATGGTTCGACATCACCAATAGGAAGTTTGACTAGATCAACATATGATATATGTATTTTCAAAGTTTTTTGGTAGGTTGGGTTGTTGAGAAATCAGTGGAATTTGTAAATAGGTGTTGCTGATGCCTGTGTAAGGCCAAGATCAAATATTCTCATATTAGTATCAACCATTAAGACTTGACCTACAACATATGCATTTATGGAGAGCAACGCATACATATTAGTTAGATTTTTTCTCTCTAAGTGTTGAACATCCAATGTCATGTTAATTGAAACATAAAAAATAGAATAGTACGTCATTTTGTATTAGAGTTCTTATATGTAAAGTTGCATCCAGTAGATGTTGCTAGTAGAAACTGGAATTAGATAATAAGCTAGGCGATAGCAAAGCACAGACTAAGAAAAATCCATTATATTTATAGTAAAAATAGAAATGTTACTTCGGATATTTTTTTTGTAGATTGCAAGCAAATACTTGACTCAAAAATGAACAAAATGAGTAGTAATACCAGGTGCATTACATGTGATCATTCAGGTTCAAGTAGAATTTTGATGAAAAGATGCTTAACATACATCACTTTTGGAAGGACCACAGACTTAAAATCATCAAGCTGAATTTTTTCATGGCTGAAACATAAAAAATTCAGTAGAAATTGATTTCTTAAGGCTATTCTAAGCTTTAGTTGTGAAACATATATAAGGCACACGTTTGATAATGCATTATTGATTGATAAGTAAGACAAATGTTCAATATTATGATATTTAATGACACAAATATGTACCATATATGTTATAAGTTCATCCAGACTTTTCATTGTGAGGAGGAGGCACTATGATCTTTGATGGGATACTTTGGCTCATTCTATAGATGAGGTAGACAAAGTGAACTTTGCGGGTTCATGGAAATCTCTTTGTACAACATTATATTCTGGATTTGATGGCTCAAGTTGAGATAAGTACATTTCAGACTAATGGAGTGCAACATTAGCCAAATCATAAATAGGTTTATTTTAGGGTAATAACACTTTTAACCTATATAGAAGAATAAATAACTTAAAGAGATTATCTTTCATACTATTAGATGTAGTTTGGTAGCTATTTGGTCTAAGTTGTGCACAAAGTTGTAGTGTACAACCAATTTATCTGTGCACAAAGTTGTAGGGCACAGAGTCATACTAGACATTGATGGGCTTCTCTCCTTTGCCAAATAGTGCTTGTGAGTCAGATTTAGACCTATCCCTAATGGGGTTTGCTTTCCACTTGGGCCAATACAACTGAACATGTCTATCTATAATGTGCCAAGCAAGCTACATGATAGACTGTGCAGTCATTGATACGTGCAATCATTGATACTTTCTGGCTGTATATGTTCTAAAGGTTTCTAGTAGGTGAGCTTGTAGAAGCTGAGGTTGTAGGTTTGGAAACCATGTTGGTGGTTTTGAGGTTTACGAATTCTCCTTTGATACTGGCAGATAGGACCCAGGGTCCTGTTCATTTTCTAATTCAGTTCAAAATGATTAGAATGTGCCTGGGTCCTTATTATAAGTATGTTCTTTTATCCTTTTAAAAAGTATTTCAAACATAGTGTCATGCACTCATAAAAATAAAGTGGCAGGAATCTATCCCATTTACATATTGATCAGAGAATAATAACCTCACATAACTCATTTAGAAATTTTACAATTTTTAGATGAATCCTTCTTGTAATTCATTTAGAAAATTTACAATTTTTAGATGAATCCTTCTTGTCATAAAATTTGTGTTACTATCAAAATAATAAGATGATAAGATATCTTGTAGTAGTGTTTTGATAAACACAGAAGTACAAGACTGTAGTAAAATTTTGGAAAGACACCAGTAACCTCTTTAAATAGGTCTCACACCTTCTATAGTAGTGCATCGATACTCCAATTTAAATAGGTCTCACACCTGTACAAAATAAGCCAGACACCATTAACCTCTTTGATAATCTAAAATATGAGTGTTGATTCAACAAATAGATAATAAGTTTCACCTCATTGTATGAAATACCAAGATACATCAAATTATAGAAAATACTAGTTACTTCATTGAAATTCTCAGAGAAGGATTAGTGAGCATTGGACCAATTGCAAAGATATAGCCTCTATATAGGGCATGATCTCCTCTATTAGACTTATTTTCAAGCTATCATGTCTACCACAATAAAAGATTAACTGATGTTATACAACTTTTTATAAAAATATATAACATTGTTATATGTACTTACACTTTGTAAATACTAATATTATGCAGTCTTTGTCCACCCACAACAGTCACTATGAATTGGGCCTCTATGCCAATGTTAACGTTCCCTATTGAAGAATAACTGGACATCATCCTAGATGATGGTTCCTTAAACCAACTAGCCATACCCAAACATTGGCGTTTTCTAAAAGGAAGACACTATAGGCCTGGTGAAGTGTGTTGGGTTTTAGGGAAGACGGAGAAGGCAGCGGAAACAAAAATTTTCTCCCCCAACCCATACTGAGGAAACGCGTCAACATCTATATAATAGGAAAGGATGGTTTGTAGAATCATACCTTGTCCCGAGGCTTCCTCGGCGAGAATACCTCTCGCAATGCGCGGTCTTCAACTCTGGACTTCGACAGCGTCTGTGCAGCTCCTGGTCACACCGGGACTGACGACTCCTACTCGAACCGGACTGTCGGATGACAGTTGTCCTCCTAAGCGGCAGTGTCCTCCCGCCTCTGTAGTAGTCCACACGGACCACCTGGAACTCCACACTCCTTGTCCCACAAGGAAGTGGAAGGAGTCGCACCCTCCTATTGACGTACTAGTCGCCAACACGCTCTCCTGCCTCCTGTTGCAACTGTAGTTGTCCTTCCCTTGTTGCACCTCCCTTTTTCGGGAAGCACTTGCTCGGGCTCTCTCACGGTTACCAAAACCAGAGAGAATGACAACTTACAGAGCAACTGGTTGCACTAAGCTATTTTCTGAGAAGCCCCCAATACCCCTATATATATAGGAGAGTCATGGGACATGGTTCTCCATCCCGGGCAATGCGGGACTAAAAGCAGGAGTAGAAGGGTTCGGAATTTTCCACAAAAAGCAACCACCTCACAACCTGAACCGATCGGTTCACAAGTGAACTGGTCGGTTGGGGACCTGAACCGATCGGTTCACCACTGAACCGATCGTTTGGGACCCTTGAACCGATCAGTTCACTCATGAACCGGTCGGTTGGGGTTCTAGGTTGGTTCTCGATTGACTTTTCTTGTTTCTTTCCCAATTGGTATCGAATACCAATATTATTCCCAATCGAATTGGGCAATTTGAAACGAAAGGAAAATTCTCACCAATCCTACTTTCCCAAGTTGCTCGATTGCACCAGTTGAACCGATCAGTTCAACACTTGAACCGATCGTTTCACTCTGTGCATGAGCCGATCGGTTCAAAAATTGAACCGACCGGTTCAGCAACCTCAGCCGACCGGTTCATCACATGAACCGATCGGTTGGGAGTGCAGGTTGTGTAGAATTAGTCAAATGCGATTTCAATCAATCTGATACTCTAATCAATGCGTCCAACACCTTGAACCATATGATATTGAGCCATCGACTGATTGAGTGTTTAATTGAACTACTAAACTCCTTTAGTAATCAATCTAAACATTGCTTGTGGACAAAACTCCTCTTCCAGGTTAAATCCTATGTGTGTGACCCTGCAGGTCTATTTCACGTTGGCAGTGAAAGTTCATAACACTTATGACTTCACAAGAAAAGAGCGGTGCCTAGTCACACATCAGTGCTACCCAAGTGAAAGTAGAAAGTTGGAGAACAACTTTCATCCTACAATCCGTGAATGGTGTTACAGTGAGTGTATAATTCCTTTGTCACTGATATCCCGAATCAACTCGAGGCATGGAACTGTCATCCTGTCAACGTTCATTAACTTCCTTGATCTCAGAGTAGACTGGAAGATATATGTATGACATCAGTATCACATACTGATTCACACATGCGTGCACGCCTTTCTCAATCCTACTCATCAAGTGGCCATGGATATCAAACTCCCTTAGGAGGGACAAATCCCATATCTATCACTCACCCCTCAAATGCCCCATGTGTCAAAGCCACCCAATCATCACCTTTATAACAACCCATGTTTCAGGACTGCGTTTGATGATGTCAAAGTGTGCCCAATGACATGTGTTGAGTGTAGTGATTTCAGGTCTAAGAATCACACTCACCACCATCACTGTGAGTACTGACTGTGACTACCATCTCATGGTTCCATGTGTCAAACTCACGATGGGTATGTCCGGTACACTTGTTCTCTAAGAAGTACCTATGTGTTTTGTTTGATATCTCTATATCATGACTAATGAGATTCTGTCATCAACCAACACCACAATCTAGTCTTGTGTGTCATTGCTGTCTATCTACCTTCCACAATGACATCCGACTAGGGACATAACAAGAATGTACAAACTCTTAGCATCTGTATGATCTCATCCTTCAGGTCCTCAACCTGAAAGCATACGTCATTGAGTACTATCATTCTCTAGACATTCAATCTGTTCTATCACTATCTCATATGACTGAACCAGAAAGAATTGGAAGCTTGCCTTTGATGTTTATCAAATCAATCTTAATGTATCCCACCAATCATCCCATGATTGGCTCTCAGGGCATACATACCAACAGACTCCCACTTGCACTGTGAGCCAATCACCCATGAATCATATTCATAGTGATCTTCAAACATGTCCCACATGTTACTGTGCTCTAGTGCCAACATAGTGAGTAATGGCAACACCTTGCCAAAGTCTATACAAATTGCATGTCTCACATCTCTTCGTTGTACGTCATACATATGAGATGGAGTTGTCGTAATATGCGATCTAGAATTCCTTTGCTAACCTTTAGCCACATTGCATGATTAAGGATTCCAGACTTATCATCAATGAGTGGAATATAAGTTCATCCCATGAACTTTCAGATCCATATAGGGCATGTTTGGTTACCTGGATTTTTCCATATTAGATTGTATTTTGGACTCCAGTTCAGCAAATTTTATGTTTGGTTTGCAGGATTGGAGAAATTGAGCTAATCCCGGGATTTTCAGACATAATAGGAATCCCGCATTTTGGTCTCCATAAAAATTCTCCCGGACGCAAAAATCCATCATGGGCAAGATGGTAGACACGAAAAAAAATAAATCCCACACTTACAAAATCCAGCAAACCAAACATAAAATTTTACTTTGCGGGATTTTGAGAATGCAGTCTTTCAGTAATGCAGGATGGACATAATACATGATTTCAATAAATCCTGCTAACCAAACGTGCCCATAGTATCCACTGTTGTTTACCAACACATAGATACTCGGCATTTCCCTTTTTCAAATGGCTTTATTGGAACATTTCCAATTATCAACAAACTTTCACTTTTATACATCTTATGTATATATATTGCGATTAATTTTCTGTCCTTTCGGAAGTTTGCATCAATGTAACTCTTTACATAGAACTCTTCCTTATCTCCATAGAACTAGTACTTCACAAGCACTTATCAAGTTCTCATGGTATTCCAGTAACCCTTACTGGAAATAGACAGACATCCACTCATCATGTCACACATACGAGTTATCAGGATGAGCACATCATATTGCCATGTCCTATATACAAGATGATGAATGCATTTTATTCTTGCCATGTCATACATGCAAGATAATGGGATGATTACATACATGATAGATCCATATCTATTCTTAGCGTTCACGTTCTTCATAAGAATTGAACACTTGGCCTTGGGATACTAACTCCATGTAACATGGACAAGTTTTCTCCCACTGAATTTGTGCATACTGAACACTTCAGTACAGATTGCCAATGTATGCTTTCTCTTTCCAGGTCAAGAGATTTTCCGAGAACTATCTCTATAGATCTCTATTCCTATCACATAGGAAACATCTCTATCTTCCTTAAAGATAATTTCCACTTTTGGATTTCCATTTTAGAACATTTCCATTTCACATCAATATGTGGAATGTGAATGCGCTCCCACTAAATCACAGATCCCTTCTTTATCTTTGACATATCCGTCAAACCTTTTGACTATATCATCAAAGTAAAGATCCAATTTTGAGTTGCTTGTACTCAATCAATCACATTGATTAGTCCATTGTAACTTATAGACTTCATTTGCATTAGTGGATTCATAAACCTTATAGGCTGTGTCACGTACACATCCTGGTTTTATTCCTCATAGGAATGCAGTTTTAGTATCCATATGCCAAATGTCTTAGTCATTAAGTTGCAATCAACAAGCATCATCCTTCTCAAAATGTTATCCATGTGTCTTAACACTTAAGACTCATTTGCACTTATGGATATGATCCAATGAGTGCTACCATCAAGGTCATACCTTATGGTTCACATGGATGTCATTTAGGATGTAATGGTCATAAACCATAACTCAAGATCTGGTTCCTCATATTCATCTTGATAGTTGACTCATCACATGAACAACTGATCACATAGATAATTGAGGTGTATCTGTTAAAGATATAAGAACTCACAACCCTTGTGATTCTTAATTTCTTTTATTAGTGTGGGGTATTCATTTATTAAGAAGAATTCAGTTATTTGATAATCATTCTCTAACCCCTTAGAGTATGATTCCTTCTTGATTCAGACATCACCATGCCTTAATCATGAGTTCACTATGATACATTATCATAATTGCTCATAAGGATCTCAAACATTTGGTCCAAGTATTTCATTCATTGATCTCATCAAGAATTAATACTTTACCAAATTTGTACTTCATTTATTATAATCTTGAACACTTGAAGACATTCATATTGGTATTTCTCTAAATACCATTTGAAGTATTAGCATTTGTTCCAATAGGTATGTAAATACATCATATGTATTATACCTAATAGGATAATCACTCTCCCACTACATTAGTGAAGATTGATTAATCATGTCCAAGAAATTCATGGCCCTTACTGGTTCTCTAACCAAAAGTGTCTAGTTTTATCCATCACATGGAAACTAGAAATGAATTTATCATGATTAATGCTAATTAGATTGTTTGAGTTATCTATAACTTTTAGGTATCGTCTTATCTTATGCATATCAAATATCATAAGATAAATAAGGCATTGCCACAAAGATCACATCTTTATAAATTGAAACATCTCTTTATTAATTGCCATCATTGTCATACAATATGCAAAAATAAAGTGTTTCTATCTATTGGCAAGTATGAAATAGTAGTTCATAACTGTATTACATGCCTTATTGGCTGAAAATAAACTAAAGTACTCCTATCTATGAAGGCAACACTTGCCCCAAATAAGAATGCTTTACACTTTACATCTTGATATCATATATCTCAAAATTGTTACAAGTTTACTTTCATGACACCTTTAAGTAGAGGCTTCAGTCGCCTCCTTCTTCTTTTGTTCTTCCAGGTAGAGAGGACAATTCCTTCTCCAATGTCCTAGCTTTTGACAATGGTGGCAATTTCCTTTCTTGGTCACGCCTCCCTTGGCCTTGAGAGCTGAAGATGGCTTGGACTCCTGGCTAGCTTCAGAACCTTTCTTAGCTTTGCCCTTGCCCTTGCGCTTGGACTTGCCTTTCTTGCTCGTGATCACCATCACGGACTTAGGCTTGTCCTTCTTCATCTGTAACTCGGCTGTCCTCAACATGCCCAACAACTCTGACAGTGGCCTATCAAAGTTGTTCAAGTTGTAGTTCATCACAAACTCACTGTAAGATTCTGGCAACGATTGCAGTATCACGTCAGTAGCCAACTCTTGGCTCAGTGGAAATCCCAGTCTCTGCAGGTTCTCCACATACCCAATCATCTTGAGTGTGTGAGGACAAACTGGATCTCCTTCTGTCATGACGCACTTGAACAGCGCCTTAGAAACATTGTACCTCTCTTGCCGTGCCTGATCTTCATACATGTTCCTGAGATGCACAATCATCTCTATGACACACATGTTCTCATGTTGCCTCTGCAACTCATTGTTCATTGAACATAGCATCAAGCACTTTGCATCAATGGAATCATCAGAATGCTTCTTGTAAGCATCCCTTTCTGCCTTTGGTGCATTAGGAGCGGGTTCCTCTGGAATTGGAGTATCCAGGACATAGAGCTTATGCTCTTGAGTGAGAACAATTCTCAATGTCCGATACCAGTCGTGGAAGTTCGTCCCATTTAGCTTGTCCTTGTCAAGGACCGATCGCAAAGAAAAGTTGTTGTTGTTTGTTGCCATTTGAACTACAAAAGGGAAAATATGCAATTTTAGTCCAAAAACTCATTTTTGACTTATTGGATTGATTTGAAAATTTGACGATACAATTAGGCCTTTAATTAATTATCGCTCCCACTATTTTACTTCAAATTGATAGCCCTCTCCATCAATTAGGAAGTTTCCAGCGTACAACCTTCTAGTGGGCAAGATCCTGAAATCCTCTAAGCCATGGACCAGCTAGGGCTGTCACCCACAACATAGATCTCTCAGGTAGGCAACTTTTGCCAATTGCATCATATGCAACTCTTGATAAGATTTCATCTACAACTCCTTGCAATGATCATCTCCATGCCTCAAGGCGCTAGATCCTATCTAGGTCACCTTGTTAAGTCCGACCCAAATCAAACACGATGAATATGCACCCTGATAGGGTAGACCCACACATTCATCCTTCACGCTTCCACGAGATAGACGGTGCACCACGCTAGGGCGTGCCCACACTTGGTCGATCAAGCTTTTCACGTGTGTCGCATTTGGAAGGAATCTAAAACTTAATATTTTAATGAGGGATTTGGTTTTATATACATATACATATCCAACCACCACAATATATAGTATTTATCATATACATGCTATATCCCACAGAAAACATGCACAACTGATAAAAAGTGATGATTATGGCCATCCTAATGTGATTCCTCGAGCCAAGAGGAATCACGTTCATCTAGGTCTACATCACATGCAACCTGTACAAGATGAACTTTGTGCCTTGCCATCCGAGTTGATCAATTCATCACATGAATGATCTGTACTCTCCAGCCGGTCGTCTGGGTGCCACCAGCCGATCGGTTGGCTCCTCCAACTGATCGGTTCGCCTGGTCATCGTGCATCTCGTCATGTCCGCCACCCGCTCAACTCCCTCCTCGAACCGATCATCAACCGATCAGTTCACTCCTTGAACTGACTGTCTGGAAGGTCAACCGATCGGTTCACTCCTTGAACCGACCGTCTGAGCAGTCGTCTTGATGTCCGCCGGTCTTTGACATAACAAGAAATAAAATCCTATTCTATTTATTACATTGCTTTAAAAGGGAAACTCCAAGTTACATTCAGGGGGAGCAAAGGTAGGAAAGAATCTCGAATTATTTCGAGTTACATCAGGAATAAGAGAGGGAAGATTGGTGCGCAGACCGAGATGCAAGCAACCACACACAACCAATCACAGATAGGGGTTTATAGGCCATAATCATGCTACACACATCCACCACAAAACACGTTTAAGGGCGACGCGTATCGAGTGCATTAATAATACATATCATATATGTAATTAGGGATTTGTGGATTTAGGATTGGACATGCATAAAGCTGATATTATTCGCATCGTATGCAACAAATAAAGGCGACAAACCAAAATCGATCATATCGATATTCCTAAAATATAGAGCAGTTGACGTGGCTCTGATACCACTGTTGGGTTTTAGGGGAGACGGAGAAGGCAGCGGAAACAAAAATTTTCTCCCCCAACCCATACCGAGGAAACGCGTCAACGTCTATATAATAGGAAAGGATGGTTTGTGGAATCATACCTTGTCCTGAGACTTGCTCGGTGACAATACCTCGCGCAATGCGCGGTCTTCAACTCCGGACTTCGACGGCGTCTGTGCAGCTCCTGGTCACACCGGGACTGACGACTCCTACTCGAACCGGACTGTCAGATGACAGTTGTCCTCCTAAGCGGCAGTGTCCTCCCGCCTCTGTAGTAGTCCACACGGACCACCTAGAACTCCACACTCCTTGTCCCACAAGGAAGTGGAAGGTGTCACACCCTCCTATTGACGTACTAGTTGCCAACACGCTCTCCTGCCTCCTGTTGCAACTGCAGTTGTCCTTCCCTTGCTGCACCTCCCTTTTTCGGGAAGCACATGCTCGGGCTCTCTCACGGTTACCAAAACCAGAGAGAACGACAACTTGCAGAGCAACTGGTTGCACTGAGCTATTTTCTGAGAAGCCCCCAATACCCCTATATATATAAGAGAGTCATGGGACAGGGTTCTCCATCCCGGGCAATGAGGGACTAAAAGCAGGAGTAGAAGGGTTCGGAATTTTCCACAAAAAGCAACCACCTCGCAACCTGAACCGATCGGTTCACAAGTGAACCGGTCGGTTGGGGACCTGAACCGATCGGTTCACCACTGAACCGATCGTTTGGGACCCTTGAACCGATCGGTTCACTCATGAACCGGTCGGTTGGGGTTCCAGGTTGGTTCCCGATTGACTTTCCTTGTTTCTTTCCCAATTGGTATCGAATACCAATATTATTCCCAATCGAATTGGGCAATTTGAAACGAAAGGAAAATTCTCACCAATCCTACTTTCCCAAGTTGCTCGATTGCACCAGTTGAACCAATCAGTTCAACACTTGAACCGGTCGTTTCACTCTGTGCATGAGCCGATCGGTTCAACAATTGAACCGACCGATTCAGCAACCTCAGCCGACCGGTTCATCACATGAACCGATCGGTTGGGAGTGCAGGTTGTGTAGAATCAGTCAAATGCGATTTCAATCAATCTGATACTCTAATCAATGCGTCCAACACCTTGAACCATACGATATTGAGCCATCGATTGATTGAGTGTTTAATTGAACTACTAAACTCCTTTAGTAATCAATCTAAACATTGCTTGTGGACAAAACTCCTCTTCCAGGTTAAATCCTATGTGTGTGACCCTGCAGGTCTATTTCACATTGGCAGTGAAAGTTAATAACACTTATGACTTCACAAGCAAAGAATGATTCCTAGTCATACATCAGTGCTACCCAAGTGAAAGTAGAAAGTTGGAGAACAACTTTCATCCTACAATCCGTGAATGGTGTTACAGCGAGTGTATAATTCCTTTGTCACTGATATCCCGAATGAACTCGAGGCATGGAACAGTCATCCTGTCAACGTTCATTCACTTCCTTGATCTCAGAGTAGACTGGAAGAGATATGTATGACATCAATATCACATACTGATTCACACATGCGTGCACACCTTTCTCAATCCTACTCATCAAGTGGCCATGGATATCAAACTCCCTCAGGAGGGACAAATCCCATATCTATCACTCACCCCTCAAAAGCCCCATGTGTCAAAGCCACCCAATCATCACCTTTATAACAACCCATGTTTCAGGACTGTGTTTGATGATGTCAAAGTGTGCCCAACGACATGTGTTGAGTGTAGTGATTTCAGGTCTAAGAATCCCACTCACCACCATCACTATGAGTACTGACTGTGACTACCATCTCATGGTTCCGTGTGTCAAACTCACGATGGCTCTGTCTGATACACTTGTTCTCTAACAAGTACCTATGTGTTTGGTTTGATATCTCTATATCATGACTAATGAGATTCTGTCATCAACCAACACCACAATCTAGTCTTGTGTGTCATTGTTGTCTATCTACCTTCCACAATGACATCCGACTAGGGACATAACAAGAATGTACAAACTCTTAGCATCTGTATGATCTCATCGTTCAGGTCCTCAACCTGAAAGCATACGTCATTGAGTACTGTCATTCTCTAGACATTCAATCTATTCTATCACTATCTCATATGACTGAACCAGAAAGAATTGGAAGCTTGCCTTTGATGTTTATCAAATCAATCTTAATGTATCCCACCAATCATCCCATGATTGGCTCTCAGGGCATACATACCAACAGACTCCCACTTGCACTGCGAGCCAATCACCCATGAATCATATTCATAATGATCTTCAAACATGTCCCACATGTTACTGTGTTCTAGTGCCAACATAGTGAGTAATGGCAACACCTTGCCAAAGTCTGTACAAATTGCATGTCTCACATCTCTTCGTTGTACGTCATACATATGAGATGGAGTTGTCGTAATATGCGATCTAGAATTCCTTTGCTAACCTTTAGCCACATTGCATGATCAAGGATTCCAGACTTATCATCAATGAGTGGAAAATAAGTTCATCCCATGAACTTTCAGATCCATATAGTATCCACTGTTGTTTACTAACACATAGATACTCGGCATTTCCCTTTTTCAAATGGCTTTATTGGAACATTTCCAATTATCAACAAACTTTCACTTTTATACATCTTATGTATATATATTGCGATTAATTTTCTATCCTTTCGGAAGTTGACATCAATGTAACTCTTTACATCGAACTCTTCCTTATCTCCATAGAACTAGTACTTCACAAGCACTTATCAAGTTCTCATGGTATTCCAGTAACCCTTACTGGAAATAGACAGACATCCACTCGTCATGTCACACATACGAGTTATCAGGATGAGCACATCATATTGCCATGTCCTACATACAAGATGATGAATGCATTTTATTCTTGCCATGTCATACATGCAAGATAATGGGATGATTACATACATGATAGATCCATATCTATTATTAGCGTTCACGTTCTTCATAAGAATTGAACACTTGGCCTTGGGATACTAACTCCATGTAACATGGACAAGTTTTCTCCCACTGAATCTGTGCATACTGAACACTTCAGTACAGATTTCTAATGTATGCTTTCTCTTTCCAGGTCAAGAGATTTTCCGAGAACTATCTCTATAGATCTCTATTCCTATCACATAGGAAACATCTCTATCTTCCTTAAAGATAATTTCCACTTTTAGATTTCCATTTTAGAACATTTCCATTTCACATCAATATGTGGAATGTGAATGCGCTCCCACTAAATCACAGTTCCCTTCTTTATCTTTGACATATCAGTCAAACCTTTTGACTATATCATCAAAGTAAAGATCCAATTTTGAGTTGCTTGTACTCAATCAATCACATTGATTAGTCCATTGTAACTTATAGACTTCATTTGCATTAGTGGATTCATAAACCTTATAGGCTGTGTCACGTACACATCCTGGTTTTATTCCTCATAGGAATGCGGTTTTAGTATCCATATGCCAAATGTCTTAGTCATTAAGTTGCATTCAACAAGCATCATCCTTCTCAAAATGTTATCCATGTGTCTTAACACTTAAGACTCATTTGCACTTATGGATATGATCCAATGAGTGCTACCATCAAGGTCATACCTTATGGTTCACATGGATGTCATTTAAGATGTAATGGTCATAAACCATAACTCAAGATCCGGTTCCTCATATTCATCTTGATAGTTGACTCATCACATGAACAACTGATCACATAGATAATTGAGGTGTATCTGTTAAAGATATAGGAACTCACAACCCTTGTGATTCTTAATTTCTTTTATTAGTGTGGGGTATTCATTTATTAAGAAGAATTCAGTTATTTGATAATCATTCTCTAACCCCTTAGAGTATGATTCCTTCTTGATTCAGACATCACCATGCCTTAATCATGAGTTCACTATGATACACTATCGTAATTGCTCATAAGGATCTCAAACATTTGGTCCAAGTATTTCATTCATTGATCTCATCAAGAATTAATACTTTACCAAATTTGTACTTCATTTATGATAATCTTGAACACTTGAAGACATTCATATTGGTATTTCTCTAAACACCATTTTAAGTATTAGCATTTGTTCCAATAGGTATGTAAATACATCACATGTATTATACCTAATAGGATAATCACTCTCCCACTACATTAGTGAAGATTGATTAATCATGTCCAAGATATTCATGTCCCTTACTGGTTCTCTAACCAAAAGAGTCTAGTTTTATCCATCACATGGAAACTAGAAATGAATTTCTCATGATTAATGCTAATTAGATTGTTTGAGTTATCTATAACTTTTAGGTATCGTCTTATCTTATGCATATCAAATATCATAAGATAAATAAGGCATTGCCACAAAGATCACATCTTTATAAATTGAAACATCTCTTTATTAATTGCCATCATTGTCATACAATATGCAAAAATAAAGTGTTTCTATCTATTGGCAAGTATGAAATAGCAGTTCATAACTGTATTACATGCCTTATTGGCTGAAAATAAACTAAAGTACTCCTATCTATGAAGGCAACACTTGCCCCAAATAAGAATGCTTTACACTTTACATCTTGATATCATATATCTCAAAAGTGTTACAAGTTTACTTTCATGACACCTTTAAGTAGAGGCTTCAGTCGCCTCCTTCTTCTTTTGTTCTTCCAGGTAGAGAGGACAATTCCTTCTCCAATGTCCTAGCTTTTGACAATGGTGGCAATTTCCTTTCTTGGTCACGCCTCCCTTGTCCTTGAGAGCTGAAGATGGCTTGGACTCCTGGCTAGCTTCAGAACCTTTCTTAGCTTTGCCCTTACCCTTGCACTTGGACTTGCCTTTCTTGCTCGTGATCACCATCACGGACTTAGGCTTGTCCTTCTTCATCTCTAACTCGGTTGTCCTCAACATGCCCAACAACTCTGACAATGGCCTATCAAAGTTGTTGATGTTGTAGTTCATCACAAACTGACTGTAAGATTCTGGCAACGATTGCAGTATCACGTCAGTAGCCAACTCTTGGCTCAGTGGAAATCCCAGTCTCTGCAGGTTCTCCACATACCCAATCATCTTGAGTGTGTGAGGACCAACTGGATCTCCTTCTGTCATGACGCACTTGAACAGCGCCCTAGAAACATTGTACCTCTATTGTCGTGCCTGATCTTCATACATGTTCGTGAGATGCAGAATCATCTCTATGACACCCATGTTCTCATGTTGCCTATGCAACTCATGGTTCATTGAACATAGCATCAAGCACTTTGCATCAATGGCATCATCAGAATGCTTCTTGTAAGCATCCCTTTCTGCCTTTGGTGCATTAGGAGCGGGTTCCTCTGGAATTGGAGTATCCAGGACATAGAGCTTACGCTCTTGAGTGAGAACAATTCTCAATGTCCGATACCAGTCGTGGAAGTTTGTCCCATTTAGCTTGTCCTTGTCAAGGACCGATCACAAAGAAAAGTTTTTATTGTTTGTTGCCATTTGAACTACAAAAGGGAAAATATGCAATTTTAGTCCAAAAACTCATTTTTGACTTATTTGATTGATTTGAAAATTTGACGATATAATTAGGCCTTTAATTAATTATCACTCCCACTATTTTACTTCAAATTGATAGCCCTCTCCATCAATTTGGAAGTTTGCAGCGTACAACCTTCTAGTGGGCAAGATCCTGAAATCCTCTAAGCCATAGACCAGCTAGTGTTGTCACCCACAACATAGATCTCTCAAGTACGCAACTTTTGCCAATTGCATCATATGCAACTCTTGCTAAGATGTCATCTACAACTCCTTGCAATGATCATCTCCATGCCTCAAGGCGCTAGATCCTATCTAGGTCACCTTGTTAAGTCCGACCCAAAGCAAACACGATGAATATGCACCCTGCTAGGGCAGACCCACACATTCATCCTTCACATTTCCACGAGATAGACGGTGCACCACGCTAGGGTGTGCCCACACTTGGTCGATCAAGCTTTTCACGTGTGTTGCATTTGGAAGGCATCTAAAACTTAATATTTTAATTAGGGATTTGGTTTTACATACATATACATATCCAATCACCACAATATATAGTATGTATCATATACATGCTATATCCCACAGAAAACATGCACAAACGATAAAAAGTGATGATTATGGCCATCCTAATGTGATTCCTCGAGCCAAGAGGAATCACGGTCATCTAGGTCTACATCACATGCAACCTGTACAAGATGAACTTTGTGCCTTGCCATCCGAGTTGATCAATTCATCACATGAATGATCTGTACTCTCCAGCCGGTCGTCTGGGTGCCACCAGCCGATCGGTTGGCTCCTCCAACCGATCGGTTCGCCTGGTCATCGTGCATCTCGCCATGTCTGCCACCCGCTCGACTCCCTCCTCGAACTGGTCATCAACTGATCGGTTCACTCCTTGAACTGACCGTCTGGAAGGTCAACCGATCGGTTCACTCCTTGAACCGACCGTATGAGCAGTCATTTTGATGTCCGCCGGTCTTTGACAACAAAAAATAAAATCCTATTCTATTTATTACATTGCTTTAAAAGGGAAACCCTGAGTTACATTCAGGGGGAGCAAAGGTAGGAAAGAATCTCGAATTATTTCGAGTTACATCAGGAATAAGAGAGGGAAGATCGGTGCGCAGACCGAGATGCAAGCAACCACATACAACCAATCATAGATAGGGGTTTATAGGCCATAATCATGCTACACACATCCACCACAAAACTCATTTAAGGGTGACGCGTATCGAGTGCATTAATAATACATATCATATATGTAATTAGGGATTTGTGGATTTAGGATTGGACATGCATAAAGCCGATATTATTCGCATCGTATGCAACAAATAAAGGCGACAAACCAAAATCGATCATATCGATATTTCTAAAATATAGAGCAGTTGACGTGGCTCTGATACCACTGTTGGGTTTTAAGGGAGACGGAGAAGGCAGCGAAAACAAAACTTTTCTCCCCCAACCCATACCGAGGAAACGCGTCAACATCTATATAATAGGAAAGGATGGTTTGTGGAATCATACCTTGTCCCGAGGCTTGCTCGGCGACAATACCTCGCGCAATGTGCGGTCTTCAACTCCGGACTTCGACGGCGTCTGTGCAGCTCCTGGTCACACCGGGACTGACGACTCCTACTCGAACCGGACTGTCAGATGACAGTTGTCCTCCTAAGCGGCAGTGTCCTCCCGCCTCTATAGTAGTCCACACGGACCACCTAGAACTCCACACTCCTTGTACCACAAGGAAGTGGAAGGAGTCACACCCTCCTGTTGACGTACTAGTCGCCAACACGCTCTCCTGCCTCCTGTTGCAACTACAGTTGTCCTTCCCTTGTTGCACCTCCCTTTTTCGGGAAGCACTTGCTCGGGCTCTCTCACGGTTACCAAAACCAGAGAGAACGACAACTTGCAGTAGGTTGTCGTTCTACGGTCCTGCCCAGACTGGCGGCGCTGCAAGTGAGGGCAGCCGAGATCGGAGCAGGCACTCGCCCAGGGTAGGGCGCCCCGGTGTTGATGGCGGCAGAGGGGGATCAAGGAAGTGTCTGCCGTTGCTGATGCCCAAGTGCGGCTGGCGGTGCTGTGATCGATAGGTGGCTGGCGAGATCCAACACAGGGCGCTGGCGTCGAGGTCTAGGATGCAGGGCGACTGGGATTTCTGGCGGCAGAAAAAGGACCATATTGTTGCTAGAGTTGCAGGTAGTCAGGGAGGAGGTGGTGCTTAGCGGCTGATGTGGTTTGCTGATAGGGAGGAGGTGGTTGTGTGTGTAGCTGGTGGATGTGCAAGGTTTTATAGAGGCGCCGACCCTAGGGTGCGCATCCAGGGAAGCTGACGCAGGGGATGGATGGCGTTGCACATGGAACGCTGGTTGTTTCCTTCTTGAATCTTGATCGTCGTCTGCAACGCCCCATCGTCACAATCTCTCTACCTTGCAACGGTTGATCACTAATTATGGCACAAGGCCAGACGGTGAGGGAGAGGGAGAGAAAGCGAGGTCGTGGAGAGGCGAGAGGTGAGGACGTCGGGCGTTTCCCTACCGGTTCTGTGTTGCAGCGGTAACAGCCGCGTCCTAGACGCGTGGGCGTGCGGTTAGGGCAGAAGACCATGTTCTAAATGGGCCACAATCAAGTCCCTTAATTAGGTTGCAAATAAATATTAGTAAATTTCCTCATGCAATGGTGTTACTACCACTATTCATTTCTCCTAATTCATTACTCCGTTTCTAATGTAATATTGAATGATGATTTAATAGTAATTGGTCTAATTACTAGAAGTATTTACTTTTCTAGTTTATTAGTCTAAAGTAGTAAAAGGAATTATTTACTCTACAAATAAATACTAAAATTATTAGTACTATTCTATATGATTCCAAAGCCAAGAAATTATATTGGAATTCAATTATTCACTTGTGGGTCCCAAGAGGGATGACTATGCCAAATAAGGATAAATTGTATTCTAGAGCTTGAGTTTCAAGATATTTCCAATGGGAGACAAATGTGAGTGCAATTTAGGAAAAGGAAATTCAATTTTTTTGAAGGATTACAAATCATAGTTCAAAATTTTAATTTAGTCCCAAATTTCAGTATGTTACAACTCTACTACCCTTCAAAGGGATTTCGTCCCCGAAATCTTATCTTTCTCAATGGTGACATTCCTACTATAGTTTGATCCACAAAATATTTCAGCACAATAATTCTTCTTGCTGAAGTGTCAACTTAAACAAAATGAGATCTCAATTTTCCTTCCACTATCATATGTCTGATTTATGATGATCCAAAAATCCTCTTACTATTTTATAGGGTCACTAAATCAGTTTAGGTTCAATTTCTACTTTGAAAATATACCCCTCAGTCTTCCAACATCTTGTTCCAATATGAGAGTTAAAAATATTCAATTTGTTAGTCTTGGCCATTATTATCACAAGTTTGAGTTAAAATCCAAGCTTATTGGTCAATATATGGTTATCTCACATACTTGTCACTAATGTTACAATGATGTTTATATTGTGTATATTTTTTTTTTAACCTCCTGTTTCTTATGTGTATGTATATAATATTGTATTTTTCACCTTTTATCTCTAATTAACAAAATATCCAATGACCGTAGAAAATAATTTTTTTTTTCATTTTTTTTTTACCTATTTCACATATATTTGTGTGATGATCTATGGGTCAAGAGTTTTGACATACTTCTATTTTTAAATTTCAAGGTAGGGTTTATTTCTCTAAGATGTCTATATTGTATTAATTATCTATTATTATGTACATATATATTAGAAGTTCACAAAAATAAATGAGTTCATCATTTTATCTTAATTCCACATAATATTCACTATGTCTTATCCAATTGTTTCTTTTTCTCAATAGATGTGATCGCATATTTGAAGGGAAAAATATATGTTTCATATTTTGCATTATCAACGTTTTTCATTCAATTGAGTATTTATAATGAGGGCATATAAGTCAAATGTATGGTCAAGTAAACATTCACATTCTTTTAAGTAAGCATATTTATATTTTTCTTTATTCCTTTTGAGTTTTTTTTTTTTGAGTGAGATTTTTTTTTTCCATAACGCTTAGCATATTATATTTTATTTTCTCTCTATTGAAGGTGATTATATATACTTTTTTTTTGTGCTTTTATTCAACATTAGGGTTTTCCCAAGTAATGAAATTCATTTTGACCGGGTCGGTATGTATAGTGAGGAAACCCACCACCACCTAAATGGATTGGGAGTAATTATGCCAGAACCTTCACTATACATCCTTCCTTAGACACCTCAACTCATTCCATTTACATGGTGATGAATTATTATAATTTATTAGGTAGATTTTTTTTTTCTCTTTATCAAATTTTAATCATGTTCATGATTTAGGTTGAAACTTTCATATGTTCATATGATTTTAGGGTTATATCATATATTCATTATATATTTCTATATATATATATATTTTATATTTGTGAGTGTTAGAATCTAAAGAGAAACCATTCATATACCTATATTATTTCTTTTTACATCTTAATAATCTAAATGTAAAATTACACACATGTATCTCAAACACTTCTTTCTCAACAATATGTTCATGTAAATCCATGCCTATAGAAGTTCAAAATCTAGTAGTTTAACTAGGTATGTCTCATAAGTTTCTAGTTTAGGGTACATGTCTCACATCCTAGGCTAGTGTGTTTTCTACTTGTATCCCATGTACTTCCTAATAACAAGGTCAATGATACCAGGATTCATGGTCTAACTATTTTTCTTCTTCTATGTTCTACTACTCCATTTGTGTTCCTACTTAACCCTAATTTCCACGAGACATGCACGAGTGCCGACCGTTTATGGCTCTGATACCATGTTGTAAAGACCCGATCTTTACGATCAAATATTTACAAAATAATATCACAATCATAAACAATCTTTATTACAATCATGCTTGTACATCAGAGTCGCGAAAGCTTAAAAATAAAATTACAAGTTTAAGAAATAAATTTCATTTTATCTAGTCTTCAACGGAGGACTACCCAGTGCACGTCTCTTCAAGCTCTTCCATCTACTACCTGCCCATGAGTTCCCAGAGGGAACGAAACCACACATGGACCCCATTGAAGGGAAATAAAGGGTCAGCAAAGCTGGTACTAAATCCAATCATTGAACTATGTACGAAATAGGTTTAGATGTATAATAAAAGTAGGAAAGGACTATTTGGTGGACTAAAAGCTTACAAAGAGAAATTCAAATATCAAATTCAAGATAGCAAGTGTTTCACAAGAATATCATTAAGCAAGATTCAATAATTCAAGTATGCAAAATTTATCCAAGCTATCCACAAGGTATATCGATTTCAAGATATTCTATTTGGCAAGTTTTGGCACCTTTCTATCATATCTTTTCTAGGGCTAAGTGCCTTGTGTTCTCACACTCTAGGAGAGAACGACACTAGTGCCTTATTAGCTATTCCAGTTAACTGGGGGACAACTAATCCCTATCCACTGCGCAGGGTTGTGGGGTACTTGGCCCACTCAAGTGAGCCAAAGCTCTATAGGGCCAAAGCCCGAGGGACCAAAGTCCACAGGGAGTCAAAACTCCAAATAGATCAAGTCCAGTGCCAAAATATTTTATCAACAACATTTCATCAATTACAAAATAAGGGTGGTGAACTTTCAAGAACAAGTAGAGGTTTCAAAACTATATGGAATTCACCACAATTCAAGATATGTGTGTATGTCTATCAAGAGGGGAAAATAATTCAACAATTGAAATAGAAGATCTAGTACCTCAATTATTTAAAGCTCCAAGGATTGTATAAAGATGAGTTGACTCCAAGAGTGAACATCTACAAAGTATGATACAATTTGGTTATCATTTGGCTTGGAATCAATCACTTATTCATTCTTTTCTATTTAGTGTTTCCTTTCCCAGTTAGGGTTATTATTTCATATTTTTCTCTATGGTTATCAATATTATATTTCCAACTAGGTTATATATTTATATATCCAATGTTACATACTTAGTTGTTTTATCGTGTCGTCTCTATGTTAGATCTAGAGAATCATTTTGTTTCTCATATATATTACAACTACATTTAGTCACTAGGATCATGTATGTCTATTTACCAACTACATTTAGTCACTAGTATCATGTATGTCTATTTACTAATATACCTTACTAGGGATATTTAGGGTTAAGTTTGTTGCATACTAATTATATAGTCTTACCTAGGTCTCAATATGCTAGTCAAAATATTAATTATTAATTTACTAATATAAGAACCGAATAACTTTGGATATAGTCTAACATAACTCTCATCACCTATTCTATTTTCCAATTAGGGTTACCCATAATCAATTAGGTTTCTCTTTTCTACTTTCTTGCTTAACTTTCATCTTAATCAAAATAGTTAGGTTTTAGATCAAATTACTTTTAGATCGATATCTTCTCTATCCATTCTAGGTGTCTAATGCATAACAAGATTAACATTGGCACATGTTTAATGCATATTGTTAGTTTTCTATATCTTATTACTTAATAACATGAGGACATGGATACATATGATATTATTGACATTAAGATAATTGATTAAATAGATATCCTATATTTATTATACGCATTAGTATCATTCATACGATAATAAGTATTATCAAAATTACCTTTATACATAGACTTAATAATTACATTTCTAAAATCAGGACCTAAGAAAGTGTTGTATATGTATGCTTAATAGGATTTCCATATACCACTATTTGCACATTGATTCATAAACCTAATATGTATAAGGGGGTTATATTAAATAGCACCATCATTTATATATCAATTTATTCTTTCTTTGTAGTCTATCCAATGTATGCTGAGAATAAGGATAATACGAGAGGGAGAGACTACCTGCTGAACCTGGGATCCACTAACCCTTCTTGACTGAGCCTCCGAGTACCATGGGGTACTTTACTAATTACTAGAATTCCTTGGAGCAGGACTGTGATCTTTTCAGGTGTTGGTATTCTTTGTGGGTGAACAACCACTTCACGGCCTGCTTGTGGAGTTTTCAGTTTGCTGGATGTAAGCATTATGCCGAGAAGGAGTCTAAGGAGAGAGAGAGCTTCATGAGTGAATCTACTTCAGTCCTCCTGAAACAACTCAATCCAAGCCATGGCTTGAGGATTGCTGTTGGGGGTCAAGGTGGCTGGCAAGCAGCAAGGGTCGAGCAAAGTACACTAGGGACTACAACGTGGAGGTGCGGTTGGATTCATGGAGGCTTCATGGTGCAGAGAAATCTGATGATGTCTTTAGATCATAAATCTTCAACCTTCAGATCTGTGGGCGGGTCTGCAATTGCTCTGGTCGTTATGGATGCCACCGCGGAGTGATGATGGCAGCAGTGCGGTGGCAGATCTGTAATTGCAGGTCTGCGTTGCAGATCTGTGATGGCTTGCTGCAGATGGTCAGGTTATCTATGAGGCGGCGAGTTGGCGTGCAGGTTTGCGTCGAGTGGCAGGTTGGTCGGAGGGGAAAAGGTAGATGACGATCCGACTTGGCAGAGTCGAATAGGGCGACACCTACGTAATGGTGGTGCTGGTCGCTGTATGTTGACGGGGTGATCTTCTACTAGCGAGGGACAACGTTGGTGGCGGCACCCTGCAATTTGGTGGTTGCAGATTGTGGAGCAGCAAGTCAGACGATGGATTAAAGAAGTGCAGGTGCTGTTGAGGCCATGCCAGGGAGGGAGGTCGATGCTGTAGTAGGTGAGCGGCGCCTTGGTGGTGGAGGCTAGGCTCGCTGTTGGTCAGCAGCACAGGGGAAAGGAGGCAGTGAGTTCCGACCAGAAGCCCAGCGCAGGTTGGTGCACCTGTGCAAAGGAGGAAGAAGAAGGCTTGCAAGGGCGACGGCTGTGCACGGTCTAAAGCTTATCGGTGGTGTTTTCTAGGCTGTTATGAGGAGATGGCAGGGCGTCACGGTGACTGCAGGTGGCTTAGTTCCATTGTAGCTCGGAAGGGGTTGAAGATGATGTTGGGTTGCCGTGGATGGTTGATTGCAGTAGGTTGTCGTTCTACGGTCCTGCCCAGACTGGCGGCGCTGCAAGTGAGGGCAGCCGAGATCGGAGCAGGCACTCGCCCAGGGTAGGGCGCCCCGGTGTTGATGGCGGCAGAGGGGGATCAAGGAAGTGTCTGCCGTTGCTGATGCCCAAGTGCGGCTGGCGGTGCTGTGATCGATAGGTGGCTGGCGAGATCCAACACAGGGCGCTGGCGTCGAGGTCTAGGATGCAGGGCGACTGGGATTTCTGGCGGCAGAAAAAGGACCATATTGTTGCTAGAGTTGCAGGTAGTCAGGGAGGAGGTGGTGCTTAGCGGCTGATGTGGTTTGCTGATAGGGAGGAGGTGGTTGTGTGTGTAGCTGGTGGATGTGCAAGGTTTTATAGAGGCGCCGACCCTAGGGTGCGCATCCAGGGAAGCTGACGCAGGGGATGGATGGCGTTGCACATGGAACGCTGGTTGTTTCCTTCTTGAATCTTGATCGTCGTCTGCAACGCCCCATCGTCACAATCTCTCTACCTTGCAACGGTTGATCACTAATTATGGCACAAGGCCAGACGGTGAGGGAGAGGGAGAGAAAGCGAGGTCGTGGAGAGGCGAGAGGTGAGGACGTCGGGCGTTTCCCTACCGGTTCTGTGTTGCAGCGTTAACAGCCGCGTCCTAGACGCGTGGGCGTGCGGTTAGGGCAGAAGACCATGTTCTAAATGGGCCACAATCAAGTCCCTTAATTAGGTTGCAAATAAATATTAGTAAATTTCCTCATGCAATGGTGTTACTACCACTATTCATTTCTCCTAATTCATTACTCCGTTTCTAATGTAATATTGAATGATGATTTAATAGTAATTGGTCTAATTACTAGAAGTATTTACTTTTCTAGTTTATTAGTCTAAAGTAGTAAAAGGAATTATTTACTCTACAAATAAATACTAAAATTATTAGTACTATTCTATATGATTCCAAAGCCAAGAAATTATATTGGAATTCAATTATTCACTTGTGGGTCCCAAGAGGGATGACTATGCCAAATAAGGATAAATTGTATTCTAGAGCTTGAGTTTCAAGATATTTCCAATGGGAGACAAATGTGAGTGCAATTTAGGAAAAGGAAATTCAATTTTTTTGAAGGATTACAAATCATAGTTCAAAATTTTAATTTAGTCCCAAATTTCAGTATGTTACAACTCTACTACCCTTCAAAGGGATTTCGTCCCCGAAATCTTATCTTTCTCAATGGTGACATTCCTACTATAGTTTGATCCACAAAATATTTCAGCACAATAATTCTTCTTGCTGAAGTGTCAACTTAAACAAAATGAGATCTCAATTTTCCTTCCACTATCATATGTCTGATTTATGATGATCCAAAAATCCTCTTACTATTTTATAGGGTCACTAAATCAGTTTAGGTTCAATTTCTACTTTGAAAATATACCCCTCAGTCTTCCAACATCTTGTTCCAATATGAGAGTTAAAAATATTCAATTTGTTAGTCTTGGCCATTATTATCACAAGTTTGAGTTAAAATCCAAGCTTATTGGTCAATATATGGTTATCTCACATACTTGTCACTAATGTTACAATGATGTTTATATTGTGTATATTTTTTTTTTAACCTCCTGTTTCTTATGTGTATGTATATAATATTGTATTTTTCACCTTTTATCTCTAATTAACAAAATATCCAATGACCGTAGAAAATAATTTTTTTTTTCATTTTTTTTTTACCTATTTCACATATATTTGTGTGATGATCTATGGGTCAAGAGTTTTGACATACTTCTATTTTTAAATTTCAAGGTAGGGTTTATTTCTCTAAGATGTCTATATTGTATTAATTATCTATTATTATGTACATATATATTAGAAGTTCACAAAAATAAATGAGTTCATCATTTTATCTTAATTCCACATAATATTCACTATGTCTTATCCAATTGTTTCTTTTTCTCAATAGATGTGATCGCATATTTGAAGGGAAAAATATATGTTTCATATTTTGCATTATCAACGTTTTTCATTCAATTGAGTATTTATAATGAGGGCATATAAGTCAAATGTATGGTCAAGTAAACATTCACATTCTTTTAAGTAAGCATATTTATATTTTTCTTTATTCCTTTTGAGTTTTTTTTTTTTGAGTGAGATTTTTTTTTTCCATAACGCTTAGCATATTATATTTTATTTTCTCTCTATTGAAGGTGATTATATATACTTTTTTTTTGTGCTTTTATTCAACATTAGGGTTTTCCCAAGTAATGCAATTCATTTTGACCGGGTCGGTATGTATAGTGAGGAAACCCACCACCACCTAAATGGATTGGGAGTAATTATGCCAGAACCTTCACTATACATCCTTCCTTAGACACCTCAACTCATTCCATTTACATGGTGATGAATTATTATAATTTATTAGGTAGATTTTTTTTTTCTCTTTATCAAATTTTAATCATGTTCATGATTTAGGTTGAAACTTTCATATGTTCATATGATTTTAGGGTTATATCATATATTCATTATATATTTCTATATATATATATATTTTATATTTGTGAGTGTTAGAATCTAAAGAGAAACCATTCATATACCTATATTATTTCTTTTTACATCTTAATAATCTAAATGTAAAATTACACACATGTATCTCAAACACTTCTTTCTCAACAATATGTTCATGTAAATCCATGCCTATAGAAGTTCAAAATCTAGTAGTTTAACTAGGTATGTCTCATAAGTTTCTAGTTTAGGGTACATGTCTCACATCCTAGGCTAGTGTGTTTTCTACTTGTATCCCATGTACTTCCTAATAACAAGGTCAATGATACCAGGATTCATGGTCTAACTATTTTTCTTCTTCTATGTTCTACTACTCCATTTGTGTTCCTACTTAACCCTAATTTCCACGAGACATGCACGAGTGCCGACCGTTTATGGCTCTGATACCATGTTGTAAAGACCCGATCTTTACGATCAAATATTTACAAAATAATATCACAATCATAAACAATCTTTATTACAATCATGCTTGTACATCAGAGTCGCGGAAGCTTAAAAATAAAATTACAAGTTTAAGAAATAAATTTCATTTTATCTAGTCTTCAACGGAGGACTACCCAGTGCACGTCTCTTCAAGCTCTTCCATCTACTACCTGCCCATGAGTTCCCAGAGGGAACGAAACCACACATGGACCCCATTGAAGGGAAATAAAGGGTCAGCAAAGCTGGTACTAAATCCAATCATTGAACTATGTACGAAATAGGTTTAGATGTATAATAAAAGTAGGAAAGGACTATTTGGTGGACTAAAAGCTTACAAAGAGAAATTCAAATATCAAATTCAAGATAGCAAGTGTTTCACAAGAATATCATTAAGCAAGATTCAATAATTCAAGTATGCAAAATTTATCCAAGCTATCCACAAGGTATATCGATTTCAAGATATTCTATTTGGCAAGTTTTGGCACCTTTCTATCATATCTTTTCTAGGGCTAAGTGCCTTGTGTTCTCACACTCTAGGAGAGAACGACACTAGTGCCTTATTAGCTATTCCAGTTAACTGGGGGACAACTAATCCCTATCCACTGCGCAGGGTTGTGGGGTACTTGGCCCACTCAAGTGAGCCAAAGCTCTATAGGGCCAAAGCCCGAGGGACCAAAGTCCACAGGGAGTCAAAACTCCAAATAGATCAAGTCCAGTGCCAAAATATTTTATCAACAACATTTCATCAATTACAAAATAAGGGTGGTGAACTTTCAAGAACAAGTAGAGGTTTCAAAACTATATGGAATTCACCACAATTCAAGATATGTGTGTATGTCTATCAAGAGGGGAAAATAATTCAACAATTGAAATAGAAGATCTAGTACCTCAATTATTTAAAGCTCCAAGGATTGTATAAAGATGAGTTGACTCCAAGAGTGAACATCTACAAAGTATGATACAATTTGGTTATCATTTGGCTTGGAATCAATCACTTATTCATTCTTTTCTATTTAGTGTTTCCTTTCCCAGTTAGGGTTATTATTTCATATTTTTCTCTATGGTTATCAATATTATATTTCCAACTAGGTTATATATTTATATATCCAATGTTACATACTTAGTTGTTTTATCGTGTCGTCTCTATGTTAGATCTAGAGAATCATTTTGTTTCTCATATATATTACAACTACATTTAGTCACTAGGATCATGTATGTCTATTTACCAACTACATTTAGTCACTAGTATCATGTATGTCTATTTACTAATATACCTTACTAGGGATATTTAGGGTTAAGTTTGTTGCATACTAATTATATAGTCTTACCTAGGTCTCAATATGCTAGTCAAAATATTAATTATTAATTTACTAATATAAGAACCGAATAACTTTGGATATAGTCTAACATAACTCTCATCACCTATTCTATTTTCCAATTAGGGTTACCCATAATCAATTAGGTTTCTCTTTTCTACTTTCTTGCTTAACTTTCATCTTAATCAAAATAGTTAGGTTTTAGATCAAATTACTTTTAGATCGATATCTTCTCTATCCATTCTAGGTGTCTAATGCATAACAAGATTAACATTGGCACATGTTTAATGCATATTGTTAGTTTTCTATATCTTATTACTTAATAACATGAGGACATGGATACATATGATATTATTGACATTAAGATAATTGATTAAATAGATATCCTATATTTATTATACGCATTAGTATCATTCATACGATAATAAGTATTATCAAAATTACCTTTATACATAGACTTAATAATTACATTTCTAAAATCAGGACCTAAGAAAGTGTTGTATATGTATGCTTAATAGGATTTCCATATACCACTATTTGCACATTGATTCATAAACCTAATATGTATAAGGGGGTTATATTAAATAGCACCATCATTTATATATCAATTTATTCTTTCTTTGTAGTCTATCCAATGTATGCTGAGAATAAGGATAATACGAGAGGGAGAGACTACCTGCTGAACCTGGGATCCACTAACCCTTCTTGACTGAGCCTCCGAGTACCATGGGGTACTTTACTAATTACTAGAATTCCTTGGAGCAGGACTGTGATCTTTTCAGGTGTTGGTATTCTTTGTGGGTGAACAACCACTTCACGGCCTGCTTGTGGAGTTTTCAGTTTGCTGGATGTAAGCATTATGCCGAGAAGGAGTCTAAGGAGAGAGAGAGCTTCATGAGTGAATCTACTTCAGTCCTCCTGAAACAACTCAATCCAAGCCATGGCTTGAGGATTGCTGTTGGGGGTCAAGGTGGCTGGCAAGCAGCAAGGGTCGAGCAAAGTACACTAGGGACTACAACGTGGAGGTGCGGTTGGATTCATGGAGGCTTCATGGTGCAGAGAAATCTGATGATGTCTTTAGATCATAAATCTTCAACCTTCAGATCTGTGGGCGGGTCTGCAATTGCTCTGGTCGTTATGGATGCCACCGCGGAGTGATGATGGCAGCAGTGCGGTGGCAGATCTGTAATTGCAGGTCTGCGTTGCAGATCTGTGATGGCTTGCTGCAGATGGTCAGGTTATCTATGAGGCGGCGAGTTGGCGTGCAGGTTTGCGTCGAGTGGCAGGTTGGTCGGAGGGGAAAAGGTAGATGACGATCCGACTTGGCAGAGTCGAATAGGGCGACACCTACGTAATGGTGGTGCTGGTCGCTGTATGTTGACGGGGTGATCTTCTACTAGCGAGGGACAACGTTGGTGGCGGCACCCTGCAATTTGGTGGTTGCAGATTGTGGAGCAGCAAGTCAGACGATGGATTAAAGAAGTGCAGGTGCTGTTGAGGCCATGCCAGGGAGGGAGGTCGATGCTGTAGTAGGTGAGCGGCGCCTTGGTGGTGGAGGCTAGGCTCGCTGTTGGTCAGCAGCACAGGGGAAAGGAGGCAGTGAGTTCCGACCAGAAGCCCAGCGCAGGTTGGTGCACCTGTGCAAAGGAGGAAGAAGAAGGCTTGCAAGGGCGACGGCTGTGCACGGTCTAAAGCTTATCGGTGGTGTTTTCTAGGCTGTTATGAGGAGATGGCAGGGCGTCACGGTGACTGCAGGTGGCTTAGTTCCATTGTAGCTCGGAAGGGGTTGAAGATGATGTTGGGTTGCCGTGGATGGTTGATTGCAGTAGGTTGTCGTTCTACGGTCCTGCCCAGACTGGCGGCGCTGCAAGTGAGGGCAGCCGAGATCGGAGCAGGCACTCGCCCAGGGTAGGGCGCCCCGGTGTTGATGGCGGCAGAGGGGGATCAAGGAAGTGTCTGCCGTTGCTGATGCCCAAGTGCGGCTGGCGGTGCTGTGATCGATAGGTGGCTGGCGAGATCCAACACAGGGCGCTGGCGTCGAGGTCTAGGATGCAGGGCGACTGGGATTTCTGGCGGCAGAAAAAGGACCATATTGTTGCTAGAGTTGCAGGTAGTCAGGGAGGAGGTGGTGCTTAGCGGCTGATGTGGTTTGCTGATAGGGAGGAGGTGGTTGTGTGTGTAGCTGGTGGATGTGCAAGGTTTTATAGAGGCGCCGACCCTAGGGTGCGCATCCAGGGAAGCTGACGCAGGGGATGGATGGCGTTGCACATGGAACGCTGGTTGTTTCCTTCTTGAATCTTGATCGTCGTCTGCAACGCCCCATCGTCACAATCTCTCTACCTTGCAACGGTTGATCACTAATTATGGCACAAGGCCAGACGGTGAGGGAGAGGGAGAGAAAGCGAGGTCGTGGAGAGGCGAGAGGTGAGGACGTCGGGCGTTTCCCTACCGGTTCTGTGTTGCAGCGGTAACAGCCGCGTCCTAGACGCGTGGGCGTGCGGTTAGGGCAGAAGACCATGTTCTAAATGGGCCACAATCAAGTCCCTTAATTAGGTTGCAAATAAATATTAGTAAATTTCCTCATGCAATGGTGTTACTACCACTATTCATTTCTCCTAATTCATTACTCCGTTTCTAATGTAATATTGAATGATGATTTAATAGTAATTGGTCTAATTACTAGAAGTATTTACTTTTCTAGTTTATTAGTCTAAAGTAGTAAAAGGAATTATTTACTCTACAAATAAATACTAAAATTATTAGTACTATTCTATATGATTCCAAAGCCAAGAAATTATATTGGAATTCAATTATTCACTTGTGGGTCCCAAGAGGGATGACTATGCCAAATAAGGATAAATTGTATTCTAGAGCTTGAGTTTCAAGATATTTCCAATGGGAGACAAATGTGAGTGCAATTTAGGAAAAGGAAATTCAATTTTTTTGAAGGATTACAAATCATAGTTCAAAATTTTAATTTAGTCCCAAATTTCAGTATGTTACACCCCATGTGTCAAAGCCACCCAATCATCACCTTTATAACAACCCATGTTTCAGGACTGTGTTTGATGATGCCAAAGTGTGCCCAACGACATGTGTTGAGTGTAGTGATTTCAGGTCTAAGAATCCCACTCACCACCATCACTGTGAGTACTGACTGTGACTACCATCTCATGGTTCCATGTGTCAAACTCACGGTGGGTCTGTCCGGTACACTTGTTCTCTAACAAGTACCTATGTGTTTGGTTTGATATCTCTATATCATGACTAATGAGATTCTGTCATCAACCAACACCACAATCTAGTCTTGTGTGTCATTGTTGTCTATCTACCTTCCACAATGACATCCGACTAGGGACATAACAAGAATGTACAAACTCTTAGCATCCGTATGATCTCATCGTTCAGGTCCTCAACCTGAAAGCATACGTCATTGAATACTGTCATTCTCTAGACATTCAATCTGTTCTATCACTATCTCATATGATTGAACCAGAAAGAATTGGAAGCTTGCCTTTGATGTTTATCAAATCAATCTTAATGTATCCCACCAATCATCCCATGATTGGCTCTCAGGGCATACATACCAACAAAGTGACCCTAAATTTTGGCAATTATTCACATGTTATCGAGGTTGAGTATGATTTGGCGGGAAATCTTGTAACAAAATCCAGTTGGCATGATTGGATTATAAAGATTCTAGTGGGACGTAGTGATATGCTTTTTCTTCGTCCAGTTGGCCATAATACCATGAAAGTTTGGATAACCAACATCAACTGCGAGACCCCCGATCATCTACGGCGGTATGAGCGCACGATGGAGGATATCATCTCGGACGAATCTGATTATGAGGCCCTTGTTAGTTCAGATTTGTCTAAATACAGTGAGGGGCTCCGCGACACAGCAAAATCATCAAAAAGACCACGGTAGGTCCAATTAACAAATATATTTATCAAGACAAAAAATTTGTGTTTACACTTTTTGTCTGAAAGCAATCAATACTCATAGTTGCTATCTTTTCTGAACTTCAGGAGAAGATCACCACAATGATAAGTCCTCAAAGTTACTGATGCGGGACCATGTTAGTGTAGTATTTAGTTGTCTATCTATCTAGACTTGTTTATATTAGTAGTTATTTTAATTATGCGCATGTGTAAGGGTACACCAACCCCTTTGTTTAGTTATTGTTTAGGGGTACACCCCTGTGTGTGGATGTAGAAAGAGATTAATGAATGGAACTGAAAGTTGCTACATGAATGCTTATAATTGAAGTGTGTATTCCTATGAATGTTCCAAATTAACAAATCCATCCTATCTGACGGCACATTTAAAACCAAACAACAAAAAGAAATATGCACATCCTATTATGTTACAAATTACTGATAAATTTCATTTAAAATGTTCTTTATAGAATGGATAAGTCTTGGATAGCAGAGGATGACCGAACGAGTGGTAAATACTTATGTGGAGTATCAAAATTTTTGGATATTTCTTTTGAACATTCATCGATTGGAGACAAGATTGTATGCCCATGTAGAAAGTGTGCTAATGTATGCCAGGTCACTAGAAAGACTACATTGAGCCATTTACTGTGGCATGGATTCTTACCAAGCTTTATTTCTTGGGCTTTTCATGGTGAAGATGTTGATGTTAAAATGGATGCTCCTATTGATCAGGGAGATTTCCTTAATGCTGAAAATTTACAAGATATGTTGCATGATACTTTTCCGAGTTGTAGTGAAGATGGAAATACAGAAGGAGTGGAACCATCTAGTGATCAATATTTCAATACTGAAAAATTTGATATCTTGTTAAAGGATTTTGAGATAGAATTATATCCAGGGTGTAAGAAATATATCAAACTTTCTTGCATCCAAGAATTCTATCACCTGGTTTGTCTTAATGGCTTGAGTAAGAAAGCATCATCTGTGTTTCTTACGTTCTTCAAGAAGATGCTACCAGAAGGAGAACAGTTACCTAATTCATTTTATGAGCTAAAAAAGACGATTACGGGGTTGGGCTTAGATTATGTGAAGATTCATGTTTGTCCAAATGGTTGCATGTTGTTTTGGAAGGATTCTGCTGATAAAGACGTATGTGATACATGTGGAGCATCAAGATGGAAACCGATTACAATCCCAGATGATGATGACGAGCTTGCAAAAAACCCAAGAGAATACCTATCAAAATGTTCAGACACTTTCCACTTATACCCAGCCTAATGTGGTTATTCATGTCATCAAAAACCTCATCCTTAATGAGGTGTCATGTAGAAGAATATGAAAAAGAGGACAAGTTAAGACACCCGGTTGGTTCACCTGCATGGAAAACATTAGATGTGATGCATCCAGATTTTGCTGCAGATGCTAGAAACATTCGATTGGGACTTGTAACTGACAGATTTAATCCTTTGTGACAATTGAGTACTTCTTACAGTACATGGTGATTATTGGAGAAGTAATAAAGGAAATGTAATATTATTTTTTCTATTCATTGATACTTACAGTACCGCACAAATAATTACTATGCACAATACTACAATGTTTTCCACAGAGGAAGTCTATAACTAACAAGACAAGCAGAAAATTTCAAAAGGTTAGCCACACAACAGGAACCAAGTCATTTGCATGCATGAAATATGATGTAAGTTAGTAATTTTTGTGATCCATTTAGATCATTTGATGGCATCCGTTAATTTGATGTTTACAATAACCTTGTTTGAATGATAAAGATGGAGAAGGAAATAGGCAGAGAAGTGGATCCCATAATGTTTTTTGAGAAAACGCATCGTAAAAAAGATGGGAGCATAGTTGATGTTGAATCCACCAAAGTTTTGGTACAACACATAATATCCTATAGTATTATGTTACATATACTAATTTCATAGAGGTATATATTTGGTATAAATTGCATCTCATATGATTTGTTGTATGTAGGAAAAAATTTCTGAGGTAGGAGAAGAGTTGTGAAGAAAACAACCTGATGTTACTTCAGATGAAATTTATAGGCATGTTATGGGAGAAGAGAGACCAGGATATGTTTGTGGTTATGGACTTGGACCATCACCTTCTGATATCTGGGGCAAGAACCGTAAATCCCGAGAAGCTGAAGAAGCACAAAGGAAGCATTTTCAGGATAAGCTTGAAGAACAACAGTTGGAATTTGATGCAAAACTTCAAGAACAAAAGGATGAATTCAACCAAAAATTTAAGGAGTTACTTGCCTTAACTAGAGCAGGAAACAGTCAAGCACAGCATGTTGGCACTGGCCAAGTATGAATACATTTTATACAAGATGTGTGGTATCAATTATTTTCCATGTTGACTTTTATGGACTTATGACAAAAATAAAATAATTGTGCAGACAAACTTATCAATGCAAACTCCACTCCATATAAGACATTTATCTTTTAAGAAGGGACAAGTATGTTTGTATTACTGTGAATTGCACTTCATTTTACATTTATATAAATTTGTTATGTAAACTGTATTTTGTTTCTAGGATGTGTATTTGCTGAGTTTTACAGATCTAGATGCTAGAATTACATTTGGTCGAGTCTCTGAGGTTGACCCCATCAAAAGGGTGGGAGGTGCAATTTTAGGCTCGTCATTTGTTGCTATTTTTGTAGAGGTTGCTTTGTTGGGAAACGATCCTCTAGTTAGACATTATGATCAGTATCAATCTGTTGATGATGTTGTTGGCAACATCATAACATGGCTGAAATTACATATGTTGCCAAGGTGAGCATAAAGTATTGCTTATACTGTTACATAATTGAAAACAAAAGTAGTATCTAAAGTCGTTTTCATTTGTTGCAGGACATGAAGTTTAAAATTAATTACATTCTTGGTACTATCTAAAGAGAGGAGAGATATAGTTGTTTTTATTTAATCCAATTTGTTTTTGTACATGTTGATCCAAAGTAATGGCGTTTCATGTCCATTGTCGTAGACAATGTTGCCAAATAACAATCCTATTTTGTTTTGTCCTACTTTTAATTTTGTTATGGAGAATCTTAATATTATGGATGATACACGCATTATGATTGGTTTGTGGTTTTTAGCTATGAGCAGTGTTTTAGCTTCTTGTTTGTGGGTACAGATGAAAAATTTAGTTGAAAATGAGTTACGATTATTTGATCCATTTCTTTCCATTTTGTAATTCCTCCGCTAGTAAATGGATTATTATGATTTGGAATTTATTACAACTAATGTGGATGGGTGATGTGGACTGAATAATTTTTTTTAATGTAAAAACTACTGCAGTAAAAGGGTAATTGTCCCTTTTGTATGGCAGCCACACATCGTATACCATGATTTTTTGTTTCCCAACCTATGCAGGTTTGATTCTGTTTGATAATATCTTGGAATGCAATTGCTTATATAAGCACGAATGCATATTGTGGGTGCTTCATATTTGTGGGCTTCATATCCAACTTGCATCATGTCAGATCATGATATATTTCTTATGGCATATTAATTTTTCTTTCATTACTTGATCACATGTTGCAGGATATCTTAACACTATAGGGATCAAGATTTTAGAAACCACACTACAATCTTCAAGCTCCACCCAACATTTTGTTGAATCCTAGACTAGTTGTTGCAACATTTTAAATGAGACTATTCATATATATATTGAGGTCTCACATCACTTGAGGTCTCAGATCACTTGAGGTCTCACATCACTTGAGGTCTCAGGTCTTACTTTCTGGGTAATTCATTTGAGTTGTTAGAATGAAACAAGTAATATCCTGACACTACTTGTCTCTGATTATTTTAGAAAACATCATAAGATAGAGATCAAGTATTCAGATTCTCTGCCTTGCCATTCCCTCTGCCTTGCCTTAATGTAAGTTCCTCCATGTTCCCTTAATTGTTAAAACAACATTTGTATATTTGTCTTTTTTCCTTTACCCCCTCCATCTAAAATAATACCCTTTTTGTAACATGTGGTTGTGATGCAGGCCCTAAAAGTCAATAACTATGGTAATGATCCTCTGTTAACTGCAGCTCTGTACTTGGAGATTAAAGGCCAATCTCATGGTTGTGGTGAACTTCTCTGCGCAATGTGACACCCGTAGGCATATTCAGGATCTCATTCACTGTAGAAACATGAAGGGCGTTGTAAGTAAAATCTTTTAATGTATTTCATTTAAATTAGTTAAATGAAATACATAAAAAGATTTTACTGACAACACACTTCATGTTTCCACAACGAATGAGATCCTAAATAAGCATGTGGGTGTCACAACGTGCAGAGAGGTTCACCACAGCTGAGCATCCTCCATCCATGTCAAAGATCTCCCAAGAGCCAACTATTATACTAGGAATGGATGTGTCCCATGGGAGCCCTGGGCAGTCGGACAAGCCATCAATAGTTGTTGTAAGTTTTGAATTTTGACTCCTTATCATATGTATGGGTTTTTCATCCCATTATTTTTGTTGGGCTCAAATCTATATGTCGTTGTGTTCATTTTTCTTATCTGGGGTGTTCTATGTTTCTCTACTTGTGTCTTAGGTGTGGTTGTACAAGGTGTGGAGAGTGGTTGTACAAATGCATAAAAACTATAGTTCATCAGTTATTGGACTGTGGTTGTACAAGGTGTGGTTGTACAAATGTAGAGGATTGAAATATGGATATGGATAAAATGAAGCACAAACTTCCAGTTCTCATTTTACTGTATACATGCCATATATTCTACCTTGAAGAAAATAATGAAGGTGAATGAGATTCTCCATCAAGATCAATTAATTTTCTCCTACTTAAAATTCATAAAATTGTTTGATACGGTACCATTAAAGATTGAAACTCTTCTAAACTCACTGAATCATGAATTTTATGCGATATGAAGTTAACGATTTTATCAAATGTGGTAATATTCTCCCAATATCATGAGTGAGACCATTCCATTATGGACGAATTACATATTAGTAACCATTGTATCAAATGTGGTAATATTCTCCCTAATTGTTTGTGTCTTTACTCTCTAGGGTTCAGGAAATACAAAGATTATTTAGCAACAATCTTTGAAGTGATATTCACTTCCACATGCACTTCATTCAATGGAATTCGATCAGGTATGTTCTTCCATTCTTTCTCAACACCTTAAAGTCCTAGATAACATGATTTACTAGTTACTTGCATCTTGGAAGACATATCAAACAACATATGCACATGCCCCATGTTTATTGCCTAATTCACTGATGTCAGTACATATTTTACAAACTAATTGTTGTATATTGCAGGAACTAAAATAATATACTTAGACATTTCAGTTAAGGTGTCTATTTCACACATGTTTTTCTTTAAACTTCCAGGAGGCTACATCTATTTATGCTACCCTCTAGTTTAAGGTTTTTAAACCTATTTGCTTATTGTGAGTAGAGTCTATTCAGAGTTGTGATGGTGTTTCTAAACGTGGTAGTTCCTCACCTCATATCTGCCATGACCCAATTGGAAAACTGATGGGCAATTTGACAATCGGACTCCTGAGAACCACTAGGATTGGGATAAATAATATAGAAAAATGATGTGATTGGCTATCAAATTCCTTACAACGTCATATATAGGTTGTTGTTTTAATTCCTATTCTAATCTAGTTGTTTGATTGCTAATGCAATGCATATAAATCTGAATGGTGTGCTTATTATCGACCTTGTTATACTTTTCACTTATACATTGGATAATGAACCAATGACAAAAGAATTATGTGCTACAAGTTAGGAACATGCCAACTAACCATCCACTCTACACATCTGAGTTGTATAGATAGGTAAATCTCTATTCTGCTATGTCTAGCTTTGATGGTTCATATACTAGAGCTGGAATGTAACATGAACATTGCTTTGATAGAGATGGAATGTAAATTTATTTTTAATTTCATGAACCAATGTATTGTCATGCTAACTGTAATCATGTACTAGTGAGTTTTTTTGATGAACATTGCACTTCTATTGCTGCAACTTGCAAGGGGAATTAACAATTCCTGAAAGTTTGTTTTGGTAATGGATTTTTTGTAATTTCAGAGCTAAAACCCGAGAAGAGCATGAAATTGCATTAGGACCTTAGAGGAAGCTATCAATGGAAAATGAAATTGCAAAGCAAGAAAGACAGGTTTGCTTGGCCATTTGTCAGTTAGTATGTTGGTGGATTCGACATGGATGTTGCAGCTGCTCTGTATTAGGCCACTTGTTGCAGTAGAGGTTTAGAATCTATAGCTCTTCCAGTTCTGGAGATCAGTGTATCTATCATCTCTACCTAGTAGATGAAATTGGAAATCCCACATGTGGTCTTTTTGGGACTGTTGTTGCAACCATGGGGATGTTGAGTACTGCTGCATATGTATTGATTATTGATATGTTTGGACCTATTGTTGATAATGCAGGTGGCATTGTTGAGATGAGTCAACAGGTAAATTATTTGCCCTTATTATTTTCTATTTTACACTAAACAAGCCCTTATTATTTGATGATTTACACTAAACAAGCACCTTCAACATGGTTTTTTTATTAACCATCTAGAACAAGGATACATGTATTTTTTGTTTAACTTTTTTCTTTGGACTTAGGTTGAGGCTTTGGACTTAGCTATCACCTTGCTGCTATGATTCCTGAACACAGTAGCCAACTGCACCATTCTACATGTATTTTCACACTACAGCAAAATCGCCCAATAGTGGCATTTATTCTAGTGGCTTTTATAAAAAAAAGCCACTATATTTCTAATATACAGGAATTTTTAATTAAAATGCCTCTAAACCACCTACTAAAGAGTTTCTAAAAAGGACATAACATTAAAGGCATTTTTATTTTTAATTAGTGGCAATTTGAAATTGCCATACCAAATTAGAAAACTAATTGGTAACACCATTTTTACTTCCCGCTCCAAGTTTTCAACTTCTCGCTCCAAAAAATCGTGATAGTCCGATCTAGCACTCTGCTCTTTCTCGATTGATACAACTCTCCGCTCCTCAGACCAACGCGTGGAGTGTCGGCCTTGGCGATCGTTGCCCTAGCAAGGAACTTGCATGTGATACTTGGCGATCGCGTGGAGCGCTCTGCTCTTTCTCGACTGGTGGCATCTTGCTCTGTGCCATTTGTGAGTGGAGGAGTGAAACTTGCCAGCCGTGCGCGGTCTTTGTCATAAATGTGGAACCTTCATCCGCCGCCTATTTGGACCGAGCCAACCTGAAGCATCGCCACAGACTAACTCTGCCCCTCAGGCACTGGTGAGCTCGATTGAGGGACTCCATGTGATGGAGTGGACTTTTAGAACCCTAAATGTCTAATGACACAAGTGAAGTCATACATGTTGAGTTGTTTTGGGATTTCCAAATATTTTAGTAAAGTTGGAATGTTGATTGAGATTTATATAATGATTAAGATTTCTCTTTTTATGCCTTCTTGAGGAATTTAATTGGATGGTCTAAAAGTTCAGTTTCGGCACCAAATTCATGTATAAGGTACCTTTTGTAGCAAGGAAGCTATGGTTAAAATTTGGTGCAATTGGGTCCTCCTAGAGAAAGATAATTAGGTTTGAAATTGGGGAAATAATGTGCTTAATTGATGATTTGAGGACCTAAGTTGCTAATCTATATCAGTGTCACGCTCCCCTCAGTTGAGTTGGGTCTGCATGGCCAGTTGTGGGCCTTGGATCTTTGATCTAGTGGCAGTGAGGGCTGCTTTAAGTGAGCCACGGATCATGTTCAGTGTGGGTTCCTTTGTAGCTGTTCGATGTACCTTGGATGGTTGGATCTTCATCCCCTACCTCCGGTCAGACTGGAGATCGTGGGGGTAGCAGCTAAAATGAGTCCCAACCTCATCCCACATTGAGATCGTGGAGCAAAGCGATACTTCGTGCGAGAGAGGTTGTAGTCCTAGGAGGGACGTTTTGAAAGACCCCTAAACTAAGCCTTTTGGACTGTGTTTAAGAGAGAACGGTGCCTCCCCTCTATTGGCTTCTCCACCGCAACCAGCAGGTGGCACAGAGGAGTAAAAGAAGAAGTCAGATGTAGAGAAGGTAGTATGAAGGAAGAGGAAGTAGGACATTACGAAGGGCAAAGCTAGAAGATAAGGAGTCAGGTGTTCACGGTGGCTTTTGCCGAGCTTTGTAGGGCCGACGAGCTGGAGATGAAGGATGAATTGGGGTCGACTATGGTGGGTTTCCCTTGGGTTTTTAGAGCCTCAGATATGTTGCGGAGGTCCCTGCGACACTCCATATGTGCTGCTGTGAAGATCCATCGAGTGGAGAGGTTTCCCTCTTTCCCTGTCGTCACGGCTGCAGTTGACGCAGGCGAGGTCTTCAGATCCAAGAAAAGGAGTAGCTAACAGCAAATCTAAAGGTCAACGCCATGTAGGGAGGCCTTGTGAAGTGTTTTGCGGAGTTAGAAGCTAACCAGGAGCGACTAGGCTCTACCGATTCCACGCCAGAGCGAGACCCAGCAGCGGCGGCACCCTCGCCGGTAGCTGTAGGTTCTAGCGACCTGGAACCGCGAGCTGGAGGGCGAGTGGCCGATGGCTTTGAAAATACGTCTCCAAAGCTTGTGAAGGCAGTTAGATCTGATCATCGACACTGGAACACCCTCGAGGACTCGCCGGAGCTGAGCGCCGCGGCGGCGCACGCAGAGAACAGGGGATCTGATCGCGTGAGAAAGAGAGAAAGAAGAGAGCGGACCGGGTCCAGTCAGCAGACCGCTGGCCCATTAGTGAACCATTGTGTTTTGACCGGTTCATTAATGCTAGACCAAGAGAGGATGCGCCCCCTTGCTAGCCATGTGGCGGCCTCTGAATGGCCAGAAAAAGGTAAATCGCCCAGTAATTCCAGTATATACCTCAGATCTTGCTTAATTCATATTAAATAGCTCAAGCCTCAGAAAAATACATATAATATACCAAACTGCTCAGAAAAATGCGTAGAACACGATGGAAGTATAATATCCTGCTTTCGATGCATTAATAACAGTGATATCATGTAATATGTGAAATACTCTTATAATGGATAATAAATATCAAACGATTCCCTAAAATTATGAGAAAATACCTGTAAATCATATTTCATGGTTATAATGCATATGATGTTAGTTATGGTCATGATAATGTACGAAATCATGAAATTTGCTTAATATGTCTAATTAGGGCTTATAATCCCTAAATAAAATGTATTAAATACATACATGCTCAATAAATGATGAAATTTACAGAGTAAGCTCATATCAGTATATGGAACCTCAGTTTTAATTATGTGATCAGTTTTATACACGAAATCCATGATATGTGAATTTGACCCCTAATACATATGATGAAACCCTAGATTGAGTAATACATGCAACTTAGGGTTGATATGTATAAATAATAATATGGAAGCTAATGATTCAGATAAGAACCATAATCTGGAGAATGACATCAGTAAAGATAATCCTAAGATGAGAATAGAGGTAAAAGTGGGAATATACTAAGGAGATAAGAGAAACCCTAATGGACACGATAGGGTTAAAATGAGATGTAAGACGATAAGAACCTGATGATAGTTTATGGTCTTGTCTTGATCAGGTTTAATCAAGGTTATAGTTGACATCAGGAGTATATGTGATGATTAGGATATCTCTTTGAAAGGAACGCCATTACCTCTTACTTGGATTATTATACAATATGCTTGTGTTATATGAGTAGTAAAATACTTGGCATATGGTATTGATTGAAATGATTGTTCTTGTATGATATCTTGCTTGATTTTCCATACTTATGGCTATGAACACTTGAAACATAATATATCTGTTCCATTATATGAAAGCACTATATCTCTTTGGTAAGCATAGTGCTTAAGGGTGATCTATCTCTTTGGTAAGCGGATTACCATATGAAATGATCTATCTCTTTGGTAAGCGGATCATGAGGCCATAAAGCATCTATCCCATTGGTAGGCGGATGCATGAGTATATAATGGAAAATGTGCTTAAAATATGTGTTCTCTTTTGTTAATGAATATCCATGTGCAAGTATATGTTTTTCTTATATTGTTCTGTTACTGCCAAGTATATTAGTTTTATCTTATTGCCAAGATATGATGAGAGGTATATAAAAAGACACGTAGGCGTACTCAGTACAATATTCATGAAATATTGTGTTGACGTGTACCACATGTAATCTTTTGTTTAGGTTGTGGTTATACTCTTGAAGATCCAAGATGTTGAGAGTTGTGTGGCGAGCTGATGTACAGGTGGACCTGTTGTCTTAAGATCCTGTTGTGTAGCTGTAGTACATGTGTATGTATAGTTTGTTGTTCAATATGTAATATCAAATGTTGTAACAATTCATGTTGTAATTATATGTTGAATGGTGAACATGTATGTATGGTTTTATTATTGTTCATGTACATGTGCTACTGATTGTTTCCTTATGACTTCCTCTAATTTTCTTCTTCTTATCCTAGTGTGTGTGTTTAAATTGGGATTCTCGCTGAGGTGAGGGTTTCAATTTAGATGTCACACATCAGATTAAGTTTTAGAAAATCCGGGGACGTCACAGGTGGTATCAGAGCGTGAACAATAGCAAAACCTGACATTTGCTCATTATGCAACTCAAAACTAAAGAACCTTGAACTTAATAATCTTTAGGGTTAGATTAGTCATCTCTTAGAGACTAGATCTGACCTAGCCTCTAGGGTAGCACCTAGATGTCCGAGAACTAGGCCTAGACTGGTGCTTGTTGTATAGCAAGTCCTTAGATGTCGTTCTTTCCTTGTAGTGTAGCGGTATGGGACGTTGCACTATTTGGAAATGACGTGCATCAAGGGAAGAGAAACCCTAGACATATGGCGCTTGTTGTCTAGAGTAGCTACACTAGTCTACCCATTATTCTCACCCCTTTCCTTAGTTTTCATGACACTGGACTCTCTACTATGTGTGGGACACTCGTTTCTGGTTTTGGTTTTTGATTCCAAACGAATCGAACCTCGATAGTTTTCTCTGATGCTTGTTTTATCAGAGAAAAACTATATAATATTTTATTATGTATATGTATTACAAAAATGTGTCCCCACACATGTACGAGTAGGAGGTGTTCATGCAACCTAAGTGAAAGTGATGACATCAGTCTAGAAGAGAGTGTTGTTCTAGATTAGATGTCTAGAGCCTTGTTAGAGTATATGATAGATGGAATAGATAGAATAAGTTTGATGATATGATCTAAGTCTTATATAGATGATATAAGATGGTCAATGATGATCTGTGTTTGTTTTTGAGGATTTGAGATAATCTTTGATGATGAAAGTATGAGTTCTTTTATGAGATGAGATAAGTTAAGTTAAGACAAGGTTGTGAGTCAGCATGAGCCTCAAGCTCTTTTATGAAGGAGGACCTCTAGTGTTAGGACCAGTTTCAGGGTTAACTCCAGAGAGAGTGAGACCCATTGGGAGAAGGTCAGAGAACATAGACTCCACGATATGAGAATTCTGAGATATGTGATATGATACGTCCTAAACTAGAATACTCCTGAGTGTTTGAGTTGAGTTGATTTATGTATGATTCCTATAGTTTTCTTGAACCCTAGATGTCCTTGGGAGGACCAAACCCTAGAGATAGAGAGAGGCTGGTTACATGTACATATGCGAACACTAAAATATATGAGTGCCTGCCATCTGGGTGAGGGAGAGAGCCCAAGACCCTAGAGGAGGTAGCTATGTTAGTTTCTGTGAAGCCTCATGCTCGGGTTGGTGGTTTCCCACATAGGAATCTAGTGGTGTATATAAGAGAGAGAGCTTTGGGTAAGATGTATCATGGGTAGAGACCTATGAAGAGGATGTTGTAGCATGTTTTGGTTTGTTCTTATGTGGCTAATGCTTGTGAAGTTAATCACTAGTGCCAATGAGGTAATCCGAGAACCCTAAGTTAATAAAGGGAAGATAAAGTTATGTTACGAGTAACTCATAGAGATGAGTGAGCTCAGAGAGACTGAGCATGACACTACTCTCATGATATGGGTCATGATAACCTCAATTGGACTAGATAAAGTTTTGATATATGTTTGACTAGCCACTCACATAAGTTTGTTTAGCACGACCGTGATATAGTATATGTAAGGATGTGATCTAATCATGAGACGTGATATATGGACATGATATGTTGGAAACCTAGAGATGGTTTAATAGATACAAATAAATAAAGGTTAACCATATACATGAATAATGATAATGATGTGAAATGGTTGGTTAATCTTATGATGAAATCACTAGTAGATGTTACAATATACTTTGAACAATGAAGTAAGATCGTATAAATGAAACATGTTACATGAGATGCTAATCTTAGTGCTTAATAAAGATGAAAAATATAGTTTGAAAGTTATCACAACATAATGATTATAACACCTTGATATGATCTAGATGGACAATGCGAGTTAATTATAGTTAACTCCTTCCTAAAAGGCATATGTTAATGATAAACATGTTCTAACAATGAGCTAAATAAAATGTTGGTGCACCAGAATGGTTGTAAAACCCCCCCAATAATGCTTCGGATACATGGTTCTAAGTAACCTTTGTGGATAGGTTACACATAGAATGATGCTTACATGTGGATAAGAGCAAGATAAGGTTTTCCCTGGAAGTATGAGTATGGTTTACTTTCGAGGACGAAAGTTCTTTTAAGATGTATATGATGTGATAAAGTGGGTTTTCTGGCTTAATTCCGAGGACGGAATTTCTTTTAAGGTGTGTAGGATGTGATGGAGTGGACTTTTAGAACCCTAAATGTCTAATGACACAAGTGAAGTCATACATGTTGAGTTTTTTTGGGATTTCCAAATATTTTAGTAAAGTTGGAATGTTGATTGAGATTTATATAATGATTAAGATTTCTCTTTTTATGCCTTCTTGAGGAATTTAATTGGATGGTCTAAAAGTTCAGTTTCGGCACCAAATTCATGTATAAGGTACCTTTTGTAGCAAGGAAGCTATGGTTAAAATTTGGTGGCAATTAGGTGCTCCTAGAGAAAGATAATTAGGTTTGAAATTGGGGAAATAATGTGCATAATTGATGATTTGAGGACCTAAGTTGCTAATCTATATCAGTGTCACGCTCCCCTCAGTTGAGTTGGGTCTGCGTGGCCAGTTGTGGGCCTTGGATCTTTGATCTAGTGGCAGTGAGGGCTGCTTTAAGTGAGCCACAGATCATGTTCAGTGTGGGTTCCTTTGTAGCTGTTCGATGTACCTTGGATGGTTGGATCTTCATCCCCTACCTCCGGTCAGACTGGAGATCGTGGGGGTAGCAGCTAAAAAGAGTCCCAACCTCATCCCACGTTGAGATCGTGGAGCAAAGCGATACTTCGTGCGAGAGAGGTTGTAGTCCTAGGAGGGACGTTTTGAAAGACCCCTAAACTAAGCCTTTTGGACTGTGTTTAAGAGAGAACGGTGCCTCCCCTCTATTGGCTTCTCCACCGCAACCAGCAGGTGGAACAGAGGAGTAAAAGAAGAAGTCAGATGTAGAGAAGGTAGTATGAAGGAAGAGGAAGTAGGACATTATGATGGGCAAAGCTAGAAGATAAGGAGTCAGGTGTTCACGGTGGCTTTTGCCGAGCTTTGTAGGGCCGACGTGCTAGAGATGAAGGATGAATTGGGGTCGACTATGGTGGGTTTCCCTTGGGTTTTTAGAGCCTCAGATATGTTTCGGAGGTCCATGCGACGCTCCATATGTGCTGCTGTGAAGATCCATCGAGTGGAGAGGTTTCCCCCTTTCCCTGTCGTCACAGCTGCAGCTGACGCAGGCGAGGTCTTCGGATCCAAGAAAAGGAGTAGCTAACAGCAAATATAAAGGCCGATGCCATGTAGGGAGGCCTTGTGAAGTGTTTTGCGGAGTTAGAAGCTAACCAGGAGCGACTAGGCTCTACCGATTCCATGCCGGAGCGGGACCCAGCTGCGGCGGCAGCCTCGCCGGTAGCTGTAGGTTCTAGCGACCTGGAACCGCGAGCTGGAGGGCGAGTGGCCGATGGCTTTGAAAATATGTCTCCAAAGCTTGTGAAGGCAGTTAGATCTGATCATCGACACTGGAACACGCTCGAGGACTCGCCGGAGCTGAGCGCCGCGGCGGCGCACGTAGAGAATAGGGGATCTGATCACGTGAGAAAGAGAGAAAGAAGAGAGCGGACCGAATCCAGTCAGCAGACCGCCGGCCCATTAGTGAACCATTGTGTTTCGACCGGTTCATTAATGCTAGACCAAGAGAGGATGCGCCCCCTTGCTAGCCATGTGGCGGCCTCTGAATGGCCAGAAAAAGGTAAATCGCCCAGTAATTCCAGTATATACCTCAGATCTTGCTTAATTCATATTAAATAGCTCAACCCTCAGAAAAATACATATAATATACCAAACTTCTCAGAAAAATGCGTAGAACACGATGGAAGCATAATATCTGGTTTCGATGCATTAATAACAGTGATATCATGTAAGATGTGAAATACTCTTATAATGGATAATAAATATCAAACGATTCCCTAAAATTATGAGAAAATACATGTAAATCATATTTCATGGTTATAATGCATATGATGTTAGTTATGGTCATGATAATGTACGAAATCATGTAATTTGCTTAATATGTCTAATTAGGGCTTATAATCCCTAAATAAAATGTATTAAATACATACATGCTCAATAAATGATGAAATTTACAGAGTAAGCTCATATCAGTATATGGAACCTCAGTTTTAATTATGTGATCAGTTTTATACACGAAATCCATGATATGTGAATTTGACCCCTAATACATATGATGAAACCCTAGATTGAGTAATACATGCAACTTAGGGTTAATATGTATAAATAATAATATGGAAGCTAATGATTCGGATAAGAACCATAATCTGGAGAATGACATCAGTAAAGATAATCCTAAGATGAGAATAGAGGTAAAAGTGGGAATATATTAAGGAGATAAGAGAAACCCTAATGGACATGATAGGGTTAAAATGAGATGTAAGACGATAAGAACCTGATGATAGTTTATGGTCTTGTCTTGATCAGGTTTAATCAATGGTATAGTTAACATCAGGAGTATATGTGATGATTAGGATATCTCTTTGGAAGGTACGCCATTACCTCTTACTTGGCTTATTATACAATATGCTTGTGTTATATGAGTAGTAAAATACTTGGCATATGGTATTGATTGAAATGATTGTTCTTGTATGATATCTTGCTTGATTTTCCATACTTATGGCTATAAACACTTGAAACGTAATATATCTGTTCCATTATATGAAAGCACTATATCTCTTTGGTAAGCGTAGTGCTTAAGGGTGATCTATCTCTTTGGTAAGCGGATCACCATATGAAATGATCTATCTCTTTGGTAAGCGGATCATGAGGCCATAAAGCATCTATCCCATTGGTAGGTGGATGCATGAGTATATAATGGAAAATGTGTTTAAAATATGTGTTCTCTTTTGTTAATGAATATCCATGTGCAAGTATATGTTTTTCTTATATTCTTCTGTTACTTCCAAGTATATTAGTTTTATCTTATTGCCAAGATATGATGAGAGGTATATAAAAAGACACGTAGGCGTACTCAGTACAATATTCATGAAATATTGTGCTGACGTGTACCGCATGTAATCTTTTGTTTAGGTTGTGGTTATACTCTTGAAGATCCAGGATGTTGAGAGTTGTGTGGCGAGCTGATGTACAGGTGGACCTGTTGTCTTAAGATCCTGTTGTGTAGCTGTAGTACATGTGTATGTATAGTTTGCTATTCAATATGTAATATCAAATGTTGTAACAATTCATGTTGGAATTATATGTTGAATGGTGAACATGTATGTATGGTTTTATTATTGTTCATGTACATGTGCTACTGATTGTTTCCTTATGACTTCCTCTGATTTTCTTCTTCTTATCCTAGTGTGTGTGTTTAAATTGGGATTCTCGCTGAGGTGAGGGTTTCAATTTAGATGTCACACATCAGATTAAGTTTTAGAAAATCCGGGGACGTCACACTCCAATCATCCAATTCCTCTAAGCTTTGCAACTTTCTGAAGAGGTATGTTGTCATCATGATATTTCCCTACTTCATCCATTGATGGGGATATGTCTCCAATTATGTAGCGTCTATCTTTTAACCTCCCTCTTGTAACCAAGATTTCGGTGGCCACTCACCAGAGAAAATATGACATTTTTATAGCCACCTCATAGTACAAATCAGTGTGGTTAATCTATTCAGGTTGCTCCTCCTTTGTTCTTGATATTTCTCATGACAATGACACCAAACCAATAGGCTGAGTGAGCATTAAAGGATCTCAAGCGGTTTAGCCACCACATCTACATATTGTTAGTAATCGTGAGTTGGAAAGGAACCATGCTAATTGATTCAGCGTATTCCTTAGGTAGGAGTTGCAAGAATGCATCCAGGTCCCATCCTATGTTGTTCTCAAGGATTATCTCACACACATTATTCATATGATTGGTGATTCATATCATCTAATACTTGGCTTTGAAGTCCTCTAAGATTTAATGATTGGGCACAAAATATTTTCCTTAGGTAAATTATACAGGATTTCAATAGAGATTTTAACTTAAGATTTACTGATTTTTTCCCACGCTTAGCTTTAGTTGTGTTTTTTTATATGGATTGGATTGATATGATTTTTTCCATGTATATGAACCACCACTTTGTTTCATGCCACATTTTCCTCAATTTGGGTCATATTATTCAGGACAGACCACATTTTGTATGCTTCATTCATTTTTAGCTAAGTTGTTTGCCAAATTTTGGCCATCAGTAGGATTTAGACCTACCTTTAATAGGGTTTGGTTTCCATTTGAGCCAATGTAGTTGAACATGGCTCTTTTTCATGTGTAAAACAAGTTGCATGACATACTTTGCAGTCATTGATACATGTGATAGGAGTCTGCAATTGGTCTGTAAATCATGATGAGGCTTTACTATGGTTGTTAATGTGTGTTGACCTTGGCTTAAGCTATTTTCTAAACAAGTAGATGTCAATGATAATTTAGTTAACCAATCCCTATGATTGATCCTAATTCAGTTCAATATTGTTTTGCATTCATACACGATCGTGCTCAAATTTGTAGTGTGCATTTCCAGTTTTAGGTTTGACTTTTTTAATGTTACAACTTTATTGTGTGGGGCATGACATTTTTAGTACATCCAATGTAATTAATTCAGGGAAGACCACAATTTGTATGCCTACTTTAGGTTTAGCCAAAACATTTGCCAAATAGTGCTTGTGAGTCAGATTTAGACCTATCCCTAATAGGGTTTGCTTTCCACTTGGGCCAATGCAACCTAACTTGTCTCTCTTTCATGTGCCAAGCAAGTTGCATGATAGACTTTGCAGTCATTGATACGTGCAGTCATTGATACTTTCTGGATGTATATGTTCTAAATGTTTGTAGAAGGTGAGCTTGTAGAAGATGAGGTTGTAGGTTTGGAAACCATGTTGGTTGTTCTGAGGTTTACAAATTCTCCTTTGATACTAGCGGATAGGACCTAGGATCTTGTTCATTTTCTGATTCACTTCAAAAAATGATTAGAATGTGTCTGGGTCCTTATTATAAGTATGTTCTTTTATCCTTTTAAAAAGTATTTCAAACATAGTGTTATGTACTCATAAAACTAAAGTGGCAGCAATCTATCCCATTTACATATAGGTTAGAGAATAATAACCTCACATAACTCATTTAGAAAATTTACAATTTTTAGATGAATCCTTCTTGTCATAAAATTTGTGGTACTATCAAAATAATAAGATGATAAGATATCTTGTAGTTGTGTTTTGATAAACATAGAAGTACAAGACTATAGTAAAAATGTGCAAAGACACCACTAACCTCTTTAAATAGGTCTCACACTATAGTAGTGCATGGATACTCCAAATTAAATAGTCTCACACCTATACAAAATAAGCCAGACACCCTTAAATTCTTTGATAATCTAAAATATGAGAGTTTATTAAACAAATAGATAATAAGTGTCACCTGATTTTATGAAATACCAAGATATATCAAATTATAGAAAATACTAGTTACTTCCTTGAAATTCTCAAAGAAGGATTAGTGACCATTGGACCGATTGCAAAGATATAGGACATGATCTCCTCTATTAGATTTATTTTCAAGCTATCATGTCTACCACAATAAAGTTGGTTATGACAAGCAATAAAAGGTTAACTGCTATTATACAACTTTTTCTGAAAATATATAACATCGTTATATGTACTTACACTTTGTTAATACTAATATTATGCAGTCTCTGTCCACCCACAACAGTCACTATGAACTGGGCCTCTATGTCAATGTTAACGTTCCCTATTGAAGAACAATTGTACATCATCCTAGATGATCGTTCCTTAAAATAATTGGCCATACCCAAACATTGGCGTTTTCTAAAAGGAAGACACTACAGGCCTGGTGAAGTGACCCTAAATTTTGGAAATTTTTCACATGTTATCGAGGTTGAGTATGATTTGGCGGGAAATCTTGTATCAAAATCCAGTTGGCATGATTGGATTAGAAAAATGCTAGTGGGACGTAGTGACAGGCTTTTTCTCCGTCCAGTTGGCCATAATACCATCAAAGTTTGGATAACCAACATCAACTGCGAGACCCCCGATCATCTACGGCGGTATGAGCGCACGTTGGAGGATATCAGCTCGAGCTAGGATGAATCTGATTATGAGGCCCCTGTCAGTTCAGATTTGTCTAAATATAGTGATGAGCTATGCGACACAACACAATCATCAAAAAGGCCTCGGTAGGTCCAATTAACAAATATAATTGTCAAGACAATGAAGAGACTGGGAAAGAAATGGAAGGACCACAAGTGCGAGTTAAGGAGACTATACTTCATAGAAGATAGTCCATACGAACAACAGCTTCAACAAGTTGTTCCCCGTGTGGACAAGTCGTATTGGAAATTTCTTATCGATTATTGGAGGAGTAATAAAGGAAAGGTAATATTATTTTTTCTATTCGTTGATACTTACAGTACCACACAGATAATTACTATGCACAATACTGCAATGTTTTCCACAGAGGAAGTCTATAACTAACAAGACAAGCAGAAAATTTCAAAAGGTTAGCCACACAACAGGACCAAGTCATTTGCATGTCTGAAATATGATTTAAGTTAGTAATTTTTGTGATCCATTTAGATAATTTGATGGCATCCGTTAATTTGATGTTTACAATAACCTTGTTTGAATGATAAAGATGGAGAAGGAAATAGGCGGAGAAGTGGATCCCATAATGTTTTTGAGAAAACTCGTCGTAAAAAAGATGGGAGCATAGTTGATGTTGAATCTGCCAAAATTTTGGTACAAAACATAATATCCTATAGTATTATGTTCCATTTACTAATTTCATAGAGGTATATATTTGGTATAAATTGCATCTTGTATGATTTGTTGTATGTATGAAAACTTTTCTGAGGTAGGAGAAGAGCTGCGAAGAAAACAACCTGATGTTACTTCAAATGAAATTTATCAGCATGTTATGGGAGAAGAGAGACTAGGATATGTTCGTGGTTATGGACTTGGACCATAACCTTCTGATATCTGGGGCAAGAACCGTAAATCCCGAGAAGTTGAAGAAGCACAAAGGAAACATTTCCAGGATAATCTTGAAGAACAACAGTTGGAATTTGATGCAAAACTTCAAGAACAAAAGGATGAATTCAACCAAAAATTAGAGGAGTAACTTGCCTTAGCTAGAGCAGGAAACAGTCAAGCACAGCATGTTGGCACTGGCCAAGTATGAATACATTTTATACAATATGTGTGGTATCAATCATTTTCCATGTTGACTTTTATGGACTTATGACAAAAATAAAATAATTGTTCAGACAAACTTATCAATGCAAACTCCACTCCATATAATACATTCATCATTTAAGAAGGGACAAGTATGTTTGTATTACTGTGAATTGCACTTCATTTTACGTTTATATAAATTTTTTATGTAAACTGTATTTTTTATAGGATGTGTATCTGCTTAGTTTTACAGATCCAGATGCTAGAATTGCATTCAGTCGAGTCTTTGAGGTTGACCCCATGAAAAGGGTGGGAGGTGCAATTTTAGGCTCATCATTTGTTGATATTTTTGTAGAGGTTGCTTTGTTGGGAAATGATCCTCCAGTTAGACCTTATGATCAATATCAATCTGTTGATGATGTTGTTGGCAACGTCATAGCATGGCCAAAAATACATACGTTGCTAAGGTGAGCATAAAGTATTGCTTATATTTTTACATAATTGAAAACAAAAGTAGTATCTAAAGTCGTTTCCAATTTTTGCAGGACATGAAGTTTAAATTTAATTACATTGTTAGATACTATCTAAAGAGAGGAGAGCTATAGTTGTTTTTATGTAATCCACTTTGTTATTTGTACATGCCAATCCAAAGTAATGGTGTTTCATGTCCATTGTCGTAGACAATGTTGCCAAATAACAATCCTATTTTGTTTTGTCCTACTTTTAATTTGGTTATGAAGAATCTTAGTATTATGGATGATACACGCATTATGATAGGTTTGTGGTTTTTAGCTATGAGAAGTGTTTTAGCTTCTTGTTTGTGGGTACGAATGAAAATTTTTGTTGAAAATGATTTACGGTTATTTGATCCATTTCATTCCATTTTGTAATTACTCAGCTAGTAAATGGATTATTATGGTTTGGATTTTCAAAATTTACAACTAATGTGGATGGGTGATGTGGACTGAATCATTCTTTTTTAATGTAAAAACTACTGCAGTAAAAGGGTAATTGTCCCTTTGGATTATTATGGTTTGATTATGTTTGATAATATCTTGGAATGCAATTGCTTATATAAGAAGGAATGCATATTGTGGGTGCTTCATATTTGTGGGCTTCATATCCAACTTGCATCATGTCAGATCATGAGGTGCGTTACTTCTATGAGTGATATTCTATTTTCTCAATGTGTTGTTTTTGAATGTTTTGTTTTTGGTACTAAGTATAATATAGCCTGGTGTTTTTGCATTTTGCAGAGGCACACTAAATCATTGTCAACATTTCAGAGGTCTGCTCTAGTTGAGAAGTCTAGATAGAAGCATCAAGAAAGAATGGGTGTTCTTAGTAATGTGGGTTCCTACGTGTTCCCTTAATTGTTAAAACAACATTTGTATATTTGTCTTTTTTCCTTTACCCCCTCCATCTAAATAAATACCCTTTTTGTAACATGTGCTTGTGATGCAGGCCCTAAAAGCCAATAACTATGGTAATGATCCTCTGCTAACTGCAGCTCTGTACTTGGAGATTAATTAAAGGCCAATCTCGAGAGCTAACAACCTCTGTATTGATGGCTTGTCCGACTGCCTAGGGCTCCCATGGGACACATCCATTCCTAGTATAATAGTTGGAACTTGGGAGATCTTTGGCATGGATGGAGGATGCTCATAGCTGTGGTGAACTTCTCTGCGCAATGTGACACCCGTAGGCATATTCAGGATCTCATTCGCTATGGAAACAAGAAGGGCGTTGTAAGTAAAATCTTTTAATGTATTTCGTTTAATTAGTTAAATGAAATACATAAAAAAATTTACTGACAACACACTTCATGTTTCCACAACGAATGAGATCTTGAATAAGCCTGCGGTTGTCACAGCGAGCAGAGAAGTTCACCACAGCTGAGCATCCTCCATCCATGCCAAAGATCTCCTAAGAGCCAACTATTATACTAGGAATGGATGTGTCCCATGCGAGCCTTGGGCAGTCGGACAAGCCATCAATAGCTGCTGTAACTTTTGAATTTTGACTCCTTACAATATGTATGGGTTTTTCATCCCATTATTTTTGTTTGGCTCAAATCTATATGTCGTTGTGTTCATTTTTCTTATCTGGGGTGTTCTATGTTGCTCTACTTGTGTCTTAGGTGTGGTTGTACAAGGTGTGGAGAGTGGTTGTACAAATGCATAAAAACTATAGTTCACCAGTTATTGGACTGTGGTTGCATAAGGTGTGGTTGTACAAATGCAGAGTATTAAAATATGGATATGGATCAAATGAAGCACAAACTTACTGTATACATGCCATATATTCTACCTTGAAGAAAATAATGAAGGTGAATGAGATTCTCCATCAATATCAATTATTTTTCTCCTACTTAAAGTTCATAAAATTGTTTGATATGGTACCATTAAAGATTGAAACTCTTCTAAACTCATTGCATCATGAATTTTATGAGATATGAAGATAACCATTTTATCAAATGTGGTAATATTCTCCATATATCATGAGTGCTACCATTCCATTATGGACGAATTACATATTAGTAACCATTGTATCAAATGTGGTAAATTCTCCCTAATTGTTTGTGTCTTTACTCTCTAGGGTTCATGAAATACAAAGATTATTCAGCAACAATCATTGAAGTGATATTCATTTCCACATCTTTCCTAAGTTCATGGATCATTGCTCAAGCTGAACTTCAAGCTATGCCCAGTGGCATCTGAAATGTAGTGTCCTTCATATTCCAAAATGCGATATTTAGATTAAATTTGTTTTGAGGACTTTGTGCCCCCTCATTTTTAAAGTATTATACCATGCTTGCAAAGGTGAAAGGCTTGGAACATGCACATCATTCAACGGAATTTGATCAGGTATGTTCTTCCATTCTTTCTCAACACCTTAAAGTCCTAGATAACACTATTTACTAGTTACTTACATCTTAGAAGACATATCGAACAACACATGCACATGCCCCATATTTATTGCCTAATTCACTGATGTCAGTGCATATTTGACAGACTAATTGTTGTATATTGCACGAACTACAATAATATACTTAGACATTTCAGTTAAGGTGTCTATTTCACACATGTTTTTCTTTAAACTTCCAGGAGGCTACATCTATTTATCCTACCCTCTAGTTTAAGGTTTTTAAACCTATTTGCTTATTGTGAGTAGAGTCTACTCAGAGTTGTGACGGTGTTTCTAAACATGCTAGTTCCTCACCTCATATCTGCCATGACCCAATTGCAAAACTGATGGGCAATTCGACAATCAGACTCCTGAGAACCACTAGGATTGGGGAAAATAATATAGAAAAATGATGTTCTTGGTTGTCAAATTCCTTACACCTTCATATATAGGTTGTTGTTTTAATACCTATTCTAATCTAGTTGTTTGATTGCTAATGCAGTGTATATAAATCTGAATGGTGTGCTTATTATCGACCTTGTTATATTGTTCACTTATACATTGGATAATGAACCAATGACAAAAGAATTATGTTCTACAAGCTAGGAACATGCCAACCAACCATCCACTCTACACATCTGAGTTGTATAGAAAGGTAAATCTCTATTCTGCTATGTCTAGCTTTCATGGTTCATATACTAGAGCTGGAATGTAACATGAACATTACTTTGATAGAGATGAAATGTAAATTTCTTTTTAATTTGATGAACCAATGTACTGTTATGCTAACTGTAATCATGTACTAGTGAGATTTTTTGATGAACATCGCACTTCTATTGCTGCAACTTGCAAGAGGAATTAACAATTCTTGAAAGCTTTTTTTTTGTAATGGTTTTTTCTAATTTCAGAGCTAAAACTTGAGAAGAGCATGAAATTGCATTAGGTCCTTGGAGGAAGCTATCAAAGGAAAATGAAATTGCAAAGCAAGAAAGAAAGGTTTGCTTGGCCATTTGTCAGTTAGTGTGTTGGTGGATTCGACATGGATGTTGCAGTTGCTCTGTATTAGGCCACTTGGTGGATTCAACATGGATGTTGAGTACTACTGCATATGTATTGACTATGGATATGTTTGGACCTATTGTTGATAATTCATGTGGCATTGTTGATATGAGTCAGCAAGTAAATTATTTGCCCTTATTATTTGTTGCTTTACACTATTGTTGATAATGCAGCAATCACATAGTTGTTTACCCGGAGTTGGATGAAATAATAGAGTTTGTAAACGTCCTGGTGGATGCAGAGAAAGATGACCTGCACATAAACAAGGATTCAGTCCAAATCTCTGTAGTAAATGAAACCAAGGAAGCCAATATGGATGTCACTCCAGAGAGATCAGTAAGTAGCAGAATTAAAGGAAGTGGCACAAAGATGAAGAGGCGAGGGTCTGCGAGAAAGATTGAGACTAATAGAAGAAGTCCAAGACTAGAGGATTTTCATAATCTATCAACGACATCTGAAGTAGATCAAAGTTTAATCACACCAAAACCGATCTGTACAACCTGAGGAATGAATACAGACTTAATCAAGAGAATCATGTTGCAACTCCTACAGTTTCTGGTTTATAAGCGGCTATACAGATCATTAATTCAGTTAATTCAGTCATTCACGCCTCCCTACTATTGTTCTTTTAAGTCAGTGAAGACTATATTGGCATGTGAAGCCATCCAAGTTCAATGGAGCTTGGTTAATCATCACCCTAAAATCCACTTCGTCTTTTAGATTCCTGAAAGGCTGATAGCCCTAAGGTTTATCCTTAGTTTAGAGGATAATACTTGTAATGGTACTGATAATACGATATTTTATCATGTTCGTATTAGCTTGTTATTTGTAAGCTCTCGTTGATGGAATAAACAAGCCCTTATTATTTGTTGCTTTACACTAAACAAGCACCTTCAGCATGGTTTTTTTTGTTTAACTATCTAGAACAAGGATACATGTATTTTTTGTTTAACTTTTTGCTTTGGACTTAGCTATCACCTTGCTGCTATGATTTCTGAACACAACAGCCAACTGCACCTTGCTACATGTATTTTCAGAGGCCACTTTAAAGCCTTTCAATTTTCGCACCCACCCTGCTTCCTGCATCACTCACCAGAATCAGACGCCAACAGAACTACACTCCGCTCAGCTGCCTTCTCTACAAGTTTCAGATGGGCCCATCCGAGTGGAAAGCAAAAGGCAGATCCAAGTGCAGAACCAAGGAGCATATTCCACACTCGCCATCTCAAGGAACCAGGCAATATGAGACCAGATACAGTAGCAGTTGCTGAGCCAGCTCCATCAATGTTGAAGACATCATGTATGCCACGTTGTTCAGCAAGAAGATTTTACAAACCATAAAATGCAGCAGTAAACATTGGTGTTGTATTCAATATAAGGGGAAAGGTAAAATGTCCTCCCCATGTAATTCAATATAAGGGGCAAGGTAAAATGTTGAATGAAAGTATATCATTGGTGTTGTATTCAATATAAGCGGCAAGGTAAAATTTCCTCCCCATGTAATTCTCAATTGATTATAAATAAATATTATTCATACTTTCAGAAAAGTGAGTTCATCTACAATTGACATTCATTTAGAAATAATGATAATGAATTGAAAACTGAATGACTAAAATCCATGAAAATGTAGTCATACAGAACTAGTAGTCATTAGTGGCTTTTTTTATATGCCATTAAACTCAATAAGAACATTTTCTTACACCAACATAATACAAAATAGTGGCATTTGTATAAAAGTCAATTGATGGATAGTGGCTTTTTTATAAATGCCAAATGATGGTTTAGTGTCCTTTATGTGGCATTTATTCGAAGCCACTAAAGACAAACCTTTAGTGGCTTTTACAACTTAAGTCGCTATCTTCCTAGTGGCATTGGCGCTAGAGGCATTTTTTTAAATGTCAACAAATGCCGCTAAACCTATTTACTGGCTTTTATTTTTTTCAGTGGCATTTTTGAAAGGCCGCTAATGAGTATGTTTGTTGTAGTGTCAGAGGCTACTTTCAAGCCTTTCAATTGCCACACCCACCCTGCTTCCTGCATCACTCACCAGAATCAGACGCCAACAGAACTACACTCTGCTCAGCTGCCTTCTCTACAAGTTTCAGATGGGCCCATCTGAGTGGAAATCAAAAGGCAGATCCAAGTGCATAACCAAGGATCATATTCCGCACTCGCCATCTCAAGGAACCAGGCAATATGAGACTAGATACAGCAGCGCAGTTGCTGAGCCAGCTCCATCAATGTTGAAGACATCATGTATGCCACGTTGTTCAACAAGAAGATTTTGCAAACCATAAAATGCAGCAGTAAACATTGGTGTTGTATTCAATATATATAAGGGGAAAGATAAAATTTCCTCCCCATGTAATTCAATATAAGAGGCAAGGTAAAATGTTGAATATCATTGGTGTTGTATTCAATATAAGGGGCAAGGTAAAATATCCTCCCCATGTAATTCTCAATTGATTATATTCATACTTTTAGAAAAGTGAGTTCGTCTACAATTGACATTCATTTATAAATAATGACAATGAATTGAAAATTGAATGACTAACAGCTATAAAAATATAGTAATACAGAACTAATAGTCATTAGTGGCTTTTTTAATATGCCATTAAACTCAATAAGAACATTTTCATACACCAACATAATACAAAATAGTGGCATTTGTATAAAAGCCAATTGATGGATAGTGGCTTTTTTATAAATGCCAAATGATGGTTTAGTGGCCTTTATGTGGCATTTATTTGAAGCCACTAAAGACAAACCTTTAGTGGCTTTTACAACTTAACCCGCTACCTTCCTAGTGGCATTGGCGCTAGAGGCATTTTTTTAAATGTCAACAAATGATGCTAAACCTGTTTACTGGCTTTTTTTAATGGCATTTCTGGAAGGCCGCTAATGAGTATGTTTGTTGTAGTGATGGATAAACAAATTCAAAGACAATTGAAGAGTCAACGACTCCCACATCTCTCTAAGAGACTGCAAATCACCAAAGCATGGTGTATTCATAAAGCTTTTTAATGTCTGTAGAGCCACGGTACTAAATGTCATCAACATTGGGTGAAATTTTTCCGATTTCGTCAATGTCGATAGATAGTGATGTCGAATCAACATAAACATCCTCATTCCACAATATCCTAGACATTTTGTCGAAGTTGTCGACATTTCCCCATATGTTGACGAAGTTGGCCCAGTTCCATTAAAAAATTCCACAATGTCCTCCACATCAGTCGAAGTTGTCAAAGTTGGCAACATTCTTTTGTTTTGTGGAGTTTGTTGTGTGAGGGGAAAAAGTGTTGGAGTTTGAGGTAAGACAATTTTGACATTATTTTTTATTCTTCTAAGCTAATATTAATAGATCAACCCCCTCTCTGCTAGATCTACCATAGATTTACACCATTTTTATGTGGTTTGTTTGTTGTCATAAACTTTATATATAGAAGAAATTGTAGTTTGGATATGACTGTAAGTATTAGTGTATTTTTCGATTTATGTAAACCTACATGGATGGCTATATGCTAACATATATTTTGTTTTTTAACTAGATTTGATGAAATCTATTGATTTTATCACAAAATGACTATTTTAAGCTTAATTTTGTCAAAGTTGCATCAAAGTTTGGTTGTAAAAATCCTTGATTTCTTGACATTTCCACAAACTTGCTTGTCCACACCCATCAAAGTCGGCTCAAAGTCGAAGTCATGTTCTATGGTAGAGACTAAACAACATTTTGATGGAAAATAATACCTATTCCCATTTTGAATTCTAGATAGCCCAAAAATATGGGATTTGCTATACTTGGGACTTCTCTTGTCCACTGCCTATATATGGATGAAACTCACACTCAAAAGAATTTGCGCATTACATGGAACATTTGGCTATCTAGTATGAAGAATAGGGAAGGGAATTTGATTTTAGAGAATAGATGACGGCATGCCATTAATTAAACCGATGACACTAAGAACCACATATACCATGAATCTTTTGTTACATTCATGTAGAGAAACAATATTTAGGTAGTTTCAATTATGTCATAGTTCTTTCATTTTTGCAACACCCTTCTATTGTGAAAAATGCATGCATGATGATTGGTGAATGATGCCACAATATGAAAGAGTCTTGATGAAATTTTAAATGAAGTTTTACTGGGTATTTGTCAACACAAAGGATATACAAGGCACTTATTAGAAAGGTTTTCAATATCTAGGTAAAAGGAGTGGAATATGGTGGAATTTTGGCTATGTCATTCATTACATATATGTGATCAATGATTATCTATAGAAGTGACAAACTACCTATATCCAAGGCTTTGTAATCCAAATGGGAACCCACACATCTAGATATGAAAAGGTGACTAAACTCTAGTTTGGGTCATAGACTTGAATGGGGATAGATGGTATTTTCCTAGTTGACAACACTTGCTATTTATGAACATGCATGGGAGACAACTACACACGTCTTGGGAGGCTCGCAAGGTAGTAAAGACCAACATGATCATAAGCCTGTCTATTGATGTGTGCGTCTAGAATCATGCTAAAAAGTGACATCAACACTAACTAATGAGTGAGTTGATTTGTATACACTAGGTTGTAAGGAAGTTTTCGGAAATACAAAGCCAATTAAGTGAGATGCTTGTTAAGGATTTGATTGATTCAAAAGGGACTAGGATATAATACCAAGGTGATTAGATTGAAGAATGACTATTTATAGGAAAGGGGTAGTTATATGGATCTTGTTAGGTGATAAATGGACCACTTAAGTAAACAAATAAACATAAGCAAACACAAATGGGCCAAGCCTAATAACTAATAAACCACATATCTAACACTCTTCAAGATGGAGTGTATCTTTCGTGTAATATGCAATACTGAGCAGGATGAAGTGGTTTGCTGAGAATGTCCACCACTTGATCTCTAGTTTTCTTGTACGAGGTTAGTGTCTATTTTGCTTTGTCAAGGTCACTTACAAAGTGACAATCAACAATTGGCGAGAAGTGGCTCAGATGGTGTGACTCGATAAACCCTAATGAAGGTGTTAAGATATTTATTTTGTGCTCCTTAGTATCTTGTCTTTTATCCCATATTGGTGAACTCTATTTTCACTACTTCCTCCTATCCTATATGAGGGGATGTATGCTTGTATTCAATATCTCAGTAATAGAATGGTAATTTAATTTACATGGTTTCAGAGTGGTTTGATCCCCCCCTAGGCCTCTCTAACCCTAATGCCTCCCTCCCCTCTCACCTAGTTGCCTTCTCTCCTTCCCCTTCCTTTTTTCCCACCACCCACAACCCTTCCCTGTTCTCCACGCAGCTACTTCCCCTCCACATCTCCCACTGCCGTTCTCCTACCTGAACCCACAGACCCTCAACATGTACGATGACACTTCTTTGCCCCTACATCTCCATGCCACAACTTCTTCCCCCTCTCTCCACCTATAGACCCTTTACATGTCACCCATATTTTCCCGCCTCTACTTCCCTTTGCGTCGCTAAGCCCCTTGCAACAACCCTCACCCGCGGACGGATCCCCAACCCCCTTCATCCACCGCCGCCCACAGAGTTGCCCTCACCCCATTGCCAACCCATCGCCTTCCAAGTCACCAAGTCCCCACTCTCCTACGCTCTACTTTAATTCCCTGCCGCTATACCCTTGTATACTGCCCCTAAATATCCTGCCACTACATCCTTGAATGTCATCTCTTCATTCAACCCTACCTCTCCCTTGATTCCCTATTAAATGACCGTCGTTGCAACCAACCAGATTGTTCTTGGTATAAAATCTCTTCTCCATTCAACTTAAATCTTAGGGAGGGACTTGTTCCCTCCCATCAAGCTTCATCACGTGTCAGTTTAATTGACGATGTGTCGTTGATTGCTTAATCAAAATTCTTGATGCCACGTTCAAGGAATGAGGTTTCATCGAAATTGGTAAAATTTTGACTAAAATTTCTGGTTTCGTCGAAATTTGGTAGTGAAACATGCGACTATGTCAGTTTCTCTCGAAACGGCTACCAAGGTTGCATCTATCAAAATTACGATAAAAAAATTGATGATATCAGTGAATTTTGCCAATTTGGATGGAGTTTGAGGTTTTATACACAACTTAAAATTTCAATTGAAATTTTGATAATTGCAGTCCATGGTGTTATTGTTACCTTTTGAAGATGAGAAAAGGGGGATTAATGTGATTTAACCATTTAGTTTTTATACTCACAATATCATAATTGTATTTCATTACATAGTATTTGCTATTCAATGTATCTAATACTAACGCAGTGCATGCTTTATGTTGTTTTGAATTTTCTTCAATGTGGATCATATGCATTTGGGTGGTGGTTTATCTATCAATGTGGGTGCTAGGAAGCCAACTACACCAAAAAATAATGATTTTTCTTGGAAACATTGCACTATTTTTCCTAGGGCCAATGAAATGGTTAACTGTTGAATCAATATCAACAACAAACTATTATCCCTAGTAAGATATGTGGGGGAATGCCCTACATATCCAACATGTAATATTATAGTAGAAATAAGTACATGCTTGTATAGACCTCATGCTTGCAAAATTACATAACTGAATTCCTACGCTTTATCATCGAAATCCTTCGTCAAAATTCTAAGAAAGCAAGACAATTTCCTTACCTTCCACATGAAGGACACCCTAACCTACCCACACATAAAATTTCATTGCATAAAATGATGCATATAGGTGTTGAGATTACACCTATACAATTTCATAAATTAATTCGTTCATGTTGGCCTTGAAATGGAACAATTGCATCTATTGAAATTTCTATTAAAATTTCCATAAATTTCCATTTCCACGTTGTCAAAATAGTATCGAAATCAGATACCTTGTTACTTGTCTATGATTTGGGTTTCTGAACTCTGGTGCTATTATTGGGGGTGATGCTTCACGCCTGTCTGAACTTAACTACTACTCTACCACATCTTCCTATAACTTGTGTGGTCTAAGCAAGAACTAGATTCCAGATGGCCTCTAATGATAACTTAATAACTCTATGTGTGACCACAATAAAATATGATGGTTCTAACTAACATACATGTCTAGCTTCTTTTGATTTGTACATCAAGTCCCAAGACGATACTCTCATCTTATTACTAAAGCACCTGCTACTCATGCTGTGACTGTTGATGAGAAAGCTAAGCAGTCCTATGACTCGTGGGTCAAGGATGACTCGGGGGTGACTACTTGGATGGTCAACAATGTAGAACCAAAGACTTCAAATGGCTAAGGCCATGTGGAGTCAGTCATCTCATATTTACTCACATGAACAAAATCATAAAAAGGTGTTTGAAATCTTTAAAAATCTGGCTAAAAAGATTTCTATAGTGATACGTTAGTTGATGGCTATTATAACCAATGTTGTGCTCTTTGGGATGAATTAAGTATACCATCCCCTGACTTCTAAGATCACTGAAATCTAAAGACAGTGAAATGAATTGCAACTGATATCGTTCCTCGTTGGAGTACCTAATTCCTTTTCAGGCGTCATGGATCAAATATTGTCTTGTGGCCCTCTACCTAAACTGCGAGATGTCCTCAAATGGGTCCAATGCGTACTGGCTATCTTTTCTTCTCTTGCTGGTTCCTCTAAGGTTTCATCTCTTGGAGTACGTTCTAGTGACTCTAGCCGTGGCAAAGGCCGTGGTCGTGGTAGAGGACATGGTTGTTTTTTGAACCATTTGGATCTGGATGTAGCCAACCCCTTCTAGACTGGGACGTGGTCAACCCTCCACTGGACCTAGCAACAGATTCTATTATTTTGTAACCTTTATCGTTGATTACTCTCGAGCTACTTGGTTAATTTTACTTAAAGACAAGACCAAGGTTGTCAGAACCGAACCGGTGAGGCTTCTGGTTCTCGGTTCACTGGTTCAACTGGTGATGTCAACATGACACCATAAATTATTTTTCTAACTTTATAATATATGAAAAGTCAAGGAAAAAGTAAGCAAATCTAGGAGTATATCAAAAACTAGCATGGAAATGACAATAATTCAATTTGAAAGTGCATTTCCTGCATCAAATTATCAAGTAATCAAATAAATTTTCATTAACATGAGGAGATATCGTGTTATAATTGGCATAAGGATATTAGAAACCTTACAGGAATATAAATATTGTATAGTCACTGATCTGGCAGGACGGTAGGAATATTTTAAAGAATGAGAAAGGGTATGTAGAATATTTTAACTATATGGAAATTACTAGGGGACTAGATGAAGAAGAGAGAGTGGTACTAGAGCAATTGTAAGAGGATCAATACAACAAAAGAAGGCAGCAGCAAGTAGCAATAAAAACAGAAGCAAATGCTACAGAAAACTAATGAAATAACATGAAAAGGAGGATAACGAGGAAGATAAGGAAGAGGAGGAATAGGGGAAAAGGGAGGAGGGTATAGCATGTACCTATAACAACAACAAAATGCAGAAAAATGTACAACAAATCATTGGTCATCCAGACTCGGCCGATTCAGTAAAAATTGGACTGGTTCGACCAGTCAGTTCACTGGTTCAAAGGGATTTCTGGGTTTGCGGCCAAACTGAACCGGTATAGGCACCGGTTCTCGGTTCAACCGGTTGAATTGGCCAGTGCAGTTCAGTTATGATAACTATGGACAAGACACATGTTCTTGATTCTATTACAATTTTCTTTTTGAAATTAATACTCAATTTAATAAGCCCATAAAAAAATCAAACTTGTTTTCTTCAGTTAAGACAATTTAATAAGCCCATCAAAAAAAATCGAACTGATAATGCCCTTGAATTCATGCAACAGTCGGTTAGTGTTTTTAGTAAAATCCTTGGCACCATTCATCAAACATCCCATTCTTACACTCCTCAACAAGATGGTGTTTCCTGGCATAAGAATCCCCATCTCCTTAAAGTTGCTAGAACTCGTATGTTTCACTATCATGCCCCTAAACCTTTTTGACTGATGTTGTCTCCAGTGCATGTTTTCTGATAAATAGAATGTGCTCTTCTATTTCAACAACCAACTCTCCCCTATTTTCTGTACCACCTAGAAATTTCGGCAGTTGCTATTTTGTATAAAATCTTCAGACTGGTTTAATAAAACTTGATTGGAGATCTACAAAATGTATCTTCTTGGGATACTCCAGAACACAGAAGGGGTACAACTGTTATGACTCTGGTGCTAAGAAATGCTTTGTTACATTGAATGTCCTATTTTTGAGGATACTTCATATTTTTCTACAATGGATTCAACAATATCTATGAATTTGCTCGTTTGACACCCCTCTTTTTGTTCCTATTGAGCTAGACTCTCCAAAATCTATTGTTCGTACTCCTCATGTTCCTTTAAAGCTTACCAAAGATGTCACAAGACTACAACTCCCTCTATGGACCCTCCCTCAGCCACTCCCTTGTATTCATTGGCAAATCACGACACCAATTAGGTATACTCTGACTTGGATACTCTGATTAGCATAAGGAAAGGGGTGTGTTATTGTTCTTTACATCCTGTAAGTAATTTTTGTTATGATGCTAATCTTAGTTCAAGCTTTGCCAATTTTACTACTACTCTTTCCACAATTTGTGTTCCTAAAACTATGACTGATGCCTTGACACATCCTGCCTGGTGTCGTGCCATGGAAGTGGAAATGGAGGTTGTATATACCCAACATACATGGGACATGGTGGATGCTCATGATCATGTTTCTCCTATAGTCTATCGCTGGATCTTTACCGCAAAATATCAACCTGATGGAACGGTTGGACACCTTAAGGCTCATCTTGTTGCTAAGGGCTACACACAGACTTATTGCGTGGATTATTTGAGACTTTTTCACTTATTTCTCGACTTAACGCAGTTCATATTCTTACTTCTATTTATGTTAATAATAGTAGGCCTCTATTTCATATGACATTAAAATGTTTTCTTGTATAGTGATTTGCATGAGGAAGTGTATATGGAGAAATTTCCCGGATTTGTTGCTCAGGGGGAGTGTTCTAAAGTATGTCACCTCAAGAATGTCATTCATGGACTAAAACAAAGCTCAAGAGTGTGGTTTGATAAATTAAGTCATATCCTTGCTGAATTTGACTTTCAACGCTCACATTCTAATCATTCTATTTTTGAGAAATAAATCTATGGGAATAATTATTCTAATTGTTTATGTGGATGACATCATCCATTCTAGGAATGACCATCAGGGTATTCAATATACCAAGGAATACTTAACAAAGCAATTTATTACTAAACATCTAGGAAAACGTTGCTATTTTTTTGGAATCGAAGTATCACATTTTTCTTCTGGAGTATTTTTATCTCAACGCAAATATGTTATTGATCTACTACAAGAAACTGGCATTTTGGTTGCCAAGCCAGTTAGCACGTCTCTAGATTGCAATACTAATTAGGATGATGAATCTTCTCTGTCTTATCCTGATAGATAACAATATGGAAGACTTATAGGAAAGCTCATTTACTTAACTGTTATATGAGCAGATATCACATCATCTGCTAGACTTGTCAGCAAGTATCTTGATAAACCTCAACAATGTCATTGGAACGTTGTATGACACATTCTCAGTTACTTAAAAAGATCTCATGCAATGAGCACTTGTCATTGGAACGTTGTGTGCCACATTCTCAGTTACTTAAAAAGATCTCATGCAATCAGCACTATAAGATTATTGGATTTTCTGACTCTGACTTTGCCGATAGTAGGATTGATCATAAATGTACTTCAGGTGACCACACCTTTGTATGTGGTAACCTTGTCACCTGGAGAAGAAGAAAATTGTTGTGGCTAAATATAGCGTTGAAGATGAGTATCGAGCCATGGATCATACTACCTGCGAGTTAATGTGATTTCAAGGCTTATTAAAGGAGTTCGGGGTCTGTGATTCTAATCCCATGCCTATGTGTTATGATAATAAAGCTCTATCTTCATTGCAAGTAATCCCACATTCCATGAGCGCACCAAGCACATTGAGGTAGACTATCAATTCGTTAGAGAGTCCATTCTATCCAGGCACTTATGTACGCCATACATCAGGACTGGGGATCATCTTGTTTACATCTTCATAAAACCACTACCAAAGACAAGATTCATCTCTATGGTGGACAAGCTGGACATGCAAAATATCCATGCTCCAACTTGTGGGAGAGTGTTAACATATTTATTTATATGCTTGGAAGACAATATAGGATGGGGAAGATCCCCTTACGTGTAGGTTTTATTATTGCTTGATAGAAAGGAAGTAGCCACCCTTTCCTAGAAATAGAAGAAAGGAGGAAGCTCGAAACATTGACCAAACCCAAATGGGCTAATGGACAATTGGGACTATGTTACAAATAAACTAAATGACTTAAGTTAATAGACAAAACACTAAAGTAAATAGACACTCTAATAAGTATCTTGTTCTTTTATCCCATATTGGTGAACTTTGTTTTCACTGCCTCCTATCCTATATAAGGAGGGGGTCTATACTTGTATTCATTATCCCAATAAAAGAATTATTTTCTAATTCACAAAAGGTTCCCCACATCGAACAAATGGATAGGGATCGCTCACTGAAACACATGACCAACAACATATCTAGGCACAAAAAATATAGGAATACCCTTTCTTTTGTTATTAAATCGAGTACCTTGAGACACAAATGTACATCTACTATAATGAATCATCGTTTTGAAATTCAAGAAGCCTTGTAAAATGGAGATTTCTTCCCTCCATCCAAACTTAGGGGAAATTGATTTACCAAGGATGTTTGAGCATTCCATTGGCTTCCCCATTCCTCTCTAGTCACAAGCGATCCCAAATAGAGGTTGATTGGTGATCAGAGTAGGTAGAGAGGTCGTTCGCCATGGTGACTATAGAAAGTCTCTCAGAGATCAAAAATGGCTAAAACACTGTGAACAAAACAACTGAAATTGATTCATAGGAGCCTAATGAAGTTGTACGGAGGTAAAGAGAAGTGAAACAATGATGAGCATTGCTGGAATAGAGTTTGAGGTCACAATTAAAGGAAGAAAGGGGGGTAAAAAGAGGAAACAAGAACTCACTGCTTCTTCAACCAAATTGGTGGCACATGAACCACCAAGGGGTGTCATAGAATTGAGTTGAAGATCCAATGCTTTATGCAGAGGTCACAAACACCACATCGAACTACTAGATATAGGAGGTTGGGAGGGTGTCTCTTGTATCGATGAGTTTTTAGGGAGGATTCGATTATTTTAGGTGCTTGGTTTTATAGTTGGATGTCTAGGAGAAGTTGGCTTCACTTTGGAATTAGAAACATGGTGGTAGAGGGTGTCTAGGTAGGTTGGCATGCCATAGATGATAAAACTCTAATGAGTTATGGCTTATTGGATTCATGATTAGACTATGAATCTAAACGAGATAAAATTGGGGGATGGGAATCATCTGGGAAGAAGAATAAGGGTGGAGAAGGTGACCTATTGTTTGAGTCTTGAAAGAAACTCACACGGGTGAGGGAGAAAAATTTGTGGTCACTCGATAGATCTGTGAGAAATAGGAAAAAAGTCCACCATTCATTTAATGCGTCGGGCACGAATGGGAGCTATATTTGATATTATATCTAATCAATTATGCCATTTCCATTGCTAAATTAATCGAGGCTAGGGCTATCTTTTTTTTGGGGGGGGACTAGGCTAGCTTGTTACATCAGTGAACTTTTTGAAAGAAAGACGAGAAGGGCTTAATGTCCTCTAGGTAAATCTGAAGAGCCTGGGTTGGGCAATCGGTCCACATCATAGCTTATGTTGGTTGCTTCAGGCATATCTTTCCTAAGGCATCATTTAGCTTGTTTTGACTTCATTGCTGATAAACAATCTTCTGGATAGTAGAGACTCGAAGGGCTTCAACGATCTTGCATGTGAGCAGAAGGTACTTATCCGGGGGCATCTTGGTTGTGGTGATCCAATGCACAGCATTCCATGAATCTGAGATGAGAAAACAGTCAGAGAGACCATTAACATCAGCCAATTCTATGCCTAAAAGAATAGAGAGGCTAGGGCTATCTAATCATAATGAAACTTTTTATGTGAGGTAATTAAGAAGTGTAGATTCTAAATATGGACTTTGATTTTTATTTTGATTATTGTAATTATCTATAATAGTTATTGGGGATAAAGCTCTAATCATTTAAAACATATAAAAAGGTTTAACGACTCATATTTTGAAGAGAGAAAGCTCGTTTTAATCTGTGAAAATTTTAGGTCATAATTTAGACAGTGATTAGGTTAAGTTTGCTTTGAGCCTTATATGTCATTTATTAAATCACTTAGGCTATACTTTTTCATAAAATAAATTACATATGTAAGTGATCTGAACACACAAAAATATTGTCCATAGTGTGTCTTTGTTGGCCACATCTTTGGTGTGATCGATCTTGTAGCAGTACATACATTCTAGATGGGCCTCCCTTCCTCGACTATGAGCTCTAGATGTAACACTAATAGTCGCATGAGCCTCAGAATGTACATATATGTGGAGTTATCGTATGTCATAGATGGGTCTAGGGCATGCGCTATTGGGAAATATCTCCCATAAGCCCCAGCGATGGAGGAAAGAGAGTCAATGTCTAAGAGTCGCTAGCGGATGGCTGCGTAGTATAGTCACAAATACAATATTCAGGATATGTTCGGTTGAGTTGAAAAGTTCAGAATTCGGCAATTACGTGGGAAAATCAAGTAAAAAGTGGTAAACTTATGGTAAAATTACGGTCAACTATCGTGAAAAAATCAGGAAAAAATTGGAGGATATATACATATATTGCATATATATGTTTGTATATATATGTTTTGCACATATATATGTGCATACATATAAATATTACTTACATAAACATATACATGTACATACATTACATACATACACACATACATGCATGTCATACACACCGAAACATATATACACTCAAACTAAGTTAGAGTCTTAATCAGTATAATACGTGGAAGGAACGTGTAAAATGGGAAAAAACATTAAAAGTAATAAAATTCACAAAAATTACGGGAATAATATGTAATATTCAGGAATTGGGATTTATTTGGGAGTTTCATATGTCTAGGAAAACATTCACATTTTAAACGTGACTTTTTCAAAATGTTGGAGTATATTGTAAATATGTTGCGTAGTGGGAATGTAGGCGTGCAACCCATTCAGAAACTGCTCGTGTAGGATGGAGTCAGGTTCTTTAGACATATCTGTCAAGATGGTGAGAGAGAAGTAGTTGAGCTGATTGGCGAGTACCTTCATTGATGTAGGACAAGTCCACTTCCAAATCCAAATGTTAAATAGCATATTAGGCTAATTGGTTCTTTACTTCTTTTAGTATGTTTTCATGTTTTAAGAATTATTTTGCAATTGTTTTAGTTTTAGGACCTACATGTAATGTTAGGAATTACTTGTAAGTTCTTATTTAATTTTGTTTTAATTCTTGTTTTAGTTTGGTCTTTAGTGGAAAGAAGCCCATTAAGGCTTCCCACAAATTTTCTATGTAAGCCTATATCCAGGGGTATTGTCTGAATGATATGAATTAATTATGTTTGCAACTTGGTTTGCATCATTCATTGCATAATAACATACATACAAATTACGATATCCCTAACACTCACAGAAAGTTTTGTCCATGATATTGTAGAGGCAAATACTATTCTTCTCTTTCATCTCATGCTACATTACTTTAGTATTGTGGTACCACATGCATTTGATGGCGATATGGGGATCTATACTACCCCATAGCCAATAAAACACTTGATTGCTTACTTCACCCACGTAGGATTCTCTTTGAGTTTGGTTAGTAAGGCTTTAGAGATATATTTCAATTTGTTGTTGGACTCCAGGAAGCGGAACACAACATTCATCTAAAGTAGGTAGTCGTTGTTGTTCAACTTTATGAAGAAAATTGTTGACATATCATTGTAAATTGTTAAATAGTGTCTTATTCAGTTCTTTATATTCTCTTGTTATTTTCCTATTCTACGAGGACCTATATGTAATTGTTCTTTTTATAAATATATGGAGTACACACACTGTTCACTCCAACCCTTCCGGGAAACCCTATCTAGATGGTATCAGAGTTGGGATCGTAATCCCCCTCTCTCCCTTGCGCCACCCGCCTCCTCTTTCTCTCCCCATCGCCAGCTGTCCTCCCTCCTACTGGCCCCTCCATGTCCCCCGGCGGCTTGGAGTCGCTGCTGTGGGTTGCCTGTCGGCCGCCCCCGCTCTTGCGAGCTAGCCGCCAGCCTGCTTGCCGTCGACCCCACACCTTGAGCCTCCAGAGGCTTCCCTTCTTGCATGTACATGTCAGCCCTGGAGTCGTCGGGTTTCCTACTGTGCTTAGGCATAATGTTCATGTAACTAGTCTATCCAGTTTGTCTTATGTGCCTACTGCCGCCTAGGACGAGGATCTAGGTGGTTCTCTACTGCTACTTTTTCTCTATTGTGTTGGGCTCGGTCCTTCCTGTCATGGCTTCCTCCCATGATGATCATTGTCGTCAGGTTACTACCAAAAACTAGATGGGCGCAACTATCAATACGGTGTCTGTTCCATGGAGATCTATGCTAAATCCCAAGGCAAGCATTCCCACTTGATACGTGATCCACCTCAAGCACTAGCCTCAATTTCCGAGTCCAAGGATATCAAGGCTTATGATGATTGGGTCAAAGATAATTCTATTGTTGATGACATGGATCCTCCACAATAGTGAAACCCACATTAGTGCTACTTTACTTTGTCTCTCGACTGCCAAGGAGATGTGGGATCAGTTGGCCAGTACTTATTCTCACAGAAAAAATCTAAAGAAGGTGTTCGATTTGAACAAGCAACTGACTTTTCTGTAATTTTATGGACTAGACATTGCTGATTATTTTTCTTCCTTCAAAGGAATATCAGCTGAACTTGAGAGGTATCATCCTCTGTCTACTAATATAGCCACCATGCAACGCCAATGCTAGGAACTTCAAGTTCTTCAATTCCTGTGTGGTCTTCCTGAGTCGTATACTGGAGTAGTTGATCAGATTCTTGTCAGTGATCCACTGCCAACGTTAGAGAGTGTGTATAAGCGTCTTGAATGCCTACCAACTGCTTCATCTGCCCCGACTTTTGGCACTGGTGACACTACTGCTCTTGCTGCCATGGCCGACCCAGGCCATGGACGGGGTCGAGGTTGGTTTTAGGATAATCGTCCTCCTGATTCTGGTAGAGAACGTGGGTCCCTTGGTCGTGGCTCATCTTCTGATGTTTCTGGTGGTACCATTGCTCAACAGTATTGTGACTTTTGTGGTCACTCCAACCACACTGAGGAAAGGTTTTAGAAGAAACATGGCACACCTGCATGGGAAATTCTCCTCCTGAGGATGCTTCTCAGACTCCTACTGCTAATGCTTCGAGCTCCTCCACTGCTGAGTTCATTCGCTCAGAAGTGGAACAACTCCTACTAGAGAAAACTGGCACTTCCTCTTCTACTATTCCTGAGTCTGGAGCTCATGCTGCAACTCACACTGGTTGTGATTCTGCCTTTCTGAGTGTCTCCTCTTCTAGTACTGGTAATACAAAATGAGTGTATATTGTAAAGTATCACTCCTGATGGGATAGTTGAAATATTGAAGGTCTGCCTAGTGGCCAACGTGTACACTCAAAACTATGGTATTGATTAATTTGATACTTTTTCTCCTATTTCCAGGCTCAATTCTGTACGGGTTCTTCTCTCTGTTGCAATCAATCTGAATTGGTCGCTTATACAGCTAGATGTCAAGAATGCCTTTCTTTATGGTGATCTCCAAGAGGAACTCTATATGGAGAAACCACATGGGTTTGTTGCTCAGGGGAGTCACACAAGGTCTGTCACCTTAAAAAGTCTATTTATGGACTCAAGCATAGTCCACATGCTTGATTTGACAAACTGAGCAAGATTTTGGCTACTTATGGCTTCCTGATATCTCATATTGATCACTCTATCTTTATTAGGAAGACCTCCTCTGATTGTGTATGTTGATGATATTATTTTATCTGGCAGTGATCTTTCTAAAATTCATGCTACTAAACCCTACTTATGCAAGCACTTTGTCAGTAAAGGTTTAGGAAAGCTGAGATACTTTTTGGGAATTGAAGTTTCCAGGACTGCTGATGCTCTTGTTTTATCTTAGAGGAAGTATGGTCTAGATCTTCTATAAGAGATTGGGATGCTTGGAGCTTGGACCACTGATACACCCCTAGATCCCAATGTAAATTGGGATGATGATGAATCTCCCATGTATCCTGACAGTAAAAGATATAGGAGACTGGTTGGCAAAGTAATCTATTGGACTATTACTAGAGTTGAGATTTCTACTGTTGTCGGTCTTGTTAGCATGTATCTTGACAAGCCTAGATAGTGTCACTGGGAAGCATTGTGTCATATCCTGAGGTATCTAAAGAAAACCCCTAGTAAAGGCCTTTTCTATAGAAAACATGGTCATTGCTCTCTTAAAGGCTACTCTAATTCTGACTATGCTGGAAGTAAGATAGATAGAAAATCTACTTCTGGTTAATGCACATTTGTTGGTGGAAATCTTGTCACCAGGAGGAGAAAAAAGCAAAAATGTTGTTGCTCGATCTAATCTTAAGGATGAATACCGATCCATGGATCACACAACTTGTGAACTCTTGTGGGTACAATCTCTTCTAAAAGACTTTGGTGTGGGGTCTTCTGTTCCTATTCCCATGCATTGTGATAATAAAATAGTTATATTTATTGCCAATAATCCTATTTATCATGAGCGGACCAAGCACATTGAAGTTGACTGCCACTTCATCAGAGAAGCTATCTTGACTGATTGTATCTGCACTCCTACTCGCTCAGTGGACCAAGTTGTTGATATCTTCACAAAGTTATTGGCCAAGAAATATTTCAGCTCACTTGTGGACAAGTTGGGCATGATTAATATATATGCTCCAACTTGAGAGGGGGTGTGAAATAGTGTCGTATTCAGTTCTTTATATTCTCTTGTTATTTCCTATTCTATGAGGACCTATATGTAATTGTCTTTTTATAAATATATGGGATACACATACTTTGCACCCCGACCCTTCTACGTAACCCTGTCTAGATGAATTATAGTAGAAGTTGTCTTTGCTTTATGGGAAGTTATGATGTATTGAATGTTAAGCATAATACTTCAAATGAAGGATTATCAGTTAGAAAGCTAGATAATATATACTACTAATTGATTGTAGCACAACTGATAGATGCTTACAATAAAGAAGAAAAGTGAGAAAAGTGCATGATAGAGGAAACCAATCACATAAATGTAGTACACTAGCACTGTGATGCTGATATGAAAAATAACCCCTAATTATGACAAACACATGCCCTAATTAAGGGATGAAACAAAAATGTAGTTGCTCTTTTGGTTGTTTTTTTTGCTTAATATGAGTACAATCAGAGTCTTTTCTCTCTTTATTTCTAGTGATTATTACAAACCTAAAAGCAGAGAGAAGGGAAGGAGACTATTGATCACCCACTAGAGGAGAGGATATGATAGCTTATGCTTAGAGTAGCACGGAGAGTGACGACTATGCTCCTTTGCTTCTAGCCGTGGTGGGGCTACTTCCTACTGTGTAACTGACAGTGGGTGGTTTCCAGCTTGCTGTGGCCGCCAGAGCTCCCTATGGCGTTGCTTGGTCCTGGCGGTTGGGTGACAGCGGCAACAAGCCCTCTTGCGAGTGTTATTGGTTGCTACCAGTGATGACAAATGCATTCAATGGGTGCAAGTACCCTCTACACCGAAGGACGATAATGAGGAAGAAAAATTGGGGGGGGGTGACGACTAAAAAAGGGTTAGGGTCCCATAGCTAGATGCTCCAATACCCTATGAAAAAGTTACTGGTTTATAACAATTTAAGACAATTAGTTCAGAGAATGACTCCTATATATAAGATATAGAGAGATACATTGATCTTCTTGAGTGAAAAATAAATCACTTAAGTAAACAATAAACATGCACAAACATAAATGGGCCAAGACAAATAACTAATAAACCACTTATTCTAACAATTAATTTTACTTTTTAATTAGCTACTAAACGTGGCCTATTTGTGTTTTCTTTATGCTTTATCAATTTACGATGTGATCCATTTAACACATAAGATTCATGTAACTCTACTCTCTTCAATATATATATATATATATATATATATATCTGTGTGTGTGTGTGTATATGAGAGTTGTACTTAGACCAAGGAATGAGGTGACTGATACCGATGGTGTTTCTACAGCTTGAAAATAGGTATTTATCGATATATCAGGCAGATGCAATCCTAGCCATTTCGACACCAAAATGAATGAGTTAATTCATGAAATAGATAGGTGTGCTTACTCAACTGAAAAAATATATATCCATCACGGAGGATAAAATCAAAAGCTTGTCCAAGTATGCTATCGAGGAGGTTGGAATGTATAATTCTAAAGTCAGGACAAGTGGGGTATGGATCTTCCAGATGGGGTTGAAGCCCACAACTTCAACACTCATAGACTATAGGGTGGTCAAGAAACAACTGAGATCATCTACAACATTGTTCACAACACCAGAGCAGTGTTTGAGAATTAAAGTGTACTCCTGAAGAAACTCACACCATTTGGGGGTGACAAACACTAAAATTCTTTTTGGAATTCAGGAAGCAAAGGGTCAGATGGTCAGACCAGAGGATGAACTCCTATTGAAGAAGATATTGCCTCCAATGATGTAGAGATTGCAAAGCAACGTAGGATTCTTTATCATAAGCACATTATTTACGCTTTGTGTCATTGCATTTGTCATTAAAAAAGACAACATGGTCCCTTCTTGGTTCAGAACACCACCAATGCCAACACCGGAAGCACCACATGACACCTGAAACGGAAGTGAGAAATTAGGAAGGCAAAGATCAAGCTTCATTTAACTTCATTTTGACAACCTTAAAAGCTCGTGTGGTGGATGGCGTCCTCTCAAATTCATCAAACTTCATTAACTCAGCGAGAGGATCCATAATGGTGTTGAATCCTCGAACAAAGCGATGATAAAAATAGCCAGCTAGTGAAAGCTACACATCTTAGAGATCATTGTGGGATGGTGGGGCCAATCAATGATAGCTTTGACTTTGACAGGGTCAACCTCATTGTTGGTAGTGGATACTAAATAGCTAAGGAAAATCACTTTATCTTGAAGAAAAGAACACTTCATTAGATTGACATACAATTTCTCAATGCAAAGTATGTTGAAGATAAGTCAGAGATGATCGAGTTCTTGTCCTTGGTCTTATTAAAAATTAAAATTTCATTAAAGTAGACCACCAAAGATATACCAATGAATGGCCGCAACACATGGTTCATGACTCTGGTGTAGGTCTTGGATGCATTGGACAGGAAAAATGACATGACCAACCATTAATATAATCTGTCTGGTATTTTGCAGGTAGTCTTCCATTCATGAGACTCTGTAACATAGATCTGGTGGGAACCACTACAGAGGTCAATCTTGGAGAAATGGTGGGATCCTATAAATGGATCAAGCATGTTATCAAGGCATGAAATAGGGAAATGATATTTGACAATGATCTTATTGATGAATAAATCTAAGCACATTCTCCAACTACCATCCTTCTTGGGGCCAAGGAGGGCAGGAACCACATAGGGAATCTTTCTCTCACGAAGGAATCCTTTGAAAAGGAGGGAATCAACTTAGCATATCGATTTAGTATGTTCAGTCGGGTTCACACCATAATGAGGTCCGTTAGGGGGCAAAGACCCTGAAATCAAATCAATCTCGTATTCAATATCACACAAAGGGGGAGGCTCACCAGGAAGGTCAGTGGGTACCATATCTTTGTACTCTTTATGAAGGGAGACAAGTTCTGGTGATGGGGGCTGAAATTGGACATAGGAGTGGATTCTTTGATATATATATATATATATAGCACATACATGCAATAGGATTCACGACTGCCTTCTTCCAATTTTCTTTGCGCGATAAGGTGTAGGGTGATGGGATTTGGAGGTCTTGGGGTCTGGTGGTGGACTCTTTCCATAGGAGAGATGAATCAAGTAGGTGCTAATCCTATGTGCTTGTCTCTTTGCTCCAAGGTATAAATATTGGAACGTCCCTCATTGTAGGCATCTAAGTCATTAATCCAAGGACGACCAAGAATGACGTAGTCAACATCCATGACCAACATCCATACTCTGGGGAGATGGTTGGGGTAGGGGATAGGTAGAGCAAGATGGGGTAGTGGAAGGGTTATTGGTTGAGCAAGTATCTTGTCCAAAATGAGAAAATGAAGGACCACAAGAAGCAGGTTGTAGGTAACTCTCTACCTTTTGGGCATAGTGAAAAGCATTGTCCAAGGAGTCATATATTTCTCATTTAATATTAGGGTGTAAATGGTGCACAAAACGAGCCTCCAATTTCCAATTAGAATTATTGTGAGTACAATGGTTCTTAGCCTTCTCAAGCAGTTCCATGTACTCTTGAACAGATGATGACCCTTGGGTGGGGGTCATCCAATTAGAAAGAAATTGTCAACTTTGCCCATTAACATAGCCATTATCATAAAAAAAATTCTTTTACTTTTGATAACAAACTTGAGGGGATTGTTTGAGACCATAAAGAACCTTTTTATGTAGAAGATAGACACGACTAGCATGCTTTTCATGTTCAAAACTGGAAGGTTAAGCAACAACAAATACTTCCTCCTCGAACTCTCCATTTAGAAACACACTTTTAACATCCATTTGATAAGCAAGAATTTTTTATGGCACTGCAAGTAGCATATGAATAGATTCTAATATAGCAACATGATCATTAGTCTTATTAAAATCAAAACCTTCATGTTGGTTGTAACTATTAGTATATATATTTTACTGGGGTCATTTTTATTATTGTGTTATGGGCTTTAGACTTTTCTTATCTATTAACCTCTTTCTTTTATCCCATATTTCTTGTCTCTGCTTTATTCTTTACTCTCTTTTCCTATAAAAGAGAGACCTATGTAATTGTTCTACTCATCTAATACAAAGCCTTTCATTATTCTAGATGATATCAGAGCACCCAGATCCTGCCTTAAACCCTTCCCACCTTAACCCTAACCTATGCCATCATAAGCCATAGCTGCCACTCCTCCTTTCCCCCTTCTCTTCTACCCCTTAGACCCCAATACTAACAAGGATGACGAAAATTCTCCTCCTTACCCTAACGAATATCGATAAATGGTTGGGAAAATAATATATCTTACTGTCACTAGGGATGATATCACTTCTGTTGTTGGCTTGGTTAGCAGATATCTTGATGAGCCCAGACAATGTCATTGGGAAGTTGTATGTCATTTTCTAAAGTATCTGATAAGTTCTCCTGGAAAAGCCTACTTTACAAGAAACATGGGCATTGTAATCTTATTGGCTAATCTGATTCTGACTATGCCGGAAGTAAGATAGATTGCACATCTACATCTGGATACTAAACTTTTGTAGGCGGTAACCTAGTCACCTAGCAAAGCAAGAAGCAAACCGTAGTTGCTCATTCCAGTGTTGAAGTTGAGTATCAAGCGATGGCTGATACTACATGTGAACTCTTCTGGGTATGAGAACTTTTGAAAGATTTCTGAGTCTCTGATTCTAAACCTATTCCCATGCACTGTGACAACAAAGTAGCCATCTTTATTGCCATCAACATTCCATGAACGCAGTAAACATATTGAGGTTGATTGCCACTTCATACGGAAAACTGTCTTATCAGGATAGATCTCTACGCCTTATGCACATACTTCAGATCAAGTTGTAGACATCTTCACCAAAACTCTTCCGAAAACTAGATTCACTACTCATGGACAAGTTGGGCATAATTGATATCTATGTTCCATCTTGAGGGGGTGTACTAGTATATATATTTTAATGGGTTTATTTTTATAATTGTGTTATGGGCTTTAGACTTGTCTTGTCTATTATCCTCTTTCTTTTATCCCATTTTCCTTGTCTCCATTTTATGCTTTGCTCTATTGTCCCATAAAAGAGAGACCTTTCTAATTGTTTTACTCAACTAATACAAAGCCTTTCCCTGTTCTATGAGCCTTGCCTTGTTTCTTACCTCATTGGCATGCTCACCAGGCTTGTTCCAGTAGACTCATTTGGTGTAAATGATTTTTCTATCCTTTGGCCTTGGCACACGGGTCCACATCTTGTTCTTTTCAAACTGCTCAAGTTCGTCTTGCATAGCTAGGTTCCACTCATCTTGCAGAGCTTCTTTGACATTATTTGGCTTAAGCTGTAAGATGAAGGCATTGTTTATTTGTTCATTGGTGTAAGAAGCCCGTGTCTTCACTTTTCTAGAAGGATTTCCTATGATAAACTCTTTTGGATGATCTCTTGCTAAGTGGGGAGTAATATCCTTCTTTTCTTCTCTTTAATAGCATTCCTCTTCAACCACCTATTTACCTTTGTTGTTGATGTCTAGATCTTTTAATCTAGGAATCACATCATCATAAACAACTTTCTTTGACAAATAGGCGTTGATTTTAACAAAATTAATAATAATAGATTCTTCTACTATAGATTGATCAATGTTAAAGATTATGTGTGATGTACTAGTAGTGCTATAGTCAAGAAAGAAAATATTACAAGATTGTGGTTCAAATTTATCAAGTAAGCCTTTGGTGCTAAAAACAACTAAATATATGAAAGAAATCAATAGTTGTCTTTCTACTACGTCATGACTCACAGGGTGTTTTCTTAAGCAAAAAATGAGTGAAAACTCAGTTTTATGCAAAACAAGTAGTACTAATGGCTTCAACTCAAAATTTCTTATGAGTGTCATACTCGAAGTGCATTTTCCTAGCCATCTCTTGCAAAGACTAAGTCTTCCACTTTACAACCCCAATTTGTTGAGGTGTACGGTGTAAGAAAAGTTGTGCACATAATCAAATTCATCACAAAACTTTTCAAACAATTTATTTTCAGATTCTCCCTCATGGTCATTGCGGATGTAGACTATTTGGCAAGAATGTTTCTTGTCAATCCGTTTGCAAAAGGAGTAGAAAACATTAAGCATATCACTTTTTGCAACCAAAAAGAAATTTCTAAAAAATTGAGAAAAAAATCATCAATAACCGAGCAATACTTGTAACCACAAAATATTTGAGTTAGCATTGGTCCAAATTGATCAATAAGAAGAACTTCAACATCTCTTTTAGTAGTAAGGACTTCTTTGGACTTGGAAGAAAGCATTGGTTTGCTTTCCTTGTGTATAAGGTTGGTAGTCGCCATCTTTTTCAAAGTCCAATGTAGGAATTTTTTGTTAAAGATGTGAAGTGCAGAATAGATACATACGAGAAGAAACAAACAATCACACAACCAAAAAACACAAGATTCACATGGTTTGTCAGATATACCTACTGCACGGCAGGAGACGAGAATTTTACTATTCTAGAAAAGAGGTACATGTGGAGCGCTCTTAAATGTAGCAGATTGCACCCTAGAGTATAGTCGGCGGTTGTCTCCATACAAAATACAAGATGATCTAACCCTAGTAAGGGTGTGTATGCTTATACATGTAGAATTGTAATTAGATCCTTATTCAACATTAAATCGGGTTGGAAAAAATCCGTGTAATTTTTTATTGGATCTATAATGGGATCAACATAATTCTTCAAGACACATAACACCTTTGACTAAATCCTTTTTGCTCAACAATTGTGCATATTTACATGAATAAGCCTATGGTGCCACAAAAATATAAGATTCTTATCAACTCCAAGACACTTACCAACAATAGGCTTAAGAGAGCTAAGTACAATAGTATAAATATTTTAAATTCTAGTTTTTTTATATATAACATTGTAAGTGAGGGAATCCAGAAGCAAGCATTCAAGTGAGGTAAACAAAACAAGATAACCATTAAAATTGTGATATAAGCCATCCACAAAAAGTACATTCTTAATGCATACATCTACATCACCCTCATCTACCACCTTACCCTTCAAGGTCAGCAATCCACCTTTCCTCCTTGTAAAGTGTTGAATCGTCTCTTTCTCGATCATATGATTGGAGCAACAACTCAACTGTCCAATTTTCATTATTTACAACTTGGGATCTGAGGTTAGTTTGGGGACCAAATCATCTTGGTGTTAGTCTCTTTAGAAGGACAAAAAGTATAAAAATGATTATCACTTTTACAATGAGTACAAACCGTATGGGACATTGAGTCAAAAGACTCAACATAGAATATTGAAAGTCCTTATTCCATTTTCCTTTTCTTTCTCTTTTGGCCACCCTCAAATCTCAAATCACTTCTACCCACTTGTTGAGTATAGTGATATAGGACTTCATTTAGGGATTTCTTTCCCTTGAGGAACTTTTACAAAGAAGCTCTAAGCATACGGTTGTCATCACTAAGAGTAATGACAGTACTAAATAGACTAGCAATATCATCTTGTGCATGCAAAAGATCGACCTCTAACAGAGGGCCTTAGTCAGATAAGAATCTTTTCAAGAGTAACTCTAGAAACTTCTTTTGCAGGCAAGATATGTCTACATTCAAGATCATTAACATTTACAAGAAAACTAGGATTTCTAGTTCTAAGCGAAGTGAGTTCATCAAGACAAGTTTGATTTTCATCTTTAGCACATTTACTTGACTGAGATAAACAACAGTTTTAGTTACTACTTCATCATATTGAAGTTCAAGATCAAGATTAAGCTCTTGCAAAGTATTTGTGATATCCTTTAAAATATTTTCATTTTGCTCACGAACTTCTACTCCTGCATACAAGTCATCAATGATTTTATCCAATCTTTTCTTCTTATACTTGCATTTAGAGTAGGAAGTTCTCAAAGCATAGATAATTTCAACAAGAGCATCTTTAGAAAGTCCATGGAGATTTATCAGACTTACCTCAACAACTTCCTCACTAGTGCTTGCGATGAGTTCCATGTGGCATTCATCTTCATTTGAGCTTGAATCAGTTGAGGAAGAAGGAATCCTAAGCAGCGTGACATGTTTCTTTGTTCTTCCTATCCTTTGTGTCCCTCTTCTTGTGCCTACCCTCTTTGTGGTGGTCATCCTTCTTATTGCTTCTCTCGGGTGATGTTTCTTTACTTTTGGGCCTTCATTTTTGTAATGATCCTTTTGTCCACATTCATAGGACCTAAGAATGGATGAGGAGGATTTACCCTTGAAGTGTTTTCCTTTAGAGTAGTGGGTTTCAAGGTCACTTGGGGATCCATCTTCACTTGAGGAAGGTGGAGATTGGTTTGAGATTTGAGTTTGAATAAGTGCTTCAACTTGAACTTTGAAAGTAGAATCCTTCTTCTTGAAGTCCTCTTCTTCTCTTTCCTCTTCCTCTTTTGAGTCGAGTCTCACCACATAGGCTTGATTATTTCCTGTGAGTTCTTCATTGGGGATTGAGGAAAGAGTCTTTGTCTTCTTCTATGATTGTCTCCTTTTTGTCTCAACATCGAGGAAGAGAGTGGAGGATCTTGGAGTTCACCTTACCATTGTCCATGGTATGCCCCAAGGATGCAAGACCATTCATAAGGGTGTTGAGCCTTAGCACATTTCAGCCAGACTCTCCTCGTTGCCAATTTTGAATCATTTAAAACCTTGGGTGAGCATGTTGACTTTGCTTTCTTTGACATTCTCTATCATTTCATAGGTGATGTATAGCGTGTCTCCTATCTCATGAGCTTTTTCCTAAGAGGTGATGCGGTTGAACTCGGTTGGTGTAAGCGCAGAGTCGAGGATGCTAGTTGCTCTAGCATTAAGTTGTGCCTTCTTCAAGTTTACCTCACTTGAAGTGTTCACTTAACCTTCTAGATGTATGTAGGGAATACCTACCACTTTTCACATATCAAAGCTCATCCTTTGTATGTGAAAATGCATCATTCGTATCCAATAGAGAAATTTGGTGTCGTCAAAGATAGGACACGTGGAGAAGACACCATTAATGTTGAGTGAACTAGTCATGTTATCGCATATCATATCTTACTCGTGGGAGTAATGTGTTGAAGAAGACCTTGTTTTGATACCACTTGTTGTATCAATGGGCTCTAGAAAGGGGGGTGAACAGAGCTAAAACACTTGTACAAAATTTGTTAGACCTTCTAGCTATATTTAAATTAAAGTGTGACTATACAAGAAAACCAAGGATGACAGAGATTGAACAATCACCAAGGAGCATAATTAATCATAGTGGTTCCAACCTCTAAATCTAGAGATGTACTCCTCTAACTAGATAGGTCAACTTCTAGAATTTTCAATACTTGTATCCCACCGCATATTGTTTATAAGAGTTACACCAAATAGTCCTTCTCTTTTCAAGAACAAAGAGTAACTAGCTTCCCTTTGAGGCCAAGGGAGCCAACAAACTTACCAAGGACTTACTTACCTATCCACCGATCAAGGGTCTTCGGCCTTCACCGACTTACCGACCCTTGACATGGATCTTCCACCTTGAATCTATTAGATTGTGTGGTATTCAACCCAAAACCAATTGACAATGGGTGAAGAGACCACACACCTTATAAGCTACATGACCTCCCCAGATCTCAGCGGTATGGAACTATTCTAACATCCCCCCTCAAGTGCTGCCACTTTTGTGTGCTTGTACTTGTTTTTTTTAGGTAGGATGTGGTCCTCACATTTGTCTCGTGGGGTCCGCTATGATAATATTGTAGAATGTGTGCTATTCAACCCAAAACCAATTGGCAATGGGTGAAGGGACCACACACCTTATAAGCTCCAGGACCTCCCCAGAGCTCAGTGGTATGGGACTATTCTAATAGAATCTTCACTTCTTTCACCTAGGAATAAGTCTTCAATTTCTCCAAGCTTTGAGAGAAGAGATTGGAGGAAGAAGATTTGAGAGGTTGACAAGGATTATAATGAAGCTCTCTCTCTCACAAAAATCCTTGATCACTCTTAATGAAAAAAGAATATAATCAAGCTCAAGAATCATTAGGGGTCTCTTAGGGGTTTTTCACTCAATTATAGCATGAACACATGAAAGGCAACCTTGGAATGAAGTCCAATGGTCTAATATTTATGGTTGAGGTGCCTACTAGCCAGTAGAGTACTTTAGTTCAAATTCTAGTTGTTTTCGAGAGGTTGGTTGCTTTTGCAACAGATATAAACTAGCTTTTTTCTCTCTAACAACTATTTTATAGTTTATAACTACTTATCATCGACCGAGATGCAAGGGGTGTATCTTAGTTGATAACACTAAAAGACAAGTCTTTTAGCATCATTAGTCGAAATACCAATGGTCAAAAGTTCGCCAAAAATTTCTATTTTGGTGGCAATCAAACATTGAAATGGACTAACAGAACTCTCGAAACAGGCAGTTCCTCGATTTTTTTTTACTTTTTCATATACTATGTAAGTATGTATTGAGTAGAGCATATTTTTGCACGGTTTTGTGTCTTTAAGTCTATATATTGTGCTTGCAAACTGTAATGACTTAATTCATTGATTTCTCCATAGAAAATTGACATAAAAATTCTCCATCGAAATGCCCATCAAATAGTTCAGGGTCATTCACTCACAAATGAAGGACCCCGCCCACACATATCCAATATGAAACATTATTACATATTTGAGTAGATCCACACTAGTAAATCATTTTGGTAAAATTTCATAAGTTGATTTGTTAATTTTTCTGTCGAAATGCCAGGAACGCATTTATAAAAAACTTTATTGAAATTTGTCAAAATTTCTATTTCTGTGGCACCGAGACGACATCGAAATTGGACATTTTCTTCCTTGCGAGATACTATGATAGTTAGCATCTCGACTGATGAATTACTTAGGCAAGTAGTTGTTTAGCGTAGATAGTCTCAGGACAATCTCCGCCAATGAAAAACACTATCTTGTAAAAGTCGTTTAATGTAAAAGTGCATGAATCATCGAATGAAAGTATTCTAATTATCATATAAAGTTAGCTATGAGTCATAAAACCTTTACAAATGATTTACAACAAAAGTCTAGGTGAGAATCTATCTATTCTTCGATTCTTAATTTTGTATTATTTTGACTTGTATTTTCACAAACCCTTTCCAATTCTTTGAGTGTACCTACTGATCTAAAATTGTATCAAAAGAAATATTAGATACATATGAATCGAATAGTGAAGTCAAAATATGGGCAATGTATAATCTTGAAGTCAACATCTTAATATAAGAGAGTTGTACTTAAGACATAAATAGTTTGGATTTTTTTTTTCTAATAGAGTTAGAAGTGTATTGGACGCAAACTGTGCAACAATCATTAGGGACACCAAATGAAGGCTTTTTAGTAGTATGGGTGGATATCAAATTAGGTATACCCATGAAAAAAAAGGCTTTCCTTGAGGTGTGCACCTCGAGACAAGGCGACCCCCCGTTCACTCTAAGGTGTGCGCCTCATAGTGGTTGTACAAAGCGGACACCTCAATTTTGCAGGGCACGCCTCAAAAATGTGATGTGTTAAGGTGGCATAGAACACAAGCCTCTACTCGAAGTGTTTTATGATGTGTGGTGGGGAGTGGAGGAAGATGTGGAGTGGAGGGGGGAGGATGAGTAGGATTTTCCTAACATTTCCTAGTCGTTGATGTGGTAGTGGTGATTGCTTGTTGCTACTGTTGCTTGTTGCCGAGGGAGCTGCAGCAATCTGCTAGTTACTATCATCCTACGACACACCCAACGGATGATAGGTGTCTCCTTGTGGCAACAACAAAGGCTGCTACTGGAGTCGGAGGTAGCAACCACATCTGCTGCTTGAGTTGGCGTAGGGGAAACTGGGGAGTTGGGGACACAGAGGAACAAAAGGGGAAAGTTGGGAGAGGAGGGAAACGGGTTCAGATCTACTATCCCATATGTGTTGTCCCAACGTGTCCCATTTGATCTCGGTCATACACACACCTCACCAATTTTTTTAGGGGTTGGTTTTTGGGTGAATCAATGGCAAGGATTTACTGGGACACACTCAGAACAGCGGAGGCCGGCACAGCAGATTTGAAGGCGAGGGAAACATGGTGTATAGGCAAAGTCAGGTGAGGAGCCACATGTTCAGGGTATTGTTTAGGGTTTTATTTTTTTAAAGAAAATTGGCATATGGGCTAGGTCGATGAGCATGGGCTCAAAGTATTTTGGGCTTCAATAATTGCATTTTATCCATATAATATCTAGCTATAATTTGGACAAACATACAAAATGAAATTTGTTTATGTGTATACGAGAATTTTATATATATATATATATATATATATATATATATATATATATATATAGAGAGAGAGAGAGAGAGAGAGAGTCAGGCTAGTGTACACTCGAGTGTACCGGAGGCACTTTACACCTCAGTTATTTTTGAAGATGCAATAAATTTTTGGAAAATATAAACCATTGATTTTCTTAATTATCATAAGAACATACTATATAATAAATTTTAGCTCATTTGGACACTTATAGGTCGTGCATCTAAAGGAGGAAAAAATCATGTATTTGAAATTAGTTTTGTGCATCGATTTTGTTGTCCTTGGATGAGTGACTTACACTCATCCAAATGAGTTCAAATTTTGTATGTGACCTATTATTATTGAAACCATGAAGATCAATGGATTAGATTTTGGAAAAACATGGTCTAGATAGGCAAACACCATTGCGGTGTACGGCGTGATCTGTACACTCGAGTGTATTCTAGCCTGACTATATATATATATATATATATATATATATATATATATATATATATATAGAGAGAGAGAGAGAGAGAGAGAGAGAGAGAGAGAGAGGTTAGGAAGTGTGTACCGGCCGGTACATGTAACTTACATGTACCGACCATTAAAATAGCACATGTGAAGTATGTTGATAAAATCTAACCATATGGATTGATTCAACACTACATAGATTAGACGTGTTTCAAAATTCATAACCATATCACATATAGATCATGAGATATAACAATAAATCATTCAATGGTTTATGATTACGATATACACATTTTCTTTCTTTAGATGATCTATGAATATCATATTGTGTTGAGTTTTTGTGTACATCTTATCTAAGGGGTATACTTTGCATCCATAAGGCTGGATTATTCATTATAATTTTACAATCACTATAAATGAAGATGGGTACATGTAAGCTACATGTACTCGGGTACACAATTCTTTTAGCCATATATATATATATATATATATATATATATATATATATATATATATATATATATATATATATATATATATATATATATATATATATACTAGTAAACAAACACGTGCCATGCACGTGAAAATAAGATAAAATATATTCTACCAGAATAAATTTATGAACCATATATTTTTAAATCAATATTAATATTTTTATATAATTTTGTACTTCTTATAAAAAAATTATGCTCGTTGTATAATGGTATATTTTATAGAGAAAAAAGAATTAAATATATAAGTATGTTTAATATTATGATGCACATTAAAAAAGATTAGGATATAGACTATAACATGGAGAGAAAGGGGACAAAGACAGAAAGATCCATAGATTGATAGAAGGATATATAGTTTGAAAGAGTAGGGTCATTAGGAGATTTATTTTAGTATTTTCTTATTGTACCTATATGAGAGATATAGAAATGCATCACAATTTGAAGGAGAGAACTATCGTTGGTCTTGTTTGTTCAAAATCTTGAGATACATTATTTTTTACAACATAATTCAAGTGTACCAATAATAGTATGCCATCACAAATGAATACATTTCTTTATGTTTTTATGAAACCTAAACTTTACGTTCAAGCATAGAAGTATTATAATGCATAAAATGTATATAATAAATACTTAAGTATTAGTAATTAACATGGTTCAGGAAAGTGGTATGTAGTGTACGGGTAGAGAGGGTACTGCATAGAGTATATGTGGTATGTGGGAGTATATACGGGAGTATATGTGGTTTTGTATTTTTTTATTTCAATAAAGTAATTATATATAAAACAATATAGCGAGATCATAAATTAAATATATAGAGTAGGCACATACATCTATTTACTTATAAACATATTAATATGCATGTATGATGTATGATATGCTTATATATGTATATATGTCTATATATAGAATGTGTTTGTAACATGTGTACAAATACTAAAATGTAGGTAAATCAATGTACAAATATATGTATAGTGTGTATAAATGTGAATTTAGGTATATTGTGTATGTATCTATACATGTTAATATATCAAAAGGTATTTGAATAAATGTACAAATATTGTCGAAAATTTTATATGTATTACAATGTATACATATAATTCAATGACTATATATCTAAATTTATATATAGTGAAATGTGTGTATATATATGCATGTATGTATGAAATGCATGAACATTAGTTGTGGGCTTTTTGAAAAGCGGAGTTTAATCAGCCACTTAATCGTTCAAGCGGGAGTATATGCGGCCCATGACCGCTTAATAGACCGATTAGTAATATGTGATGTGATAGGGTGACTGAATAGGTATATGCAGGATTATATGCGGTCGTGCGGACCAATTTCCCAAACAGTGGTAATTAACAAAAAAGTCAAATTGTATAGATTATGCTTTACATGACAACACTTTGACTTTCATGATGCTTTGAATAAAAATTGTGTCAACATTGATCATCTAACATTTGTAGCAATGTAACATCAATTCAAACATTTTATTCTTGTTAAGAAATTTTCATAGAAATCTCTAGCACTAAAAATATACAGCTTACCCCCAGAATATAATATATAACAAATAGCATGTTGACTGTTGGGAGTTAGGATCCAAAATTTTCGTTATCCTCTGTTGATGAATGAAGTCTGTCTTAGTTGTTGAGAACTCTTATTTATAAAAAAAATTCAAGTATCATGCTCATTTGATGCAAACTTTGTATGATTTGGATACATGTAAAAATTCTTCTTATTGTCGTATATATTTTGTAAAGATATAACATATGAGATTTACATAGATACTATTCAAAATGAAGTACCCTAGATACGTTATAGGTCTAAAATAAAAATTGAGAGCTGAATAAAAATAGAAAACAAGTTTAACATATAAACAAAAGTGACAAACTATTTAAGGCTTCTCGAGTGCAAGTTTATTAAATGTGTAGATGTACCATGAGTGAAAATTAATGAAATGTAAAAGTCAAATAAGGAGTGAAAGGTGAAATCACATTACGTGGATAGTATGAAATAACTACCATGCATGATCAAAATTATTCTTAAAATGTAACACAATAATGTGCATAAATAAACACATAAAAGGAAATAAATAGAATATGGTAAGATGTGAACTATATGAAATATGGAGAAATATGGAATATTTTTTATTTGGCACAATAGATTCACTCCCAAACCTCACAACCTCACAACTCTGCCCTCCCCCCCCCCCCCCCCCATTATCATATGATTTCAATGTTAAAGTAAACCGCAAACTTCAACTCTCAGGCTAATAATAATATGACCTTTAAAGATGCTTATGTGAGTAGTCCTTTGGTTAAAATGGCACTTCCTGCCTTGACAATAGTTATTATAGATGGGAAAGAATCAAAATTGAACCTGGATGCTACAATGTCGTTAGTTACTCATGAGATCATCATTTATGCCTCTATTAGAAGTTAGATCACTACCCAAAATCGATCTAGTATTAATTCAGACATTACTGTTGAAATCTGGAACCAACTGATGTAGGAAAAATTTAATACTGAAATCAGAATTTTAAGAAATATACCAAACCGAGTTCACAGGACAGCCATAATTGGATGTCAATGGTTGGTTATGATTTCTCACCATAAAAAGTTTCTAAAATTTTTTATGAAAGTTAGACTTCTAATTAAACACCTGCAAGCAGCGAGATGCAGTTATCTATAAGTAGATGGGTGACTTGTGTGAGAATGGGTTTAGCATATCAAGTAACAGTTGATTGTAAGACTATAGAATCACTACCGTAAGAAAGATTTTATGAGTTGACGCATATTATGGAAGGGATTTACTCAATTGTATGAATCTGTAGTGTAACTGTTATAGCCAGCAATTATAAAGTTTTATCGCATGTTGAACTTCAGATCCTTTTTAGATCTGTTTTGGCTTACAACCAGGGAGTGGACTGCTGATCGAAACTTCTGAACGCTTAAAGATATCTAGAAGTATGCATATTGTTCTTTCTAAAATTAACAGACTGTTGATCCAGTGACCGGAAATTATATTACATCATCAGCAAAATTTAGTTGTTATTTTATGTATAATTCAACTCCATGTCACCTATATATAAATACAACAAAGTCATATGGGAATGATCAAATCAATGTAGTACTTATTTTGTCAATGTGAATGATCATAAAAAATGACTGAATGCTAACTGTTCATAGTAATTTATGAACACAACAATGTTGATGAGCCACAACAAAAGGCAAAAGTTTTAGTTTAGGGTATAACTATATAAGAGAATTGACATTTCTTACCTTGTTGACAACGTGAGCCAAGGTGCAATAGCCAAAATAGGGTTGGAATAAGGTAGGTGAATGAAAGTTTCTCATCGCTCCATAGATGTCTGGGTCTGGGTCGAGCATGTCGGATCCCCATTGGCAGGCGAGCTGGGTCGGTGATCCCCGTTAGCACGCTGGACTGTGTCGTGTTGGGCGTCACGGAACACCTGGAGCGCACCCTGGCGTCCAAATCTTCCCACGACGCCCATACCTTCGACCACGACGGCCAACCATCGCACATGTGGACGTGGTTTTGAAGACTTCATCCTCGACCTATGGTTATTTACATCCTTCACCTCCTCTAATATGTCCCAGCGATCGATCATCACCGACTCTCGCTGATGCCCGTCAACAGTGCATCGATGGAGGTGTTGAACACTAAAAGCTGAAAAATCATCTCTGCCACCTTCTATCCTCCACTGCCCGTGACGCGTTCCTGATCCGATGTCTGGTTTCAACCAAAAACTGCTTCAGGTTCTCAAGATTGTTAGGAAGCTTTAATACCACTTCGGAGGCTGGCAAGGCTGCAACAAGATGGGGAGGGGGGGATGCCAGGTTAGTGATACAGATTACGACTGACATGTTGATATCCTTGGGGACTTACCAACCTCACGTTTGTGGGAGAGGGGCGAAGAGCCGACATTAGCAGGAGCATCCACGGCAGTGCTGTCAAGAAGAAGACTACATCACCAATGGCATCTAGTGCTGTGGCAGTCTTGATCGTGTGCGCCTCGGCAGGGATCAGCTGCTTGTGCGAATGTGACTGGAAACTCAACGGGGAGTCTGAAGGTGATACAGATTTTGGTCTGCGGTTTTGTCGACATTGTTAGATGGAATCACGGAAATGATATGTATGAAAAGAGCGGCAGTTACTGAATGAGAGGGTGGAATCTGCTACACCCATATATTAAAAAATAAACACGATTCAAAAACACCCACGATCTTCTAAATTAAAGGAAGCGAGGGAGTTGTGGGATGAAGACCAATTAGCCACTCTCGAAGGAGTGGAGAGGTGTGTGAAAAAACTGATTGTGAGAAGAGATAAAAGTAGTGAAGAATTGTGAGAAGAGAGAGAAATAAGGAGGTTGTAGCATTTCAAAAATGTTGCAATCTAATTGGCTAGAAGGTTTTTATATGGTAAAATATGGCACTTTTGTAATCAGTTCAAACATTCACTTTTTATAGTATAATATATATATATATATATATATATATATATATATATATATATATATATATATATATATATAGAGAGAGAGAGAGAGAGAGAGAGGCTATAATACACTCGACTGTATTCGGAGTAGAATACACTCAAGTAGTTTTTCATGATGCAATATTTTTTTCAAAAATCTAATCCGTTAATTTTCTTAAACATCTTGTGAATAGCTCATATGTGAAATTTGAGCATATTTGAACATTTATAGGTCATGTTATAATGATCGCAAAAATTATGCATTTTAAATTAGTTTCACGTGTCAATTTTGTTGTCCTTGGATGAGTGGCTTACACTCATCCTACACCTAGAAAGAAAGAACAGTGGAAAGCAGTGCCTTGCACCGTTGAATGTCTCGTATGAGATATATATATATATATATATATATATATATAGAGAGAGAGAGAGAGAGAGAGAGACATTCATTCACAACCCTGTGGGTAACTAAGGTTAGTTACCTGTGCATCTACTTTGTAATAGGAAGCCACATATTTGCAATGAGAACCAACGTTATAAACTGCTATGATAAATATCATTTTTACTGTCATAGCAGTTTACAACGTTGGCTGTCTCATTACAAATATGTGTCTTCCTATTATAAAATAGATGCACGGGTAGTAAATAAATGGCTATATATATGTATATATATATATATATATATATATATATATATATATATATATAGAGAGAGAGAGAGAGAGAGAGAGAGAGAGAGAGAGAGAGAGAAGAGTTGAGCTATAATACACTCGAGTGTATTGAGACTCTTCATACACCTCAGTTTATTGTCGTCAGATTCTGTAACTCTGATCTGGATGGCGTAGATTAAAAGCAAAAGGACAAATATGTTTAGTCTGATTCACATGTTTGTAAAGGACGGACGATTTCTCTCTCCTAAACAATGTTTATTTCTCTAGCGTCCCCACCACTCTCTTCTTTTCCAACTTTCCAACACACAAAGGCGAAGCGAGAACAGTCGTCCTCTTGGCACAACCACCACTTGCGGTTGAATCTGGAGCACTAAATCCAACTCCTCAGATGACTAACTATGCTTGAAGTCGATCTGAGGGCCTTGAGGGTCATGTTTCCAGGTGGTGGCATTCCTGGGAGATCAAAGTTGAACTTATACGACAACCTACATTTGACGCCAAAACCTATTTTGATCATATGCACCAACTTATTTGATTGTAGCCAAGCAATCATATCATCCTTGTAGTGTTTCAATCTTTATGAGACTATGATTTGGTGCGGGAAGTAGAAGATCGGAATGAGCATGAGGAGGCTAAGCCTGTATGAACTAAGCATACAGATAGGCAGCCGAATGACGTCGTGCGGTGTTGTACATGTGAAGACATTGACCAACATGGGGATTGTGTAGTACCTCCTCACCAAATGGGTGAAGCATAAATGTTGTTATTGTTGCACATAGAAAGAAGGAAAAAATAGTCACAATCAAGTTGCCAGTGAATTTGGAACTTTCTTCGTCCGCTATTTGTAGATAAAAGGAGAAAATAATCAAAATCAAGATGCCAATGAATCTGAAATTTGCTCCGTCCAATAAATAGTAGGAACTTGGGTGTTTTTTTCATGAGCATGCTAGGATGTGCACTACGAAAAATATGGTCTTTAACTACAAAAAAAAATTGTAGCAAAAACCCCAAAATTTGTAGCTAAAAGCTTTGGCTACATTTATCCTTACATTTAGAATATGAAGCTAATACCCGTGTAGCTAATTGTTTAGGCTACATTTTTCAAAGTTATAGTTAGTTATTCCTAAGGCTACAAATTCATATGTAACCCTAATTATAGGTAAAAAATGTCCTTACATATAAAAATGCAGTTTGTATTGTAGCTAAATATATGACTACAATTCAATTTGTAGCTATGATATGTAGGGAGAGATGACATTGGTTACAATTTGTATATGTAGTTCATGTATAGAAAAAATTAGCACTTACTACACATGTAATTATAGCTAGTGTGTAGTGAAAGACACCATGTACTACGCATACATATGTAGTAAGAGACATTATGTATCTAGTCAGTTGCTTGCCAATATAGAGGGGTTTTCAAAAAGATAAAAGATGAATGTTAATAAAGATTGATGTCAACAATGATACTTTTATTTATATTTGAACAAACTATGAGTACACATGAGTACACATGGGGAGGACATAAACCTTACCCCAATTTTACAACATCGAAAGAAGATACATGCAGACAATGACCATTATGAGAATATAAGTTTACATCTCTCTCAAATTTTCACCCTTCATTGAAGTTGAGTTGCTTCCTGTGTTTCCAATGACTTTCATAGATGACCCAAATTAGTTTCCAGTATGTCCAATGAGCATAATGTGTTCATCCCAACTCATGAGATGGCCCTCCCTTGTAGTTCCCCCAATGATCACACCTTCAATGTTGTTTTCAATTTGCAAATTGATCAGATTGCCATATGCTTTCATATTAAACCTTCCATCAGGAAGATAAGGGGTCTTGACTGTTGTGATCTTCCATCACGAAGTCCCACCTATGACAGAAAGCCATGAATACCATCTTCCCTCACTTAGAGGTCGTCTCAAACGTTAGCAATTAGTGCAAAACAGTCATAATTGCATCTTGAAACAGTAGCACCAAGCACATTAAAACCTACCATATGTTCCATGGCTAAAACAACAATATAAATTTAGACTCATCATGGAGCTCCAGCAAGAGATCAATCCACCGCAGACTCCATTTAGATGACAGCTGCAGAAGACAGATTCAACAATAGAGAAATTAGAAAAGATCATAATCGAACTCATCCAACCGCATGTTAGCTTCCAAAGAAGAATCACAAAATGTTTCCAGCAAACTCAGTAGCAAATTTTCAACAAGTAAATGAGCCAAACTTCAACTTCAAGAAGGCCACACAATAGGAATCCTGCAACAAAAAACCTAATGTTATTCCATGAACCAACATTTTAAGTTGTTCTACATGTAATAGTGATACGAGGGAGCTAATAATTATGGACATACATCACTTATCAACACAACGTACCCAGAAAGACAACCATCTCGAACATATATGACTTCCTTTTTTATACTTCTACCTCATGCTCTCAATAAAAAAAAGGAATTTGGCTGATAACGACTTCTCCAACATAGCCTCAACTTTGGTCCAGAAGAGCGACATAAAGCTGGAGCAAGCACATTCTTACTGTAGTCACACATTGCTCCCTCTTCGGCATGTTGTACTAATGAGAGAAGTTTCTTACAACTCCCTATTTTTTTTCTTTCAACCTCATCTCAATGTTTCAAGAAACTCAAAGCTTCCATGTATAGGTCAGGCATGCAGTCACGTTGTTGCACCCCAAACCCAGCTGCAAGAAAAGGGAAATTCATTTGCAAATTATAAAATAGAGACTATAATGACATTACTTAGTAGTTGTATAATGTATGATATTGTAGAAATAGCTTAGTAAAATATGACAGGGATCACATAACAAGGAAAGTACGAGGCAGTTGGTATGATCCCTGAACTTAAATTAGAATATTTTTGTATAATTGACTGTATTAGGAAGCACTAGATAGCCAAAGGGCACGTGTTGAGAAGTAGCTGCTACTCACCATCGAGTTTGCATCATCTGAGGTTGCCTTACGTGTCATTGAAATTGAAGTCTTGGTAGTATCTGATACATGGAACCTCTAATCCACTGACTTCACATTGTCAATACCAGCATATATCATGACCTTATGTGTGAGCGAGCAAGCAGGCATTACATGTCTCTTGGCCTACAACAAATAGCTTGTCAATGAGTAATCAAAGGGTATGTATTAGCAAGAAACATTAAAAAGGAAGCATCAACATCCTATAGATTAGTAACAGAAAGAAATCTACATCTATAAAAAAAACAATAAGAAATTAGCAGATATGTTCATGAGATCGAAACACGTACATTTGTAGTTGGCCAGCCATAAATGTCTTGGACATTGCCTATATACATGTGGTTCTTTCCCTTCACATTTTGACATTGTACTCTAAGCGTAGACATGGCTCATCTATTGGTACTGGAGACACCAACGACCATTACTTAGTATAGATGCATTTACTCTGTTAAGAGAAACAGGGTATTAAAAATATAATGAAGTCCAGCTGCATTACAAGAGCTATTGGCAACACCAATAAATTAGGAAACCTCCTCATGCATTAAGAAGCTAAGAAAATTTCCACCTCATCACAATAATAGCAATTGAACCAGCCTTATTATCCGATTTGTAGAGAAAAATAGCAAGAATAAAATCAGACAACCAACTCTTCAAAATATGACAAAGCACTTGTAACTTCAATTTATTTTTTTGTCATAATGGGTGAGCAAGCATCAATTTCCTACAGTTCCATGACATATCATTATAAAAAAAAAGGTTAAGAATGACAAAATGCAGGAGTTACCGATACAAAATGCATAAGCATTAGTGACACCTAAATGCTAATACCTGGTAGTGAATTGAAAATCTTATCATATAGACATTAGACAAAAAGAGCCCTAGAAAATAAGCTAACTGAAGTTTGCATCAGGGGATAGTCAAAAGAAGAAGAAATAGTCTGCACTTTAACAAAATAAGCAGTAGATATAAGAAATTGAATAGCAACATCGTACAAGCTGACATGAGCAACATCATAAACAAAATTTGCCTCTGTAGATGTCTCTGTGACATAGGAAGAAGATAAAGAGAGGAGGGGAATAGTGAAAAAAGAAAAGTATAAGACCACGAGGAAGTGATGCACCGGTCTTAGGAGAAGAAGGGAGAAGCTTGGGACATATGTATGTGGTCTCTAGGGAGATTGGGTAGTTTTTCCCCTGTTACAACAGCACAACACGGTGGGGGTGGAGGGTAAGAGATCCTAGTGTCAAATTGGCCGGTTGTAAATTTAAAGGTATTTGTTTGACAGTAAATTTCAGGCACATGTGTAATCCGGTAGCAGTCACATAACCAAAAAATCTTCTAGAACACAACCACAAAATGATGAGTATGATTCTGAATTTTTTATAAAGTACATATCTACAAGCTAATAAATTGCCTTTATAACAACACGAACCACACATCACCATATTGAACATCCTTGTCAATCTCGGTGTGACCCAGAACAGACTGACATAAGACGCTCACATAATCATTTTACTAAATAATTAGCTAGATAAAGATGAATGTTTTTGTTCTGTTATTATGAATATGTTTTGTTTAACTATGAACTATGAAGAGACTATCATGGCCTACTCTATCCACGGTACACTTGAATGCCCTGTACGAATTAGACACTCATCAAAGCACAAAGTATAAATTTCTCTAATATTAAAACATTATACATTTTTCAGTTGTTGGGACTGTCTTCATTGATACGCAAGGCTAGAAGGGCTGGCACCTACGAGGATTATGAGTGAAGAAACTATTAGAGGCCCCTTGTATATTTTCTTCTCCTGCTACTATCACTTTCTCTTATTAAAAGAACTGTGGGTACTTTATGAAGAACAACAATGTTATTGTAAGGCTACGCAATCCTTAGTTGGAATGTCATATCAAAATACCTTCTAGTAACAAAAAACTAAAGTAGATTAAGCAATTCATGGAGAATAGATCTCTTCTCACCAAGCATCGTAGTGGCCAAAAAAAATTACCAACAATCTTGCTGAAATCATGTTGTAGCAATTCAAAACAGATGAAAATAAAATCATCGAAAAGGTTGAAAGTAGGGGCAATGCACTCACATCTTCCCCAATGTGCTTATGTGTGGACCCAATCTGGAGTAGCTGTCTAACACACATCATTGTGACTGTTCACTTCATCATCTATGCTAAATCGGTCTTCCTTTCATCAGGATCCTGCACATGGCTGTCCGAACTTCATAGAGCTGATGGCAATGGGATAACGCTGAGCGATCAGTACTGAGGAGGAGAGTCGGCCATGATCTAATACATGAATGAGGACATCCATTAATGGAAGAAGATAAACCCGAGAAAGAGGCGACGTATCTGAAAAGGTAATAGGGTGTTTAGCAAAAGGGGAGAAGGACTGACAAATCCAAGACGAAGCGAATCGGAACGAGACGAGAAAGGGAATATGGACAAATATCGATGATGAAACCAATCTAAAGATTGTACAAAGGTAGATTACGTGATCTTCTTCCAAGTCTCGTTTCGTTGCTATAGTTGCGGTCCTGGAGACAGGCGAAATACCCTTGATTGCTTCCAAGTCTCGTTCCGTTGCTATAGTTGTGGTCCTGGCCACAGGCAAAATACCCTTGATTTGGGAACAAACATGGGGATGGCGCCGGCAAAATTCAAAAACATGGTAATTAACAAGTCATGAAAAATGTGGTGCCAAACCAACTTTGGGCCATTACACAATGGAAGGAAGTAGTGTTTGGGTGGAACGAAATAAGTTACACATTCTTACGATTAACATTTTTTAAAGAAAATATAATTATTACTTATTTCCTTTGTTAACTACATATATCGTTACTACGATTATATAGATTGTAAGGAAATACAATTTTAGCTACATGTAAAGTATATGTTAGTAAACTACATGTAGTTAATTCTTATTTTTTTTGTAGTGGTGCTGGATCATTTCAAATTGCTAGTCTGTAGATCCTATTGCTAGCAATTGTATAGTGATCATGTGTATGTCAAGAAATCAACACTTACGGACGCTCAACCTAGAAAAATCAGAAATAACAATAACATATGGAAGTCTTGATCCTTATGAATTACATGCACCAGAAATAATAAATCAACAAAAAGAACCATATTGAAGCTTATATATAGTAGTGCAATGCCTAAATTATTTCTCGTGTTTGTATCAGGAAGAAATGAACTTGAGATGACGCCTACTGGATTTAAGTTTACAAATTCTTAATCTTGTTGATGCAAGTTAAAAAAATGTAAAGTAGGCGGTCAGATCCCACTACCAAAAATGATTTGTAGTTTAAGAGACATCTAAAACTTATTACATGTTTGGTTCAGAATTAAGAACGTCTTTATAATTTTTTTTTGTTCTGCAGACTAGGTCTTCTTACATGAAATCATTCATAAAAGGCAAAGAAATAGGAAAACGAGACTGAAAGGTACGCCGATCGATTCCATAGCTCTCCGTAAAGAAGGTCGGGCAGTTGCTGAAATGTATATCCCTTTCCTGTTGCTTCAAACAGTGCTTTCCCAGAAGGTTGGAAGGGGTGTTGAGATTTCTTCTCATGTGATAGATGGTTGTAGGCGGGTTCCGAAGCTTTTCTTCCCGGATGGAGTTTGTCAGCAGACGATACTTCCCTGGTTCAGGAGCCTGGTTATTCACCCATTCTACGGCGAGTTTTGAATCACTCATGATCACGTTGTCCTGGAAACCATGTATATTTTCTCATCTAACCCCTTCGAGGATCGCTAGGAGTTCACCTCTCATGGGATCACTGCCTCTATGGATTGTGGATGCTCCTTCCATCCAGACTCCCTCACTGTTCCTCACCACTAGGCTTGTTGCAATTTTGTTTTCAGGTGAGTTGATTGTTGCATCTACCTGAATGAGGACAGAGTGCGGCGCAAGAGTTACCTGGGGTGTTGTGGGCTTTGGAGTTTGGCGTTTGTCTCTCTCAGTATCTAAGATAGCTTGGGTAATCATGCAAGCTTCCGCTCTACATGAAGTAGCGACAATTTCGGGTGGCTTACTTGAGTTATTGAAGATGGTTTTGTTGCAGTTCTTCCATATCCTCCATCAAGTGATAAAGAAGAGGGTGTTCCATCCGTCCATCTTGCCAACAATTTTGAGATTATAGTGCAACCATTCTTCTGGTGATGTGGCTTCAAAGAAAGAGGTAAGAGATTGGGGAACGAGAAGGAGCCATGTGCCTTTCATGTGGTTGCAATCCCTGATTGCATGCAGATGATTTTTCATTCCTCAGGCATATCGAGCATGTTCTGGTAGTAGTCATTTGCTTCTTAAATCTAAGCACGTTTATAAGAAGTTTGTCCCTGTGTATTAGTCATAAATGAGTCTTGATTCTATGCGAGATCTGTAAATCCCATATTTTCTTAAACCAACCTGCTTCGCCATTAGCCATGAGGCCTGTGAGCACTTTGTAAGCAGAGGCTACTGTCAGTTTGCCATCATTTGTATGTTTCCATACTCTTTTGTCTTGTCCATGTCTTTCATGAGGGGGTGGCATGGAAAGGATCTCATGAGCTGAGTTTTCATGAAACCAGTTGTGGATGAACTCGTAGTCCCAAGCACCATCGTCTCTGACCATGCTGGCTAACTTGAGATCCTCTAGCTCTTCTGGGACAGTGTTTGTAGCCAAAAGTTGATGTGTCCAACCCTCTCCTATCCAATCATCAGTCCAAGCATTGACATAGCTGCCCGAGGTCACTACCCATCTAGAGTTTGAGTGGGTGAAAGGGAGAAGGGATTTGATTCTACGCCAAGTATGTGATCTGGACTGATTGTTTGGCCCTTAAAAAGCATATTTGGCTTTCATGAGTCTTATCCACGGCGTCTGTCCTCCTTTCTCATACTGCCATGCTGCTTTGAGTAGTGTTTTGTTCATGGGCCACAAGAGCGTGTTGTAGTAACATGCTTCCATGCGACTAGGCTCGTCCTCTTCTGCAGTTGGGTTCCTTGCCAGATGAATCCCCGAGTGATTTGGTCCAACTTATTACAAATAGCCATCGGTATCTAGGTCACTTGCATTGTGTAGCACGGGAGAGACATAAGAACTGATTTAGCTAGAGTTAAACGGCCAGCTAGAGAGAGGAAAAGGTTATGCCATTGTCGAACTCGCGTCTCCATCTTCTCTATTAGGTGTTGATATTGGGATTCACTTTTCCTTTTGTGCACAATCGGGACTCCCGGATGACTGCCTAGATCACTTATTTCTTTGAGCTTTAATTTCCTTCCGATCCAATTTCTCACTGCCCTTGGGGTATTTGAAGAAAAGAATACCGTGGATTTTTCCTCTGAGAGGAGTTGACCCGAGGCATGCCCAAAATGATTCAGACACTTCCTAAAAGATTTTGTTTGTTGGATCGATGCTTCCCCAAAGAACAAGATATCATCAACAAAACTGACATGAGAGAAGGGAAGTTTTTTCCTTGTTAACAAGATAGGTTTCCAGTTGCCCCTGCATATCTCGGCCTCGATGTGTTGGCTTAGACTCTCAATGCAAAGTACGAAGAGGTAAGGCAAAAAAGGGTCGCCTTGTTTGACGCCACAAGATGGTTTGAAGGAGCCAATCGACTCTCCATTCCATAACATTGAGGTTTCTCCAGATGATATAATTTGTTTGATAATAGTGATGACATTTTCTAGGATGGGTGTTCTGTGTGGCGTATCTTCTATGAAAGCCCAACTCATCTTATCAAAAGCTTTCACCGGATCTAACTTCACAGCCATCATATGTTTGCGATTTTTTTTGGACTCCATGGAGTGTATTATCTCTTAGACAAGCATTATGTTATCCCCAATCTTTCTGCCTGGGACAAAGCTGGATTGAAACGGGGAGATCCAGTCATTTGAGAAGGGCTTAATCCTACTAGCGATCACTTTGGATAGCAGCTTTGTGAACACATTATTGAGCAAAATCGGGCATAGATGTGAGCATTTTTCGGGTGACGGGATCTTAGGGATGAGGACAAGTGTGGAGTTTGCCGCGCCCTGCTCAAGGGGGAGACCAGCGAAAGGACTCGTCACGAAGCGTATAATCTGCGGCTTGACTAGAGGCCATTGTTCTTGGAGGAAGGCTGTGTCAATGCCATCAGGGCCAGGCACTTTAAGAGGCGCCATGGATCGCAATACCTCCCATATTTCAGATTCTGATGGGGTGTTGCCTAAGGCCGTGACTTCCTCTGGAGTGAGCCTGGGAAAGACGCCAATGAAGTGTGCACTCGCCCTGTATTTGCTCGCATGGTTAGGTTCTCTGTACACTTTGGAGAAGAAATCCAGAACCCAGGTCTTTAGTTGATCCTCGTTCTTGATCCAGTAATTGTCGTTTCCTTTAACACGAGTGATTTTATTCGCTCTTCGTCGTGTCTTGACAAGGGATTGGAAGAAAGTGGTGTTGTTGTCACCCAATTTCACCGACTCACAATGGGCGCGTTGTTGTCATTTCTTTTCTTCTCCTCTAAGGATCTGGTACATCTCCGTCTGCAACTTAACTATCTCGGTGGCTATATTTTGGTTGAAGAGGACAGCCAGTTGCGTCTGGTTCCATCAGATCTTGTTGCTTAGTTGTTGTTTGTCTCAAGTTCCTTCCTTCTTCCTTTTCTTCTCCCAGGCAGCGACAACTTTGAGGAAACTGGATGCGGCGGTGGTGAACGAGGGTTCAGTGTTCCAGGCACTGGTGAGGAAGTCGTGGAATCCCCCGAGGTGATGCCACCCAGCTGACGTTCTTGGATGGTGGCTTCTCTTGCCGCCATGGGTGGAAGGGAGATTAAGAGAGGCGCATGGTTTTGAATGATTGCATTCAAGGACCTGCACAGGGTTAGAATGAGGCAAATTCAGCCATTGAGAATTACCTAACGCTCTGTCCAAGCATTTGTGGAGAAGGCCCCGCCTGAAAGTAGTACCATTGGCTCCTAAGTCATGCAGTTGGCATTCCTCCATAGTGTCAATGAAGTATTTGTTGTTAGCGCTATCAAAGGATGAACTTCCGAATTTCTCTGAGGGGAACATGACCACATTGAAGTCACCAAGCACGATCCAGGGGGCATGGATGGAGGGGGCCAGTAGCTGTAGTCGGTGCCACAGGAGACGTCTACTCGCCCGTGTTGTGCCAGCGTAGACGAAAGTGTTAAAATATCCTTGAATTTTGCAGTGAATGAATTGTTTGTTGGAGAGAATCACTTCCAGATCAATATGGGATTTCCAAAGGAGCCATATGCCCCCTGTGAAGCCTACCGCTTCTATGCAAATAAGGGAGGCCTATGCGCTTGATTATTCCGAGGAACGACAGCAGGCGGCCGCTATGACAACCCAAGTGTGACCGAAGAAGAAAGCGAGGGAGACCCTGGGATTCCCAACAGTACCGTTCCGATCGGCACGACGGGTCTGCATCTGTCTTACACATCCGGCAAAGGTAACCAATAGCATGGCATCCACAATCAGGCCTCGATGGAGGTAGACGACGGGAACCGATGCCATATTTTCCCCCGCTCCACGCAAAAAAAAAAACACAACGCCCAGGCAAGCTCAACGCAAAAAAACCAGAAGTCCTACAAAGATTCTGTCTCCAAGGACGTGGGGATGGACCAAGGCCCGGGGTGGATCATGATAGATAGTAGACACCTGTGGTATAGAACTGAACAACACTGACATCATATGGTTACATCGGAGGAGAACGGCAGCCCATCCTTCAGCATCAAAGAAGAAGCTTTAGCCGAGATACTCAAGCCATGGCAGTACACAATAATAGTGAAGTTGATGTCCCGAGAGATTGGTTACATGACCCTGCGAGACAGGATCAAGATGCTATGGAAACCCATAGGCAGTTTCAATCTAATAGACTTGGAAAACGACTTCCTTATAGTAACTCCAAACGGAGGACGATTACATCAACGCCCTCACTAGAGAGCCATGGCCAGTTTTTTGCTCCTATCTGACAGTCCAAAGATGGTCGCCATGCTTCTCCCCGACTATCACTACGCCCCCAAAGTTGGTCGCTTGGGTCATGATCCCCAACCTCCCAATCTGTTTGTACCACGGAGCCCTGTTTAAGGAAGTGGGTGATCATCTTGGGAAGACGATCAAGGTGGATCTACAGACTAAACTACAAAGGAGAGGACGGTTTGCCGCATTGCTGTCGAACTAGACATGTCTCAGCCCCTAATCCCAGCAGTCACCATTGCGCACGCAAGATATAAGGTGGAATACGAAAATATTCCTTTTATTTGTCTCCACTGCGGCCGGGCTGGACATTTGGAGAAAGACTGCAAATCCAAGCTAGAAGCAGAGAACCGAGCACGCGCAGCCTCCCTGGCAGCAGGATCCATAGTACAAGACACGGTGCCTCGACGAGAAGGCTTCACGGAAGCCATCCACGCTCAGCCTTTCAAGCGTAAACCTAGGAAGCCCGCGGCCAACAGTCAGCCAAAGCAACAAACTAACACCCAAAACAGGTTCCAAAACCTCATGGACCAGAGTGAAGGGGAGGATGAAGTCCAGGAGGTGATGCACGTGGAGGACATTAGAACCAAACTGACCTCGGGTATCGACTGGAGGCACCGAAAGCAACAAACAAAGAAAGACAAGATGCAGGCCTCGCAAGACATCCAGGGACAACAGTCAAAACCTCTGCCGAGTAAACAATCAACCCCAGCAGACCATACGGCTGCAACCCCTAGAGGAGATGAAGTCCTACGCGTCAGGGAGACGCAGGGTACGGAAGGACACCCTTTCCTCTCTAAAAACTTCTCGCTAGGCAACCCAGGCGACGGCGGCCCGACCTACACACCTTACAGAAGCTCGGCTAAATCCTCGGCGGGTATCCACCTCCGAAACAGGAAGGTGGTGAATGCAGGTGACCCAGGGCGAGCCTCCACTAGAAAGAGGGGCAAGCAAACCCTCCTCCGGGACCTTGAAGAAGAAGCGCACACTACTGCAAATATCACATACGGAGAAGGCTGTGACGGTAACAGAAAGTCAATGTGTCACCAAGAAGCCCTTCACCATTGAAGGGCCCGTCATCTTAAAAAACCCATCTAAAACCTGGTCGCCAATTCGAATGGTGTGGGTTATACCGGTAACACAGCAGAACAGAGGCCTGTTTTTAGAACGAATATATGTGACAGTTCAAGCTATCACATGTCAGAATATTGTCCTGCAATATTTATTTCTTTTCTTTGTATATAGCATGGTATTATATTTATTCTTGCTTCTGTGTACCACACACAAGATCGGAGCAGTCATTATGAAATAGATTCAATCACGTAATTGTTCAATCATCAAATACATTCAATTAATATCCAGAACTTTACATTGGGGAGGACATTGACCGTTGCCCCAAGAATTACAAAAATTGATAATCGTTCCTTTATGCCTCGTTTTCTTTTCAAACATTGAAGCCATCCATGGGATGAACATTAACACAAACAAATTCTCCCATGTGCTAATAACTAATTTATGTTGTTCTTTTATGAATAAAGAACTGTAAGACTAGAGGAGACATTTGGAACAAATACCGTTCTGTTGCCACGACCATGGATACCAAAGAGATAGTCTAGAGAGAAACCACCACCATGAGCATAATGCAAATTTGTAGAAAGTCAATCTATTAGAAAATTGCCAAAGTTCTAACCATTAGCTCTGAATCAGTTGTTTGTTCTTTTTGCTGGAACACCTGCTGGAAATTGTAGCATTATCATCTGGAGGAGGACACACCCTCCTTACATTGTTGGGAACTGTCTTGGCAGTGGGGGATTTCCCACCACGGATCTGGTATCCCAACAAACTCCGCCTTGTATCGCTACTAACGACATGATTCACCGTCCCCTTAATTTTCAAAAAGTCAACCAGTAAAGGTTATGGGTTACTCAAATGTTCTTAGCAGCACGCTTCACAGTGTTGATCTCCCTTTAGGCCTTCTTGGCTGAGCGACACAGCTGAATATATAGTAAATTACAAGATCATCTCCAAGCAAGCAAGAACTCTTTGATCAAAAAGCTAGAAATGACATCATGAACAGAGAATATATAAATGTAAGGACTGATATGAAGCTTCTGAATGGCTCATACACTACTCCCAGAGAATACATGTTGAACAGATAAGTTTCAGAACCAGCAGCTTGGTCGCATATTTAAACTATGGGACTGGGATCTCATCAATTTACTGGTTTTCTGAACACACATTGAGAATATGATCTTAAAAATACATATGTTCGCTATAGTTCTGGCCTACGTATGTGAATGACAATATATTTCCAAGTAATTGACCTTCAAAATAAAAGATTTAGCTCTTTTAAAAGTTGACTAAGACATTCATGATAATACGGGAGAGTTATAAAAATGTATGAATTAGCTAACTTCAAATTATAGAAATTGATAAATCTGTTTAGTCAAAACTACAACACTGTGTTCGTGTACTGATTTTTAAGTACCGGAATTTTATATGTGATAAACGTGTATGCGGTAGTTCGGCTTGTCCCCAAACCTGCACTTTTTGTAGCAGGTGTGCGTGAAATGGATAGTGAGGAAACCGGAATTATAGCACCATGCAATATTTGTAAATTCTTTCAAAACTAGTGTGATTCCAGATTACCAATTTTATTGTTGAACATGCCCGATGTCGGTACATATGAAGTCCACATGTATTAATACAATATCATAAAAACTATTTAGAAATGCCACATTCAAAAATCTTCTACCCAAACTAGGCCTAAGTGAATCTCAGACTACATGAAAATTGTTGTGATACTTAAAGTTTCCCACATTCAGTCATCAATGCCAAATGGGAAACTAGGCAAACTCTTGTCTTTCCAAACCAAAAGTTTAGACATCCATTTGATCACGGTTAAGTGACACATATATGTTATTTCCTAACTCATGAATGAATCTAGGCAAAGTAACTTTGGTAGTTAAGTATTAACCATATCAACAATGATACTAATTTATAAAATGGAAAGAACATATAGTACTCATATAATAATTAGTCATTTATCAACTATATAGAAAACAGATAAGTAAAGATAAAACTTATGGTTGGGGATTGGTCATGGTATTTATCAAGGAAAAGGGATACATGCATGACCTGCCATATTTTTTATTCAACAATTCATGCCCGACATTTTTAGAAGCATGACGGCTAGATCCTTGGTCCTAAATATCTCTTGAATCTTAAAAATCAAATTGATCAGATCACCATCATTTTCTCACCAGTCCCAAATATCTTAATCACCACATGGGTATTGGTTATGTTTGCTTGATTGAGCCTAAAAAATAAACAATATGTGAGGTCCTACTGAAACTGTACTGTATGTAGAAAAAATTCAAAATCCATAAATGCTATTCAGTTTATATGACATCAAAACTTCACACGTCTTAGGAAATATGATGCCTCATAGTATGATATTTTCAACTTGAGCATGAAATCAATTATAACATATCATCTACATCATCAACAAAATAGACTTGGCGTCATTCAAGTAAGTAGTTCAGATTCTTACACACTACAAGGAAATAAAAACTCTATAGAAAGAACATATAAAAAGGAGTCTTCATATGAAAGTTGAAAAGATAATTGCATACCCAAAAAGAAAATTTTCAGACCCAGTTGTATATATGTGCTCAACCTCTTAGAACTGGCTAAGAAGACCCAACATTATATATCTTCAAAGTTGTAACCTCAAATGTTCTAAGAAGAAGTTTCCATGTCAAAAATCCAATGAGCTACCTCCAAAATAAATAACTAAAGAAACCCTTGAACAAGAGCAACCTCATTCTAAAGATTGGCAAAAAATTCCTCCTAACATCAGTATGACAAAAAAGAAGCCCCCTGCAATATATAAATCCCATCAACATGCATAACTAGATTTGTATGCCTAAATAAGTGTCTAAATTGAGTATCTATAGTTTTGGGTCATCAAGACAAATATTTCAAAAGAAAAGAATAAAAATGATCAAAAGTCAAGGCAAGATGATATCCAACCCTTTAATCAAGTTTATGAAACACTTGGCAAGTAGTTTATATTTTTGTGAATATTCATTCATGTTTTCTGATCTGAACTTCATAATAAAAAATAATGATTATGTACGTTAGTTAAAATCTTACCTGGAATCCATTTAATGGTGATACTCTTTTTGAAGAAACCTGAATTTGAATAGGGTATGAGTCAAAAGATTTGTGACCATATAGAATAATGAGATTCCTCTACCCCCTAAAGCTCCAAACATAAAATTTTGCCAATGCTTCTCGGGGTGGTCCTTTCTGCTACAATCTTAAAGAACAGAGGCCAAATAAGATGATAATGACTTCAACTTTGTCCTAGCCAGGGAGAGTTCAAGATTTTCTTCACATGTGGAGATTGAGAGCTATGCTAGTAAAAAAAGGAAATCAGTAAAGAATATGATATTCAAGCTTATTTTTTGCATAAAAGGGTAAAACCCCCATCCCAAAGTTACATCTGATCAATGTCATCTACATCTATACTACCCATGGTATCCCATCAAGTCCTCTCTCTAATAAAAAAGGAAACCCCCATCCTAGATTTGCATCTGATCAAGGTCATATGTAAAATGCACTATTGCCTAACTCAAAAATGAATTCATACCTTTTAACTTTAGTAATTAATTATGAATCATATCGAGATTGAACAAGGAATAAATTCCTCACCATCCACATTGTTTTCTTCAACAATTCATGCTAGACATTTTCAGAAGAATCAACGTCAGATTCTTTGCATCGTAAATCTCTCTAGAATCTTAATAGATGCCCATCATATTCTCACCAGAGTTCCAAATACCTTCTTCACAATATAGGTCTTGGTTATGCTTATTTTCTTGAGCCTAAAAAACTAAATAATATGTGAGGTCCTGCTAAAATTGAATTGCATGTAGCAAACATTCAAAACCCATATCCACTGTTTAGTTTACATGACATAAGAACTCAACAAGTCTCATGAGATATGATACCTCGTAGTATGATATTTTCAACTTGAGCAAGAAACCAATTAGAACATATCACCTATACCATCAAATGAATTGACTCAACATGATTCTAGTAAACATATCATATTCTCACACACTATAAGGAAACAAAAACTCTATAGCATGCTATAAATAAAAAGGAGTATTCATGTGAAAGTTGATAAGATATATGCATACCCAAAAAGACTCTTTAGACCCAGTTGTATATGTGTTCAACCTGTTATGATTGACTAAGAAGACCCAACACTAAATTTCTCCAAAGCTAGATTCCCAAATGTTCTAAGAGAAATGTCAAGGTCAAAACTTCAATTGAGCTACAACCATAATAAATAACTAAAGAAACCCTTGTACAAGAGCCAACTCATTCTCAAGATTGATTAGAAACTACTCCTAACATCATTATGATGGAAAATAAGTCCCATGGAACACATAAATTTCATCAACATGCATAACTAGCTCTATATGCCTAAAAATATGTGTTTAAATTGAGTATGTATAGTCTTCATAACAAAAAGTCCTATCTCTAATAAAAAGGTAAGCCCCCATACGAGATATTCATTTGTAGATACTCACTATTGCCTAACACAAGAATAAATTCAGAACATGTGACTTTAGTAATTAAATCTGAATCATATCAAGAATGAACAAAGGAGTTATTAGAAAAAAAGGAAAGGATTGGTGATGGTATTTCTCAATAAAAAGGGATGCATGTCTTACCTGCTACATTATTTTCTTCCACAATTCAAGCCAGACAATTTTAGAGGCATTACAACCAGCTTTCATGGATCCTAAATCTTAATAATCAAATTGATCAGATGCCCATCATATTCTTAGATACCCAAATATCTTAACCAACGCATGGGTCTTGGTTATATTTACTTTCTTGAGCCTAAAAAGTAATCAATATGTGAGGTTCTACTGAAACTGAATTGCAAGTAACAAAAATTGAAAATTGTTAACCACTATCCAGTTTACATGACATCAAAACTTCACTACTCTCAAAAAATATGATGCCTCATAGTTTCATATTTTCAACTTGAGAAAGAAATCAATTAGAACATATCAACTATAATTATATGTACCTTTTGGTTTTGCTCCTCGGGATAGCTTGATGTGGATTTGATTTATGGACACCAACTGTCTAGTTTTCTTTCCTTCGAATGGTTCTTTCCATCGTGGATGAATTCTTTTCATATGTTGCATATCAACCCAACTGACACACCCAACCCTCCAAACTATGCTTTACCTTAATCTCCTCCTATAAGCCAATCCATTACTATTCAAATTGCCATCACACTACTACAGAACAGGCCTTTGGCGTCGGTCGTTTAACCCCTTTTAGCGACGGTTATTGAGTGATGCCTATGCGGGCACCGCTAAAGGTCGAACTCTTCGGCGTCAGTTATATGATTTAGAGGCGTCGGTTATATGTAGTCGTCCGACGTCTATAGGGTTCGCGCCACAAAAAAGGGCGCCACCTAGGACATATTCGGCGTTGGTTAACAACTGAACAACCGACACCATTCTCTTTCTAAAGGCATCGGTGTTATACGAATAAGCGACGCCATTTCCACCACGACCGTGCTTTCCTGCACGGTCGGATTGTTTGTCACATTAGGCGGCGGTTTTTTCCAATAATCGACGTTGTAAGCCATTGATGACGGTTTTCTATAAATAACCGACGCCTATGTTGCATAATTTTTTTTTTCTAATCAGTTTGCATGTCTGTTGTGGCTGGTCAGCAGGATGAGAACCTGCAGTTCAGTTTTCTAAACTACATGTTTACGACATCCATTGATATCAGCCTACAAACAGGCCACAAACCTGCAAAATCAACAAATATTTTTCACACAAGTGGATACATTCAAACATCAATTCAATTCTCACATTCACACATGTAGAAACATTCAAATACATGTAGAAACTTTCAGAAATATTCATTTACAAAATATCATTCAGCATCATCATCAACATCCCAATTATATCTTACAATCGCCACTACTTGTATGGCTTTTGCCCATTCTTCTCTTACTTCATCTAATGCTTCCATCGTATATGGAGCATGTATATGTTTTAAGCGTTTACCTATAGTGTGGTCTTTTTTAAACACCTGCAAAGAGAATAATGTATATATATAAGTAATAATATAAAAATAAGATTGATATATTTCATACTAACTAATGAGACTATATATAATACCTCATGTATGGTATTGATATCCAATGCGGCATGTCGGATAATCATCTGCATAAATAGCATCACATAGTATGCGCATGCCCAGTCGTTGTCTTGTGTAGCGCACTATAAATTGAAACATAGAAAATATTAAAAAATACAACTAAGCACAGTTCACATTAATAATATATACATTGGAGTCGGGAACTTACTTTTACGTTCTCCCAATTTATTGGCTGGTTCTTTTTCCTTGGGACCGTTCCTCCAACCTTTTTGAATGCATCTAAACCCCTACATGTTAATATAACACAATAAATTGCATAATTAAATAGTAATGTAATAGCAAATGTTAACGGTTATAAAAATGAAATATTTCTCACCAGAATAATGGCATTCTCATTACGTGTCCAATTTTAGTGTTCAATGTACTTCCCGCACGATCTAGATAATAAATAGTGAACGTCCCGGGAACAATAACTAGTAACTCCCAATGTCTACCGCTAGAGGTAAGAAAGTTCAAAATTAATAACTCAAAATGCACAATAAAAATGGAATTTTCTTAAGTCTAAATTATAAATAAAGTAAACTTACTGGACATTGAATGGAGCTATTATTATCGTCTTCTTTTGCTGACCAAAAATTGTAAAAGCATCTATACAGTATTGTTGAAGACTATCAGGGTCTTTAGCTACCATACTAATCAATGATGGAATCAAAAATCCCACATGATCAAATGCAAATTGTTTGCATTGATCTTCGACTAAGTAGCTGCAAAACATGTATTACGTATGCATTAATATATAAGGAACCAGATCACCGGATCTTACACAAGGTATATGGATGTATAAACAAGATCTCACCTTATCCATGTCTCTATCATTGATGTATTCAGCCAATCATACGTAAATAGTTCAATAATATCTTGTATAAATAAAGAGCTATTGTATGATTGACCTGCATAATCTGCTTCTAAAGAAATAATTATAGGGCAATGTATATTATGTGCCCGTAGCCAACATGCCATTCCCCTACAAGCAGGACCTAATGGGTATTTTAGGTCAGTTGGAACCCAACTTGGTAATGCAGGAAGTGGAGGTGGAGGCCTAGGTGCTCCGGGTGTCTTCTTTTTCACCTGTATATATAATTTCAGATCAGTTGACCTCATATATACACATTAACAATCTAAAGTAATGTAAATTTATCTTACAATTTCAGTAGTGTAGATGACATCTACTTTGGGCCACAATATCACCCCGCCTTCTGCCTCAGTAAGTGTATCAATATCCGGGTGGGGATATGGCAATGTAGCTTCCCTCCAATCGGGTAACACATGTAATGGGCCCACACGAACGTAGCCCTGTGGCATTGGAGTCCCATGAAACCTTTCCCCAGGAAGGGACGGGTAAGCCTGCGCCTCTGCAACAATATAGTCTTGCATTCTTAAGCGGCATGGCTTCAATGCCTACAAATTTACGTAAAGAATATTACACATATATACATATCATCTTGAAAAGACTAGCTACAATGTCATAAACAATACTTACAGTAGACGTGTTAGGCGGTGGTGGGTCTACAGGACTTGTAGTCGGTACATCAGGAGAAGAATGGGTCGGCATAGGCTGATTGGAAGCCTGAGATAATTGCCACCGCAATAATTCTTCCATGACCTTCTCAGCAACTATATCATTGACCTTCTTGGCAACTATATCCTCGACTCTCTTATTCTACTATACATGGATAAAAGAAACATTAGCTTCTTATTATTGAATTCCCTTTTGCAGTAACATTCTAAAAAAAGAATAGGTTACCTCTTCTTGTGAAAGTCCCGCTCTGGGTTTGCGCTGGGATGGCCCAAAGAATGCTTTGATGCCCACACCAGCGCCTGCACCCCTAACATGTCCAGGATGCTCTGGGTTACCCAGAGCAACTGTCAATTCATCCCTTGTGCCCTGAGGGATGAACGTGCCTTGTTTCCTCTACTCGTGCAGATCCCGCTAATCACCATCAACAGAAATTGGTAAGTTAACACCACAATAATCAATATTCAAACGATTGCTCTAAGAGTTGTATTTTATCATTTTTGTAGCCGCCTCAGCAGTTACGGGCTTCTTTATTTCACCCTTCTTGTTTTGCCTCCCAGCTATCCAGATATCATGGCGAGGCATGGGTGTGGCAGAATCCTGAGTAGCAGCAGACTCCTGAGTAGCCGCAGACTCCGCCTGTAGTCTTTGGTGAACGCTTGCATAGCCCTTTGGACCCATAGTGTGGTCATGCACATTCAGTGCATGCCTTTCTTTTTGCGTGTCACTGAGGGCCTAGTTAGTATGGACATTAATTTTTTGGTTAGTAGCACTAAATGTTAATCTTGAATAGGTGAATACAACGTATATTAATTAAATTGGGAGTGACGCCTAATAACTTGAATTCTTCAGATTTTCTTAAAGAAACAAAATTGTCCCAATCTTCTTTGTCCAAGAAGTTCCACTGTTCAAGGGATGACTTCTTCTTCTTATCACCATCTTTTATGTATTCTCTATTGAGATTTGTCCTATAGTTCCTAAGCATCTTTCCAGTGCGTTGCATCACACTTTTATGATGCAACTTCTCATCCAATGCAAACAAATTATGTAAAATAGAATTCTTATTAACTAGTATCCAAAAATAGAATTGCAAATAATATAATTTGTAATCTACAAAATAGATTTGCAAATAATAATAACTCACGCATAAATCCTTCCATATCAAGTCTTTCTTCCCCTGAGGAACTTTATGCCAATTGTCATACTTAACACCACAATGGCTTCGAGTGACACACCTAAGATAGTTTACAAAATTATTGTGGTTCACTCCAATTGCATTTCCTCCATTATCAAACTCCACAACCAATTTGGATCCACTGCCACTTAGCGCTATTAACTTCTTCAACAAAGTGATGCCCCTTTTCTTGTTAAGTGTTTGGTGTTGCGCACCAAGTTGCTCCAGTGCTTCAGTGGGTACCTGTGCATCATCAACCTAAAATTTGACAAAAATAAACACACTAAATTAGCGCAATATAGAAATATGGGATATATGACATAACTAGAAGATAATGAATTTTATAGAAATACAGGATATGTTTTTAGAACTTACATTGGTATCCTCGCCATGCTCGTCATGGACTGCATGCTCATCGTGGACTTCATGCTCATCATGGACATCATGCTCATCATGGTCAGCCATCTGAAAATGTCATTAAAAAGGCAAACATTTAGCATTTGTATTAACTAGAAGATAATGAAACATCAAATCTGAAAATGATCTAAAATCCAAAGCCCAGGATGGGTGAAGTTCAAGTCAAAATGACTACAAGTGTGCATGCGTGTATCTTCTTGGCCTCCATTCCGATTGGGCACAACATTTTCTTTACCTGGTATGTTGAGATTGGCAGCTCGTTTCCTTCAGGAAGCATTTCTTACAATAAAGTCAACAATGAAGTGAAGCTTTTGTCGCTCCATCTATTGTTATCTTTCAACTTATACAATCTCAACATAGCGCTAAGCTTCGTAAACTTAGCACAGCCTGTGTATAACAGTATCACAGCATCATGCACAATGTTTCTAAAGATAGGATGTGGATCAGTGTGCTCTACCCTACAACTATCCAACATCGCATCAATGATGTCTACTGGAACTGGTTCGTTCACATCTATGTCATCAGAGGCAATTTCTTCTTCCACCCAAGCACTGCTATCGACATCTACTGGTTTCGAGTTTGAAATCTCTCCATGCCAGTGCCATTCTGTATAGCCTTGTACAATCTCGTTGCACATGACATGACTTTTGATTTCCTCACCAGTGTTGACTTTCAAGTTGTTACCGCAATGCCTACATGGACAGTAGAACCTATCTGTAGGTTTTTTCCTATGTTCCTCGGCAAATCTAATAAACTAATCAAGACCAGATATAAACTCTGGGGTGCAGCGATTGCGAATGGACATCCATGATCTATCCATTCTATGATCAAAGAGAAAACAAGTATATATTAGGACAAGATTAGGGTATACACTTACATCCTATCCAAGATTTACTCCTATTATCTACAATGAAGCCAGACTCCATACAAACAGTATATAAAAAGGCAAACATTTAGCATTTGTATTAACTAGAAGATAATGAAATATCAAATCTGAAAATGATCTAAAATCCAAAGCCCAGGATGGGTCAAGCTCAAGTCAAAATGACTACAAGTGTGCATTTTGGGTTTTCTATGTAAACGACCTTAGAACATCTACGTAATTATTTGTAATGATGAATTGACTTGTAACTTAGAAGAGAAAAATGTTTGGGAGAAATTTCACCAAGTGCTAATCACTTTAAATGCAAATTAGAAAATGGATTACAGGCACTTGGACGGTCGAGTTTCCTCGACCGATCATCCTTGGTTGATTTTTAGAAGATTCCATCGGTCGAGTTGTGCACTCACAGAACTCGACCGATCATCCTTGGTCGATTTTTTGAAGATTGAATCGGTCGAGTTATGCACTCATAGAACTCCACCGATCAGGTAACAAGCCATTTAGCATTTGTATTAACAAGAAAAAGGCAAACATTTAGCATTTGTATTAACAAGAAAAATAAGAATGTACTCTATCCATTTGCATGTAATATGCAAAAATAAGAATGTACTCAAATCCATAGGCATGTAATATGCAAAAATAATAACGTACTCAAATCCACAGGCCACGTGGGAATGACCTCTATCCATTTGGACATGTAATATGCAAAAATAAGAATGTACTCACATCCACAGGCAGAGGGGAAGGGCACCATGTAGTCGATGCCCAAACATTAAAGATATCTAATTCTAGCCATGAACTCATGGGAATATGATCCCTCTTAGAGATAATTTCAGATCTCTGTTATTGATCACAAGCAATAATAAAGTCATAGGCATCTTTAAACAAGGTAAGATAGTAAAATTCACATTGAAGTACTCTCCTTACTATCTTTTGGAAACTAATGGCTTTCAAATAAGTTTAAAATACTATTAGTGATATTAGATGTTAATGATTGAGTGAATTATGAAAAAAGAATTAATGAAGTAGGTTAAATCCATAAGGAAATGCCATTTGTTGTTTAGTAATTACATAAAATTCGAAATTATGACTAAGTAGTACATAAGACTGATTAGTAATTAGGGTTATTATAAAGATGTCTGTGATATGTACAATCTTTTTGATGAGATGTGGAGGCATTTATAGCCCTTATGTTGAGAGTTGTAGCCCATGAAGACACACGAGAGAGAACAATGATCCAGTTTGTCATTAGTTTAATCACAATGATATGGATAACACCAGGTTGCGAAGGTGCAAAGGTGACTGAAGGTAGAAGGCACCCCATTCACAGCCCCGATTTTCCCGAATGAAGAACAGAGGCTAATACCTGGAGAGCAGAGCGGGCGGCGGTGGCGACGGCGAGGAAGACGACAGCTGGCGGCGGCGGTGGGCAAGGAGGAAGACGGCAGCCGGCGGCAAAGAGGACGGCAGAGGCGACGCAGAGCAGCAAGCAGTTGCGTCTGGCGTCGACGGCGAGCAAACAACATCGTCCGGTGTCGGCGGCGAGCGACAGCAGCAGGCGGCGAGCAGCACCGGCGGGCGGGTGGCGATGCAGCAAGAGCAGACAGCGGAAACAATTGCTTCGCGATGAAACAGAAGAAAGGGGAACAGTGGCCGGCCGTTCGAGGGTTTATTTAGTGGGTATTCGGCGTCGGTTATCAAATACCAACGACACCTAAAGTATTCGGCGTCACTTCCTCTTAAACAAGCGACGTCCAATTCGACAAATTTTGCCCTAAATAATTTGGCGGGAACCATTATCGGCGTCGGTTATCGCAGGATACCCGACACCTAAGCTGGAACTTTTCGCGCAAATTTTCATCCTTATATAGGCATCGGTTTGTTGGTAAAACACCGATGCTGTATGTGACACTTTGGGGCCAAATTTTTTTCGCTCGAAAATTGGATTTCGTGGGCGATTTTAGGCGTCGGTTTTTTGTTACCCAGCTGATGCTGAATACAAAGCGGTACCCGTGTCTTGACTATAGATGTTGGATGACCTACATCACTGACGTTGAACATTATAGGTGTCGGATTTTCTAATTAACCGACGCCCATAAAAGTGACATAGAATGTTGTTTCTGTAGTAGTGTCACCCCACACACAATAGGAGTAGGAGGCAAAATCCATGTGCAAATAAACCTTTTCAAAATAGAAAAACAAATGAGACCAATCAGGTTTTAAAGAAAATTTGCCATGCTTGAAATACTAGCCAGAGTCTAGTAGGAAATGGAATTAATGTATCCAGTCAAACATAAGAACAATCCTATGGTATCATAATAAAAAGGGACAGTTGAGCAGAGTAGTCAGAGTATACAAATGAAACTACCAACAACCATATAGCTCAACAAACCATTGTCCACTCCAATTTGTTTAGCACCAACTAAGCATAGTGGAATAAAAATGACCAACACCTATTGATGTTCTAATTTAAAATGCAAGAGAGTGAATAGTGAAAAAGGTCCTACATCATGTATAAATTGGACTCTAACTTCAGAGTTGATAGTAATATGCCTTTCAACATTAAGAAACTTTCTGATCATAGAAAAGAGAAAGATCTAGTTACACAAAGCTCAAGAACACTAGAAGGCTATCTGTTGGATCCTAGATGGGTGATTAGATGCTCTAGGGGGGTGAATAGAGCTAAAAGCACTTAAACAAAATTCATTAAACCTTCAAGATATATGATAAGATAAGGTTGCTAAATAGGTAATTTGAGTGCAACTAAAACATACATAGCAAGGGAGAGAGAGATTGAACATGCACCAATTCGACAATCTATTTAGAGTGGTTCCACACTTCAAACTAAAGGTGTGTCAGTCCACTTGCCTAGAGAGGTCAACCTCTAGGACTTCTAAACTATTGCACTCTTATATTCATTCATAAGACATACAATGCATGACCAAACAAAAGACTTACCTATCCAATACAAAGAGTCTTCAACCTTACCAAGGACTTACCCACTTTGCAAGAGTCTTCAGCCTTCTCCAAGGACTTACCCACTCTTGTACAAGTCTTTGGCCTTGCAGGGATTACCCACTCTTCTTGGATCTTTAGCTTTTGACTTCACCTTCACTCGGAGAAGCTTCCACCAAGGTCGTACCCACTTGAGCTTGAGTCTTCTACCTTCTCTAAGGGCTTACCCACTCTAGCTCCAAGCCTTCAGCCTTGATCTTCACCAAGGGACTCCTTCCCTTGTTCTTCTTCACCTTTCTTGGACAAGAGAGAGAACCTTCATCTTCATGATTGCAAATGAGAGATGGGGAGGTGGTGGAAGTGAGAGCCTCACAAGATATACAAGTAGAACCAGCTCTCTTACAAATCTCCTACTCACTCTAATGGATGTAGCAAGTGATTAAGCTTAGAGATAGAGAGGAGGCTGTAGGAAGCACTCAACTATAGAATAGGAACCTCATAAAGAGTTTGCAATGAATGCTAAACCTTGGAATGAAGCCCAAGGGGTCTTATTTATAACTGGGGATGCCTCTTAGCCTTTGGGAACACTTGTGAACGAAAACTAGTCGTTTTGTGGCTTGCAACAGATATATTTTCACTTGTTGCAACTCCACAACGGCTAAAAACACTTTTCTACACTTTTCCGTACAGTGCAATCAGTTGAGTTTCTATAGTGTAACTCGACCGATAGAGTAAAAGACAAAGCCGATATTCAGACCATCGGTCGAGTTTGTCCTGAGGAAACTCGACCGACCAATTAAAATCGATTTGGCCAGTTACTCCATCGGTCGAGTTCTGTGTAAACACAACTCGACCGATGCAATCTCCAGAAATCTGATCAAGGATGATCGGTCGAGTTTTCAGGATGGGAACTCGACCAACAAAGTGCTTGTAATCAATTTTCCAAGTTGCATCTAAAGTGCTCTAATATTCGATCTAAGTGTTCCTGATATTTTTCTAAGCTAAATTACAAGTCATACAATCATTACAAGTAATTTACAACATGATTCTAATGGATATACACCATATTACAAAAACGTCCACTTGTATTGACTTTGACTTGTCTTTTCTCCAATTTGATATGCGCAAGTTAGGGCATTTGGAGTGTGTCTATACCTAATCTGAAATCACTCAAGTAGAGACATTAGACATCAATATGTGGAATGGTTAGTCATCATAAAAACACGTGTTTAGTCAATTTAGACGTGAGTCAACATTGACCTAATTGACCTTGAGTCAACAATCTCCCCCTTTTTGAAGATGACAAACCATTCCATAAATGTATTGAAAGCTTTTAAGTAAATTCATACCTTTGGAAAAACCTAGGGGTTTCAATAGAATTGAGTTCATATGCTCCCCCTCAATTGATGCACATGGAGTTTTCATACTGCCCCTCAATTGATACTATTTCTCCTGCATGGTTAGCTTGCTTTCATAACATTTATAGAATACTATGTCTTCTACTCATATATGTTCTACACATATATGTCTTCTCCCATTTACCTTCTCCCCTTTACATGGGCATACTTCTCATCTTCATGTAAGACATGCCTTCTTCCTCTTTTAAAAGAAGACATACCTTTCTCCCCCTTTGTCATTTCAAAAAGTGGGGTTATGAAGAAATAAGAAACATCACTTGTTAAAGAGAAAAGGAGATAACACAAATATATATAAGGAGAGTAGAAGAGCACAGATAGGGTCTTGTCCAAGCAGAGAAAGAAAAGCAAGTTAAAGCATATACTAGAACAACCCAAAATGCAAGATGAAGTGCTGCAGAAAAATAATAAATTGCAATTTTGACCCTCAAGATGATGGAATTTGACCAAAAACCATCAGAGCTCATGGCAAAGCAAAGAGTCTTGCTCAGAAGGTTGTTTCTGCATGAAAAACACTAGTCTTGTACCAAAAATTGAAACTAGAGCAAAAGTTGCATAAAATCCAAAAATACTCCAATTTCTACATATAATGTAGATCTATGTACCCTGCATCACAATGTTATGCAAGAAACTCAAGATAGTAGATATGCAATTTAAGAAACAATCTTGAGCATGTATGAGACAAGATACAAGCATAGCATATAGATGAGCAAAGAAGCCAATTATAAACAGGGTTAGAACTACATGTATATGAACTACTAGTAGATGATATCACAAGTTTGGACTACTAGTAGGATCTAGATCATAGCAAGAGATACCAAAAGATATACAAGATAAAGCAAGCTATGATTAGATGTAGAGATATATCCAAACAAATAGATAAGCAATTTTTAGAAGCATGAAAGGATATAACTCACTAGATATGCATCCTTACCAAAAGATGATTACCCCTAAGAACCTCAAGGTTGTATCACAATAAGATATACACCTAGATAGATGTAGCAAGTTAGAGCACAACAGAAGCAATTTAAGACACAACCAAGAGATCCAAAGAGATCATCATCAAAACCTGCAAAACAACTCAAAGCAAGTAATTGCAACATATAGATATACCAATTTAGAGCAATGAGAGAGATAGAGTTGTACGCAAGATAGGCAATTTAGAACATGGCAATATGCATATATAAAGGTACCAAATGAGAGTGCCAAAGAATAAGGCTATTGGTTGAGAAAATCTAGTTGAGAGGGAAATTCTCATCCAATAAGCCAACTGTGTATTCTGTGCACAGTGTTATCGGTCGAGTTCTGTGCATTGTCAACTCGACCAATGACAACTGCTGGCAGCACCCATTGGTGCCTATCGGTCGAGTTTCAAGCAGGGCAAACTCAACCGACAGAGAAGCTGTCAAAAGGCATATATATATCATAAAAACATATTTAAAGGCATGCTAAATATACAAACCATAACCAAACATGTCTAAGCAAGTTAGTAATGCACTATGGAAGCATTAGAAATAGTTTTTGAGCAAGAGTGTGAAGAGAAACACAAAATACCACTTTTAACTCAAAAACCATATGTATAGTGCACACTAACTTGACAAAAACAAGTTAGGATAGTTTATAAGCAATAAAACCTTTACCTTTGTGCTTACCATTGCCTTTTCCACTTGTTGTCACCCTCTACACATCTCACCTTTCTTCTTTTATGTGGATTGACAAGTCAATTTGCAATTCAATAGCTCAAGTCAATCCATTTGCAAGTACCTACAAGAAGAAAGATGAAATGGTCCCCAATCATGTTTTTGGGTCCGGAGGGGTTAGTTTAGCAACCCAAGTCCTATTGATCTAGGGTGCTTTCCTAAAAGGACAACAAGTAGAATAATGGCCAATTTCATTACAATAGTTGCATGTGCCCATAGTCTTAGAACTAGAGGATTCTCCATGGAATATTGGAGGTCCTTTATCATTGTTGTTCCCTTGACTACTATCATACCCTAAACCATGTCTACCAATTTGTTTATTAGTATGGTGTAGGATGTCATTAAGACTCTTTTTACCAACTAAGAACCTTTGCAAAGAAGATCTCAAACTGTCATTATCATGCTTAAGAGAAATAATAGTAGAAGACAAATTGTTGATATTATCTCTAGCATGTAAAAGGTCATTTTCTAAGCAAAGATCTTTAGTTAAATAAGAATCTCTATTAATATGAAGAGCAGCAACATCATTCTCTCTATTTGTAGAACTAGAACAAGATTCATGCCCATTGATTTTAGCAAGCAAGGAGGCATTTTCAATTTCTAATTCATGCAAAACAAAATCTTTGTCCTTGTTTTAAGATTTAAGAACATCAATATCATGCATGAGAGAATCAAAAATTAAGGTATGCTCTTCATTAGAACTAGTCATAAGAGTTTGAGCTTCTAGAAATCTAATCTTATCAAGCAAACTAGCATTTTCAAGTTTAAGAGAGTCTACTTGGCTAAGACAATCATTTTTATCATCAAGCAAGCAAGAATTAGCATGTTCAAGATCATCTAGTTCTACATGCAAATTATCAACAATTTTAGCAAGCTTTTTCTTTTTCCTTTTAGAAGACTTAAGAGAGGCACAGATATCATGAATAATAGCAATTAAAGATTCTTTATCTAAAGACTTTAGATTTACCTCACTTGAGTCTTCACTTGTTGATGCTATAAGAGCAAAATGGCATTCTCCTTCATCACTAGAGCTTGAGCTTGATCCTTCACATGAATCTTCACTTGAGCTTGAGTTGGAGGAGTCACTTGAGCTTGAGTGCCATTTCTCCTTCTTGTGAAGATGGGTCTTTTTGCCTTGTGGGCAATCTTCCTTGTAGTGAACCTTCTTTCCACATGTGAAGCACCGGATGGAGGAGGACTTGCCTTTGTAGGGTTTACCCTTGGAGTACATGGCATCTTATTTAGCGTGAGAGAATGGAGAGACTTGTTCCATGATAGCTTCAATTTGAGCCTTCATTTCAGCCTTCTTCATTCTCTTTAGCTCTTTCTTCTCTTGTCTTTCTACTTCCTCCCTCTTGTCAAGTGTAGCTTCATGTGCTTGTAGATTTCCAATGAGCGCTTCAATAGGAATATCCCTAAGAGACCTTGCTTCTTCCATAGAAGTCACCTTGGATTCCCACCTCTTGGGGAGAGTTCTAAGGATCTTTGAGTTGATCTCTCCACTAGACATAGGATGTCTTAGAATAGCAAGACCATTTAAGATGGTGTTGAACCTTGAGTACATGTTGTCTATGCTCTGCTCCTTTCCCATCTTGAAGTTCTCAAGTAGCCCTTTAAGCATGTAGACTTTGCTTTCCTTCACTTGATCTGTCCCTTCATAAGTGATGTAAAGCTTTTCTCCATACCTCCTAGGCCGTCTCACAGGAAGAAATCCGGTTGAACTCGGTGGGGGTCATGGAGGCATATAGGATTTGCATGGGTCTAGCACTCAAGGTGGCTTTCATCAAGGTAGCTTCATCCCATTCTTCAATCTTTGTCTTTGGTTGCATGTATGGGCTGTTCACCATCTGCCACATCTCAAGACTTGATTCTTGGATGTAGAATTGAAGCCTTCTTCTCCAATAGACGAAATTACTCCCATCAAAGATTGGAAGGTTGATCGAGTATCTCCCTCCTTTGTAGTCACCCATCTTCTCCTACTTGTTGAAGTATGCTTGGAAAAGACCCGCTCTAATACCAATTGTTGGATCCTAGATAGGTGATTCGATGCTCTAGAGGGGGTGTGAATAGAGCTGAAAGCACTTAAACAAAATTGATTAAACCTTCAAGATATATGACAAGATAAGGTTGCTAAATAGGTAATTTGTGTGCAACTAAAACATACATAGCAAGGGAGAGAGAGATTGAACATGCACCAATTAGACAATCTATTTAGAGTGGTTCCACACTTCAAACTAGAACTGTGTCAGTCCACTTGCCTAGAGAGGTCAACCTCTAGGACTTCCAAACTATTGTACTTTTATATTCATTCATAAGACATACAATGCATGACCAAACAAAAGACTTACCTATCCAATACAAAGAGTCTTCAACCTTACCAAGGACTTACCCACTTTGCAAGAGTCTTCGACCTTCTCCAAGGACTTACCCACTCTTGCAAAAGTCTTTGGCCTTGCAGGGATGACCCACTCTTCTTGGATCTTCAACTTTTCACTTCACCTTCACTCGGAGAAGCTTCCACCAAGGTCTTACCCACTTGAGCTTGAGTCTTATGCCTTCTCCAAGGGCTTACCCACTCTATCTCCAAGCCTTCAGCCTTGATCTTCACTAAGGGACTCCTTCCCTTGTTCTTCTTCACCTCTCTTGGACAAGACAGAGAAACTTCATCTACATGATTGCAAATGAGAGATGGGGAGGTGGTGGAAGTGAGAGCCTCACAAGATATACAAGTAGAACTAGCTCTCTTACAAATCTCCTACTCACTCTAATGTATGTAGCAAGTGATTAAGCTTAGAGAGAGAGAGGAGGTTGTAGGAAGCACTCAACTATAGAATAGGAACCTCACAAAGAGTTTGCAATGAATGCTAAACCATGGAATGAAGCCTAAGGGGTCCTATTTATAGATGGGGATGTCTCTTAGCCTTTGGGAACACTTGTGAATGAAAACTAGCCATTTTGTGGCTTGCAACGGATATATTTTCACTTGTTGCAACTCCACAACGGCTAAAAACACTTTTCTACACTTTTTCGTACAGTGCAATCGGTCGAGTTTCTATAGTGTAACTCGACCGATAGAGTAAAAGACAAAGTCGATATTCAGACCATCGGTCGAGTTTGTCCTGAGGAAACTCGACCGACCAATGAAAATCGATTTGGCCAGTTACTCCATCGGTCGAGTTCTGTGTAAACACAACCCGACTGATACAATCTCCAGAAAATTGATCAAGGATGATCGGTCGAGTTTTCAGGTTGGGAAACTTGACCAACAAAGTGCCTGTAATCAATTTTCCAAGTTGCATCTAAAGTGCTCTAATATTCGATCTAAGTGTTCCTGATATTTTTCTAAGCTTAATTACAAGTCATACAATCATTACAAGTGATTTACAACATGATTCTAATGGATATACATCATATTACAAAAACGTCCACTTGTATTGACTTTGACTTGTCTTTTCTCCAATTTGATATGCGCAAGTTAGGGCATTTGGAGTGTGTATATACCTAATCTGAAATCACTCAAGTAGATACATTAGACACCAATATGTGGAATGGTTAGTCATCATCAAAACACGAGTTTAGTCAATTTATATGTGAGTCAACATTGACCTAATTGACCTTGAGTCAACACTATCTTTATGGGCTTTATTAGCACTCAATACAAAACAGTAGCATGTTCAGAGCGTACATCAACTCATTTTAAACCAATTAGGGATGAAAAATGTCAGCCAATATGAAGAACGAACATACAAATCAAGCTTTTCTAAGACTCTAGCTTAACAATAAATATAACAAATAGAAAGCAACAAATTGGCTTGCACTCAAAGAAATATGGGGAAATAAATATGATAGCACATGAATGGGGATCAATGGTGGTGATTCTCAAGAGAAAGGAATACAAATCTTACCTTCCACTTTGAACATAAAACTACACATGAATATGAAGTTGGTGATTGAGATCTGTGAAAAGGCAATCTTTGAAATACAGAACACTTAAGCTATTCCTCTACCATAGAAACATGGCATGGCGCAAATAATGAGCTGGACGGATCCGCATTGCCGCCAATATGAAGTATGAAACAAAGCTTTGGATACTTAATCATTGGGCTGAATACTGCTCATAATACCAACCCACACTTAGTATCATCATCATCAAAAGCTTAACATAGGCCCAAGCCCTTGCCCGATTAACCTTCCTTGTTGAATCAAGTTGCTAGTTTGCCCTGGTAGCTGAAACTCCACATGCACAAATGCATGCCTGCATTGATTTGAAAGTTATTAATTAAAATTGGATCAATTCATCACTATATAGTAATTATACCAAACTAGATACATGGATAACAAGAGGATAACATAATACAAGAGCGAAAATTGTACAAGTGATTTACAAGTGCTTGTTTTCAGCGAGTTTGTTTTCAACTTGTACCACTTCTTTTAAAGACTTTACCTTCTTCTTGGGTGGCATATTTGTAGTAAACTCTTATAAATTAATATCACAAAAACTTATATACCACAATCCATTATATAAATTTCTTTTAAAGAGAAAAAAATAATGAAACAAAAGTTAGAATTTCAAATTAGATTACCTTTGTTCTTTTTAAAAATTTTGCTGCAATTTATAAAGTAGTATTAACAAATATATCATTGTCTAAATCAGAACAACCCCAATCAATATCGTCATCATCTTCACAAACTATATCCATCTCATTATTTTCATCTAGTTCACCCTCCACTTCATTATATTCACTAATTATTGTACTCAATGGAATATCAAAAGTATCTCTTGGAGTCCAATGACAAACAATGCTCCAATTTTTGTCTTCTATATCAATAGAGTAAAAAACTTGAGTGGCTTGATCAGGATAAATGAAGGGTTCATTATCAAAACTTGTACTTGATGTATCAACCAGAGTGAAACCAAATTCATCAACATATGAACCTATGCCTTCCTCCATATCATACCATTTACATTTGAAAAGACAAATACGAGGAATACTTTCATATTGAAGCTCTAATATGTCTACTAACACTCCGTAATACATGTTGTCATCATGGCCTTTAGTTTGAATACCACAATTTTGAGTGACACGACCACTATCTACTGCTTCAATTTCAAATTTGTAGCCATTCAAAAAATACCCTTTATAAGAACGTACTCCTAATGTAGGCCCCCTAGCATGAATTCTAACAACATCAGGAACAACCACATCTCGTGGGAGAAAATTTACTTGATAAAAATGCAACTAACACTATTTACGTCGCATAAAATGGAATTGAGTTTCAACTCTTTATTCCAAAGATTGAAACTTACATAATTTGAGAACCACTTAACAAAATGATTGTGTTGTTCACCCTATATTTTCACTTTATTCCAAGATGGACTTTGATATCTTATCTCATTGGCATGCATCCTTCAAAAGTGTATTCACAACAAGTAAAATTTTGAATATATATAGGATTGAAAAGGAAATTCATCATTACTAAAACTAAAGCTTTGATACTTACAATAAGTATGGTTCAATCTCAGCTGTATTGAACAAAATAAAGCGACGAGCTTGGTAGAGTTCTGCATATGAGGGAGTCATAAATAAACCAGCACCAATAGATCCCTCTCCATATCTTACATGCCTACTTAAGTAAGAATCCATATTTTCTAGATAATGTTGGCAAAAAGTAGTCACCTCTTTCAAAAGATATCCCTCTGCAATAGACCCTTCAGGTCTACTTCTATTGCGTACAAATTGTTTTAAAGAATACAAAAATCTTTCCACTGGATACATCCATCTATACTCCACACCACCTACAACTCTAGCCTCATATGGTAAATGCATAGTTAAATGGACCATAATGTCAAAAAATGCCGGTGGGAAGATGCACTCGAGCTTGCAAAGAATAATTGGAATTAGTGCTTCAAGTTTTTTCATATTTTGAGCACTAATTATTTTTTCACATAAAGACTTGAAAAAACTACAAAATTCAATCAACACTTTGGCAACTGGTTTGGGAAGAGTTCTTCTAAGAGCCAAAGGTAAGAGATGTTGGATCAACATATGGTGGTCATGACTTTTAAACCCAACAATCTTTTTTCATTTCAACTTGGACTTTGTTTGATATATTTGAAGAAAAACCATATGGTAATTTCAATTCTTTAAGAACTGATAAGAAGGCCTCCTTTTCTTTTCCATTCATACTATAAGAAGAATGAGCCAACACAAATTGATCATTGTGGCTTCTTTTTTTAGGCCAAAGTGATTTCCTCATATTCAACTTTTGCATGTCCAAAGAAGCATTAATATTCTCTTTACTATGGCCATCTTTGTACAACAACCAACTGAGGATGTTTTCATATATGTTCTTCTCTATATGCATAACATCTAAATTGTGTCGAATCAACAAAGTTGACCAATAAGGAAGTTCAAAAAAATACTATTTCATTTCCATCCCTCAGGCAATTCAGGACTTCTCTGTTCACAAGATTCAACATTTTCCCCTATAACATTAGTATCACCATGGTTTTCCCACAACTTCAATATCTCCTTCCCACTAAGATGATATGGTGCAGTAGCATGTTCCTCCATATCATTAAAATTTTTCTTATCTACGTGCCATGGATGGTTTTCATCTAAAAAATGATGATGCCTCATGTCGACACATTTGCGACTATGTGGAAGATAAATGGAACCATGATCAACACCACAATATGGACATGCCTTATAACCTTTGGTGCTCCAACCAGATAACATGCCATATATAGGAAAATCATTTATTCTCCACATGAGTGTTGCTCTCATGTTGAATATTTCTTCTTTGTTTGCATCATAAGTCATTGTACCACCAAACCACAAGGTCTTAAATTCATCAATTAGTGGCTGCAAATATGTATCAATTTTGCTACCAGGAGATTTTGGACCTTCTATAAGAAGAGACAACATAAATAATGATTTATTCATAACAAACCAAGGTGGAAAATTATAACAAATCAAAACGATGGGCCATGTGCTCCAGCTACTACCCATTGACATGTTAAAAGGGCTGAAATCATCACTTGCAAGGGCAAGTCTTATATTACGAGGATCAGCAACAAAGGTTGGATGTTTTGTATCAAAGTTTTTCCATGCTATAGAATCTCTAGGATGACTCATGTTGTTACTTGTACTCTGAGGAATAGTGTGATGCCCAACCATAAGTGGAGCTAGCTTTTTGGACATGAAAAATCTCTTCAATCTTGGTGATAAAGGAAAATAGCAAAGTATTTTTACAGGGATCTTCTGCAACCTCTACACCCTATTCTTCTTTTTCAATCTTTTCCATCTAGAAGATCCACAAATAGGACAATTATTTGAATACTCATACTTGTCCTGATACAGAACACAATCATTCTGACAAGCATGGATTTTTTAATAGTCTAGTCCCAAAATTGACATTATTTTTTGCATTAATACCAACTTTTGGGTAAGGAATTACCCTCAGGAAGAAATTCATTCAACATCAGGAATAAAGTTGATAATGCACTATTAGTGAGATTAAATTTTCATTTATATTCAAACACCCGAATAATGCAATACAATTTGGAAAATTTTGAACAACCAGGATATAAAGGCCGGCTAGCATCATCTACAACTTTCTGGAATTGTCTTACATCTTCATTGTGTTCATCTGCAGAATTGTTCATTGAATGGTCTGCATCTACATAGTCATTATACCCCATTGCATAAATAATAAGCCCAGGTATATCATCAATACATTCAACTCTTTCATTCATTGCATTCCTATCTAAACATTGAGGTACCTCACCATGTCGTGTCCAAGTTGTATAATCCTCTATAAACCCATTCATGATAATATGACTCTTTACATTATACATATCTCCATAGCATTTATTCTCACACTTAGTACAGGGGCATCTAACTTCTCTAGTAGATTCCTTTCTAAATGCAAAAGCCATAAAAGCATCTACTCCTTTCATAAAATATGGATCACGACATCTATCAAAGCAAGTCTTTCCATGAGCAATCCAACTTTTATCATTTATGAAATCCACATCCGCCACTACCTAATACCTCATGGAAAATAAAAACCCAGTGTTATTAAAGTCTATGAATTGTGTACTTTTTTACATCAAAGAAATATTTTCTTCAAGATCATTTTCTCTAGTAATCATTATAATTGGTAGCGTTTGTATTGGAATACATACACTATGTAGGCAATGCGAAAGCAATCTTGTATTGCAACCTAGGATATCATATATGGAAAAATACTAAGTTACGTTTAGTTATCAAGGCACCACAATTTTCTAATTATATGCACCCTACATTGGAATTGTTTATCAGGATTTTTCCAAAGTTCATATGAGTCAAGGATCATATGTAAATATCCATATAGCTAATGTTTTATACCCATCTTCTATGAAAACATATACTTATTATGGCCACTTGAAGGCCAAATTAGCATGACCTCAATCTGAATTTGCTCAGATTGCAACGACTTTAGTCATGTACGCATTCAAATAGGTTTAATTTAGGCAAAATCAGGCCAAGTTTGGAAACATTAGGGTCTCAGTTGGGGAACATATGTCTAATTAGGGGATATCAAGTCAGTTTTGGCAGAATTAAGTCTAGTTGTGGCAAATCATGTCTCATTTAAGTTTCATGAACTCATGTTATGTCAACTTTATTCACATTTAAGTTCGACATGTTTTATTTGACAAACCTAATACCAAGAATTGAATGTCTATTGTTACTAGCAAGCACAACGTTTTAGTACTTGACTTCATTTTACTTTAAGCTAAAAGTATCCATTCCTTTGACGAATATCATCTCAATACCCTTTACTAATACATGTACACAAACTTCCACAAGTAAATGCAGATAACTTATTAAATTGAAGTTTCATAATCTTATTAGTAAAGAGGATGGGTTAGATAAACATCCAACCAATGACATTTTTTGAGAAGGTAAAAGTAACCCAACTGTAATAAACCATCTACCAATGTATATCTATTATTTGTCTGAGTATGGTGTTACTTTCTTGTAAAGTGTCTAGGTTTATTTATCAACACTATAATTGATACCAAACAAAGTAAGTAAATCTCACTTTAGATTACATACCAATCATATATTGAATTTCAAATAAAAAACTATGATTCCATCATGACATAAATTATAAAGGATCCTTGGATGGAATAAAGAAGGCACCTGAGAAGGTTTTTGTTCATGAAAAAGGTAATCTAATCTTAAATCCTGATTAAACTGGTTCCAACATGACTTAGAAATAAGTCAAAGTATGGATAATGGGAACCCTTACTAAAAAAATTTGGTTGTTGTTGTTGTTAGGTTGAATACATAAACTATATTTTGGAATTGTTGTCAAATGACTTATGTTAGTCCACAAATACTAAAAAACCTGAGCTAAAATTGAAACTTAAACACATCCATATATGTTGTAGATCAAATTTTGACTACCTAGGGAGTTCAATATGGTATGTGATTAACTAAAAACTATTAGAAACTAGGAAGCATATACACCTCTATACAGCCCCATGTGTCCAAGTCGCACACATTTTTGATACAAACACTTCCCGGACACGGCCCAAAACATTTTGAACATGGTTACAACATGTCTTGTCTATCTTGATCCATTTTTGTAGCCCAGACATGGCCCAAAAATGTTTTGGACATGGACACGGCATGCCCTGACCATCTTGATCCATTTTTACAGCCCAGACACTGCATGGATACGGGAAGGACACTTCTTGGACACATCTATGTAGTTGTAGCTGCTATAGCATTCTATTTCTGAGTAAATTATGAATATACAACTGCTACTCAACTGTACCTATCATTGAAAAAATGTTACATAAAATTGTATTCTAAGTTGAATTGATGTAAGATATCTTATAAAGATTCAACATGTAAAGTCCAAGATAAACTGGCTGTCATAAATTGTATTTTGATCTAATAAATTGATTGATTAACTAATGTGAAGTTATTTAGTATATCTAAAATTCTACTATTGGAAGTAATGCAACAACTAGGTGGATACTTCATATTTTTTTCTACTACACACACATGCAGATTCATATTCGTATACAATCACATCCTCATTTATTTATTCTAAAATTTTTCTATATCTACTGAATGTAATGCAACAATTAGGTATCTACTTCATAATGTTTCTACTACACACAAACACATGCATACTTCAAATTCATATACTATTATACATAACAATATATACAAATAGATATTTTTCAATACATTTATTAGCATACATATTGAAATACATACATATACACATAAATATATACATTATACACATTGCATATAATAAAAAATCTCCCTCATCTCGAGTCGTGTTCGAGTCCTATATTTTAGAAAATTGACAAATCTCGAGTCTATGTTGGCGTCTGTGTCTAGAAATGTGTCCATACTTCCTTGATTAGAAAGAATTTCTTCAATGTAGATAAAGTGTACTTCATTTTGAGTGGATTTGAAGGCGAATAATGAATAATTTCTTACTAACGTTATGATGATTCTCAGTCTTTCCTTTGAAGAGATTATATGTGTTTGGTAGATCACGAAATGAGATAAACTACTCTACAAGATACCATGGTAGGTGCGATTGTGTATTTCTTGGGCAAAGAATTCAGAAGGGAGGAAGAGGACATCATCTGTAGTATTATAGACAAAATGTATGGAGAAACACACAAAAAAATTAGGTACATGAGATTTGATATATTTATCAATCTACTACAAAAAAAAATTCTAGGTACATGAGATTTGACAGTATTTATCAATCCACTACAAAAAATAATTCTAGGACAAAATCCTCAAAATTCTTTAAGATGATTCGAGTAGTTTGATAATATTTATCAATATACCACAATTCTATATATAGCTAGAGAGGAAATTACAGATTTTGCTGCTAAGAAAATCCATCAGTTTGATCAAATGAGCATAAATGAATGGCATGTGGACACTAGAGCCACTTGAGACATTTAAAACCAAGTGTGTATAATTTTTACTATCATCTACATAAGGGAAATGATTAGTATTATGATCGGTAAATGTAATTACATATCATTCACGTATACTAGTTAATCATTTATGAAACTAGCCTTCTGTATGGAGTTGTTATTTTGTCCAGGATCAAATACAATATATTGTGCGTCAAAATGTACCCAACATTTTTCTTAATGTTTGTATTGCAACCTAGGATATCACATATAGAGAAATTCTATGTTAGATTTCATTATTAAGGCACCCTCATGGGTACCCTCGTTGGTGCACCTAGGCATCCCCATACATCGTTGAAGCAGGGAGATGAGAGGAGACACGACAGAGGCATGGAGAGGATTAGAGACAGGGTCGATTTCAGATGGTAAGGGAAAGAAGCAAATTTTCTTACTGCTACCTCACAGTCTTAATACCTCCACCCAATTCAGTCTGGGACCTAATGTTTTTCCATTAATCGAGCACAATACGCCGTCCATTCTCCAGTCGGGCCCTGAACCTTCCTAAATCCCTTCCAATGATCAACAGAAAAATACGAAGGAAAACCAGTACCTTTGCTGCTAGCTGAGGGGCAAGGGACAACAATGCTCAGAGCTATAGGCGGTTGCGGACGTTTTCAGATCCCGCCTCCGCGTTCGCCCTAGATCGATCTGGGGTAGTATGTTCGATCGTTGTTATGACTGGCTAGGTAGCGGAAAGCTAATGGTTTTCCAAAAGTTTTAGAATAGGGGTAGATCTGTAATAAGCTGAATGTCTAGCTGTTGCTCCTCACGGATTAAGCCAAGTGGCCCGTCATTTTATGAACGTTTTCCTGTAGTGGCAGAAGATGGGCACTTCCACCCTTAAACCCCCCACCCAATGAACGTCCTCGCATGGAACGTCCAGGGTATGGGCGGCGATGATGCCCAACGTGCATTCAAGAATCCGATATCCCTGTACAATATCTCCGTCCTAGCCATCTTCGAGCCTAGATGCAGCGGCGAACGTCTTTATAATTTTAGTACTTTGAGTAAGTGCTTAAGCTGTAATATTTGTTGCTAGATACTCACCTTCATCGTCCCTTTCCTACATGCTACCTCCATTGTCCCATTGCCGTGATGACCTTCTTCAAAATCAGGAACACACTTTTGCTCACGTAGGGACCAAGTTCCATAACCAGTAATAACCATGCATCAAGTTAGCTGCTCTGAGATTAAGGCCCGACCACATGGCTATGTATGTTTTCTGCTTGACGATCTATATTCCCAGACATATTAAAATACATGCAGAACTTGTGGATCAACATGCATTAATAATACCTCAAGCACGTTCGATTGGGCCTTGGCATACAGAACAAATTTGTCCACCTGACCTCCTGCAATATGCACAGCTGGAGCACTACTATAATCAACCAGATGCTCATCAATTGCCTACATCCATGTCGCAAGTGTATAGGTACATGTAGGTGAAACCCGCCCATTCTGACATGGTGGTCTCTTCCATGCAGCTCTGTACCGAACTCACCGGAGCCAAGCAAGACAGGGAGAAGTCACGACAGAAATTGCTGAAGTAATGGGAGGAGCCTGAGGATGACAAAGCTTGGAGGTGGAAAAGACAGTTCTGGAGTGGAGGGATTACATTTGGGTGATGCCTCAATCCAGGTTGGGAGGGAGCTGAAGCCAGAGGACTGGATTTGACGAAGCTTCTCACCGCTGGAGAAAGAGGAAAATGCGGTGAGAAAGAAGCGAGGCATTACAAGAGGGAAGTAGTTGGGGTGGAGAATCGAGATACGGAGTGCTGAATGGAAAGAGAAATGTGGGTCCATGTAGGACTGAAAAAAGTTCCGTTAATTAACTGCCTCGCTTGAGATTCACGAAACAAAATGGACGATTAGAGACTGGAGTGTATTTCTTAATACACTGGAGTGTATTGTAGCTCAACTCTCTCTCTCTCTATCTATCTATCTATCTATATATATATATATATATATATATATATATATATATATAGTCAGGCTAGAATACACTCGAATGTACGGATCACACGAATACACTCAAGTGTGTTTGCATATCAAGACTATTTTTTATAAAATGTAAACTGTTGATCTTCACCGTCATCCTATAACTAGGCTACATACAAATTTTGAGCTCATTTGGATGAGTGTAAGTCACTCATCCAAGGGCAACAAAATCGACGTGCGAAACTAATTTGACATGTATAGTTTTTGCGGTATTCATAACATGAGCTATACATATCCAAATGTGCTCAAATTGTGTGTATGAGTTGTTCACAAGATGTTTAAGAAGATCAACGGATTAGATTTTCAAAAAAATTATTACATCACGAAAAACTACTTGAGTATATTCAGCTCTGAATACACTCGAGTGTATTCTAGCCTGACTATATATATATATATATATATATATATATATATATATACATATATATATATATATATATATATATATATATATATATACAGAGAGAGAGAGAGAGAGAGAGAGTCAGGCTAGTGTACACTCCAGTGTACCGGAGGCACCGTACACATCAGTCATTTTTTAAGATGCAATAAATTTTTGAAAAATCTAAACCGTTGATCTTCTTAATTATCATAAGAACATACTATATAATAAATTTTAGCTCATTTGAACACTTATAGGTCATGCATATAAAGGAGGCAATAATCATGTATTTCAACTTAGTTTTGTGCGTTTTGTTGTCCTTGGATAAGTAACTTACACTCCTTCAAATGAGTTCAAATTTTGTATGTGACATATTATTATTGTAACCATAAAGATCAATAGATTAGATTTTGAAAAAACATGGTCTAGATAGGCAAACACCATTGGGGTGTACGGCGTGATATGTACACTCGAGTGTATTCTAGCCTGACTCCATATATATATATATATATATATATATATATATATATATATATATATATATATACAAAGAGAGAGAGAATCAGGCTAGAATACACTTGAGTGTATAGATCGCACCGTACACCCAAGTGGTGTTTACATGTCAAGACCAACTATTAGGAAAATCCAAACCATTGATATTCATTTTGTTCATAATAATAGGCAATCTGCAAAATTTGAGTTCATTTCAATATCTGTAAGTCACTCAACTAAGGCCAACAAAATCAATGCACAAAATTAATTTCAAGTGCATCGTTTTTGTTGTCTTTAGATAGATGACCTATAAGTGTCCAAATAATCTCAAATTTTATATGTAGTCCATTCATAAGGTATTTAAGAAGATCGACGGTTTATATTTAGAAAACATATATTGCTTAATGGAAAATGACTTGAGTGTATTGCGTCTCCAATACACTCATAGTGTATTCTAGTATGACTCTCTCTCTATATATATATATGTATACATACACAGACACACACACACACACTTATATATATGACCACCTTGTTACAACTTTCAGGCTTACGCCGCACCTCGCCGAGACAAAAATGCCTCTATATGCCTCACACATTTTACAACATTGGGTGCATTAGAGATATGATTTATGGCACTTCAATCAAGGATCCAGGATGATGTTACATACACACACTCACTCTCATATATACGACCGCCTTGCTACAACTTTGAGGCTTACACCGCACCTCGCCGAGACAAAAATGCGTCGATGTGCCTCACATTTTACAACCTTGGGTGCATTAGAGATATGATTTATGGCACTTCAATCAAGGATCCAGGATGATGTTATCTTAGAGGTCTGAGAGACACAAGCTGATCATCTCGTACCCTGGACAAGTGCGGCAGTTCACATGGTTAGATATGAGGTACATGATTGCATCAACTGGATGTATTTTGCTTATCACAATGATTTGGTGTAACATCTTGATTGTTGTCAATGATCTAACTTGACTTTTGAGTACGAATGTGTGTTGATGATGACCTGTTGTTGTATTTCTGCACATTTATTTTGACAGGCAACACAAATTGTTTGACAAAGCCTATTGACACTGCCAAATATGCCCTGATTCCTCCTTAGTAGAGTTTAGTAGAGGTGCATGAGATTTGTTGGTTCAGATCAGGAGGGAGTGTCCCCAAATAGTTGTGTGCACAAAAACTGCATCGCCTTAGATGATGACAGCCTTAAATCAATAAGCACCAAGGTGAAAGCAGCTACGAAAGGGCTTTGTTCTATTTACAATGGTGTAGCAGAAGGGAGACTTGGGTGTCGAGACCTGTTCACTAAGTATGCGCAATATGACTGTAAATGTATTTACCGGAGGCTTGCACGACTTCCTGGAGCTTCACTTTGGTGGGGAGCAACACACATGGAAAAAATGATGATGGTGACAAGATATCCAACTTTCCCCTTGTCACGACACTCCCACTTGTGTTGACTGGATGTTAGCCTACATTTGACTGCTCTTACGACCTTTGACAATTGACTTTGACAGCATTGACAAATGGGGATGACCACACCCCACCATGGGACCAATAAAGTGGATGCCATCTAAACATGCCAGTCACCCTAGATGGCCTAGCCTTGATCACGGTGGCCTAGGAGACTTTAGCAGCTATAGAAGAGACATTTATAGGGATGCAGACTTGGATTTTCTGCAGATGGGAGGGAGGGAGGGCTTAACTTACCTATGCTCTAATAGCATGTTCCAGAAATTGATGAGCTAGGGAGAGTTGATTAGATAGAGGTCGATCGTGTGCATTTCTGGATAAGGGGACAATTTACATATAACCCTCACACATGCATACTTTGTACACTCGTACATTATATCCAGTAGTCGTTGGTCCATTTAATGACACATTTTCATTTTATAGAAAAGAGACAAGACAAGAAGCAAGCCAGTAACATGCCCAGTAATACTTTAGATTCAACACTAAGCCTACGTGGACAAGCTTCTCTGTCTGTTATGTTTAAAAATCAGTTAGTTGATTGTAATCACAATCCTTTCCAGGTGAAGATTCCAAGTTCATGAATTTGATTGCTTTGAAAGATATATGTCAACCTTATAGTATTTGTTTTCTCTTATTTTTGTAGCATCTGCAGGGGATTTCTGATTATAAAAGTGTGAACTTACAGCTGGTCCAGCATGCACAAGCTCCTCCATCTTCCACATCTCAACCTGAATTAGCTTGTGGTAATCATATTAATACAAAGGTAAATGTCATTGATTTGAGAATTTATAATTTGGTGGCTTCAAAGGGATTGTCTGATGACTTTTGTTGCTTGTGCTAATTTACCTTTGTAGCCTCCGAATGTGCAAAGTCGGCTTGGTGAAACTCTAAGGCCAACCCAGAATGCAGGAGCTCCTACATGCTATATACCTATGCTTGGTTTGGCTAGTAAATATCAAACTTATTTCGAGGTAAGTGTTGTACATACGAACTGAGGAGTGGATAGCCTTGAAGGACCCATCCATTTATTATGTATATTTTATGTAATCATTTTACCCGTGCACCCTTTGAAGGATCTGTAGGGGATTTGTGATGAGAACATTTTAGCAACTCCTCCTCCATCTTCTACATCTCAATCCAAATTAGCTTGCAGCGATCAGATTTATACAAAGGTAAATGTCATAGGTTTGAGAATCTGTAATTTGAAGGCTTCGATGGACCACCGGATGACTTTTTTTTAAATGATCGATGTACATTCTTATATGGTTATAACGTGTAAGTGCAATCGTATTTTTTTTTTATTTGGACATTCTATTCATCCCGTGGCCTGGGCTCGATCATGGGACCTCTCGCTAACAAATTGGGTGTCTAACCATCTAGATGTCTTTCGTTAGACAGACCACTGGACGACTTCTGTTGTTTATGCTAATTTTCCTTTTTATCCTATGAATGAGCATGGTGACTTTGGTGAAACTCCAAGGCCAACAAAAAATGCAGAAGTGTCTATATGCCATATACCTTGGTCTGGTTTGGCTGGTAAAAGTCAAACTTCTTCCAAAGTAAGTGTTGTATATCTGAACTATCTGGATAGCTCTGAAGGGCCCCATCGATTTACCATGTATGTTTTTGGTTTATCTTTTCATTCGTGCAGCCTCTGAACGAATTGCAGGGAATTTGTGATGATAAAAGTGTGGACCCACATATGATCCAGCATGCCCAAGCTCCTCCATATTCTACACCTCAATCTAAATTAGCTTGCATTAATCGTATATATGCAAAGGTAACTGTCATAAATTTGAGAATCTGTAATATGATGGCTTCAAAGGACACCACTGGATGACTTCCATTGTTTGTACTAATTTACTATTTTAGCCTCTCAATGAGCATAGTGACCTTGGTGAAACTCTAAGACCAATCCAGAATGCAGAAGCTCCTACATGCCATATACATGTGCTTGGTTTGGCTGGTAAAAGTCAAACTCTTTTTGAAGTGTTGTATATCTTAGGTGAGGAGTGGATAATTTTGAACCACCCCATCTATTTACCATTTATATGTTTTGATATCTTTTATTTGTGCGGTCTTTGAAGGATCTACAGGGGATTGGTGATGGTAAAAGTGAGGACATGCAGCTGAGCCAGCATGCACAAGCTCCTCCATCTTCTATATCTCAACCTAGATTAACTTGCAGTAATCATATTTATACAAAGGTAAATGGCATATGTTTGAGAATCCATAATTTTATGGCTTCGCGAACCACTGCCTGCTGTCTCTGCTAATTTACTTCTTTAGCCTCTGAATGAGCATGGTGACTTTGGTGAAACTCCAAAGCCAACCCAGAACGCAGAAGCTCCTACATGCCAACTACCTTGGTCTGGTTTGGCTGGTAAAAATCAGACTTCTTTCAAAGCGAGTGTTGTATTTCTGAACTGAGATCTGGATAGCTTTGAAAGACATGTCAATTTACAATGTATGTTTTTTGTATCTTTTTAATTGTGCAACCTTTGAAGGATCTTCAGGAATTCTGTGATGGTAAAAGTGTGGACTTACAGCTAAGCCATCATGCACAAACTCCTCCATATTCTACATCTCAACCTAAATTCGCTTTCGACAATCATATTCTTACAAATGTAAATGCTATATATATATTTGAAATCTATAATTTATGGCCTTGGAAGGACCAGTGAATGACTTCTATGTTTTTGGTAATTTATTTTAGCCTCTTAATAAGCATGTTGACCTTGGTGAAACTGTAAGGCCAGTCCAGATTGCAGAAGCTCCTACATGCCATATACCCAGGCATTGTTTGGCTAGCAAAAATCAAACTGCAGTCGAATTAAGTGTTGTAGGTATGAAGTGAGTGGATATCTCTGAAAGACCTCATATATTTTACCATCTATTATTTTTGCTTTCTCTTAAATTTTGCAATCTTTGAAGTTTGAAGGATCTATAGGGAATTTGTGATGAGAGAAGTGCGGACTTGCTACTGAGCCAGCATGCACAAGCTCCTTCATCTTTTACATCACAACCAAAATTAGCTTACAATAATCACATTTATACAAAGGTAAATTTTTATAGGTGTGGAAATATGTAATTTGATGGATTTGACGGACCACTTGATGACTCATTGTTTACTCTAATTTACCTTTTTAGCCTCTAAATAAGCATGGTGACTTTGGCAAAACTCCAAGGCCAACCCAGAATGCAGAAGCTCCTCCAAGCCAACTACCTTGGTTTGGTTTGGCTGGTTTAAAATCAGACTTCTTTCAAAGTGAGTGTTGTATTTCTGAACTAAGAACTGGATAGCTTTGAAAGACCCGTCAATTTACAATGTATGTTTTTCTGTATCTTTTTAATTGTGCAACCTTTTGAGGGTTATGATAGAGTTGAGATAGTTGAACCTCAAGCAGACATCGAGTCCGTTGCATAAGCAGACAGAGTTAATTTGACTAATATTTCTGAATCTTTGATTCCACTTGCAGTAGATTCTAATTCCTCACTGAAGAGGATCATTAATTTGCTTCTGTACCTAGACAAACTTACCTTCGATGTGGTACACGTGTCATATGACATTGGTATACCATATAATTCACTCCGTCTTCAGAAATTCACAAGTTCATTAGTAAGAGTGTAGATTCAACAGTGAAAGAATTCTCATGTATTATAACTAATGAGATTTCTATAGAGCTTGCGTTAGATTATGCACATAGTGTGACTCTGATCTATGATCAGTCATGGAGCCCCTCTATTGGCATGGAACACTATGGCATAATCAATCCTGAGTCTTGTGGAGAAGCTTTAGTGTTTGCGATTCACACTATTTAACGATTGTAGATTTTCTCTCCGCGAATGATTTTGCCAATTAAATAAATATGCTAAGCAAGATTTTGAAAGGGATATTGGAACTTGTTATGCTACAGAGTCCAAAGCTAAGGATGGGAAATCTGTCAGGCAGAAATTTGCTATGGATGTCTTGTTGTATGAGTTAAAGGAGGCTGAAGCTGAGAGCCATATTTGTGAAAAGAAGCTTAGAGAGAAGCTGTTGATGGTAGTGGTTGGACTTTCTTCTTTATTTTCCAGGAAAAAATGATCCTCAGATGTAATCAAATCTTCTCATTTATAGTTGCTTCCCTCGTTGTTTTGCATAACAATGTAGTTTTTGACGATGCATATATTTTGCCCGAGCTTCGGGGATGGCATTCTACTGTTAGCCATCGAATAGGTAAACTTCATTGTCATGATCAGATACTTGGAATCAATGTTGGGGGTTTCTGGTTGTGTTGAAAAATCTGCACATCACCATGGACTTTGTACATGTTGAGTAAGTCTTTCATAGCGTATTTTTTAACGGACATTAAAAGATAGTTGTTTTTGTTGTTGCCAATTCTATGTTACCACGTGACACTTTCAAGAAAGCGGTCTAGGAATTTTTGTCATAAAGAAATATCATGTTCAAGCATTTCCATATGTGTTGCTTGAATGGATCATATGTCTAACTTTATGGGTAAATAGATTATGTGTCTTCTATAAAGATTAAATTTGGCAAGAGGTTCATACGAGCGACTGCAATAGAGGATCAGAGTCGTGCCTATTTGAGGTTGTAAAATTCTTATTCATTTTCTGTAATTATTGGGTTTTCATTTGTTATTGTACTTTTTGTTAGCCTTCTAGTATGATGAGGATATATGTTTGTTGGGGAATCTTCCAAGCGCCCCCCACCCCCAAATCCCAACACACAAAAAAAAATCTGCACAGTCTGTGTCGAGGATGGTGACCATTAGGGTTGTACATATATCGGTCCAGATAGTCTGGAGTGATTTTGCACCAACGTGACTTTAAGTTTGGGCCTTGATTTGTATTTTTTTCTAAATTCGGTCTCCTCTCTGGTCCAGTTCAAAACCGATATAGTCTGGACCGGAGAATATAAAACAACTTTATATACACATTAATGAAATTGAATATTAATGAAAATTTGTGGAGATGTGGAGTATAGTAACAATGATTCTATAATTTATCGATTTGTATATTAATGTTGCGGTCAAATGTGCCATTTCATCGATAAATGGAAATAGTATTGGTTGTCACACTTATTAAAGCATCGACTAGCCACTAAATAAATTTTAACATTGCATAACAAAATACATTCTTTACTATTAACTATTATGTAATTCAATTTTATAATAAATGTAAGTGTTAAGCTTTGTATAGTGAAAATTTATGACAATTTTTCTCAAATGTGTTATTATGTGTAAGTATTATATTAGTATTGTCCCCAATAAAATGTAAGAATTTCATTTTGTAATTTGGTTTGTGTTATAAAACTCAAATGTCTTATTATACTATTTATAGTTGTTTTATACTTTATAATGAAAAGTGCATGAATATTAGTTATCTAGTCCAGTCCTGATCTGATCCTCAATCCATGAATCTTTTATTAGTCGAGCCTTGGTTCGGTTTGATCTTAGATCGATGTATAACCTTAGTGATTGTTCTTTGTTCTCATGTTGTTTGTCTTTTACCTTTTTTCTTGTCTTCTTATTATTCTTGTCGCTTTCAAATATCATTTTTTCTTTAATGAAGGGGAGATGGGAAAATGGTATAAGACTTGGGCTCCACTAGAGCAAGCCAACTCAACTTCTTTAATTCCAGTTGAATGTAAGCCAATGTCTATGGTGATATTGATATCATAGCCACCACATGGGTTCATGTCTACATTGTTCAACATGTTATTTGCCTTATTCAATTCGAATATCAATATATCACATGCTTTCTCATAATACTTTTAATACAAAAAATTCTAATTTTGATTCAAAAATTAAAAGATTTCCTTGGATATGTCCTTATTGATAAATCTTTTCATATTTGTGAGAAATATAAATTCCAAAAAAGCATATTGTAGTGGTAAAAAAACATTATTTGTCAAATAAATATCATAGCTACCACCTATCTCTTTCACTATATCTCTTACCTATCATCCACCTCCACTAATCCTTGTCTTTCTCCTCTTCTTGCGCCATCATCTCCTATTGTTTGATGGAGACTAGAGAATGAAGGCAAGCATGATACCACTTTCTTTTGACGGAGTAACTTGAATTTTTATCTTAGTTTTGCCATCATGTTTTAGCCCTTATGAATTATTCTCATGTATGGACCTAAATGAATCAAATCCATTACAGATGCATCCTCAAATCAACATATATTTTTCATATGTCCTAACCTATGAAAAATATGAATACGGTAGATATAGCACTAGGTATGAATTCTATATCCATATCTTTCAAATAGGCAATATGGTGCATACGATATGCTATATCTATTTATGAGTCATCATATTTTTGATAACTTCTATATATACTATTTACAATATGCTTTATACATATTCAAATTATGTGATTGTCAATATTATCTATCCACGTATATGAAATTACCATTTGAAATGAACACCTCCCCAAACCTCATTCCTTTTAATATACCTTTTAAGCATTTAAGTAGAAGCCATTTAATGCCAATATTTGAACTATTTGAAATGTCATATATAAATAAAATATATAAGATATAAACCATAAGCATTTAGATTAATACACATGTTGCTAAGTATTTAATGTTTATATGGATGTCCTATGCATGTTTCGGTCAGTCCCTCATATGCATGGTTATCTCTTTGCTATTGGAAGCATGCCCACACCATTCAAGGAAGTGAAATTGATGATGATGGTTTTACATAGAGGTTGTAATGGGAGAGTTGTCAAAATTGTGTTATTTCAATGAAAGATCAATTAGCCAGCTAACTCGATAACCTATGAGGATACCCAATTTTTATTAAATTATCCATCTTCATATCTGCTTGTTCTAAGAGTTTTGAATATGTAATTGTATGTGTTTGAAATTTGATATAACACAATATAGAGGTATGAAACGAATTGTCACTAGTCACATCCCATTCCCATCATGTGACGTCTGACCGGCCAATCATTATTAATTAAGCAGAAGCAATCATTAGCAGTGAATTACTGAAAATCACTCAAAATTAAAAACATTTGCAATGAGATCCAATTCCAAGAAAATCTTGTAACAAGAACCAAAATACTATATTTACATTTTGGTTCACAATGTACATGCCATGTACCATCTCTTCTCGAAGAATACATACAACAGTTGCCCTATTAAATCTGTACACAAGCAACATAAAACCTCGAGGCATTCCAGCCAAAATCTCAGATCAATCATAAAATACTAACTACTGACTCTAAGGATCTGAGAGTATAGAGACGACACATAGGACTACTATCTACAAAACATGACAGTCAGACTCTCCACCTTAGATGTCACTGTTGTCCCTGGTGTTGTTGTCCTTCCCCTACTGTGTGATTTCTACTGCCTCGTCTACGTCCACCTAAAAATGTTGGATCCCACGGGGATGAGACAATTGTAAATTGTCCCAGCGAGAGGTATAATTCTCTGTCAAGAATATTATCATTACAAATTAAGAAGTAATAAACTGAGCATAAGATTAAATCAGTGTTTAAGTAGGAAAAAGCAATATCATCTATTTAATAAGGAATATGAAGAACATGACTATCATCTATCCATTTAGATTTATAAAAGAAGTATGACATCAACCAATGATTGTCGTATTCAATCCTTAAGAAAATATGCTACATGGTTGATTACATTTTACAACCATACTTATACCCTGAGGAGATGAGGTATACCGCTCATACTCCTACCGACCATTGCAAAATTGAAATCGGTAACATACAAGGTCAGTACGAGACCACATTCAGGACATCTTGTATCTCTGCTAAATAACTTTCCCGGATATACTGGAAACTTCACTATAGAGTTATTGTGGCGGTTGCACTCTTTTCACAATCAAGAGATTTAATGTTTATCTCACATCGATCTGGCATTTATCATCATTGGGAGATTCATGATACATCCATACCAGCACATGTAATGAAGAATTGAGAGATTTAATGTTTATCTCACATCAATTCCCCCATTAGGGCGTACGGATATTTTCGCCCATCACCCCCGCATATTCAAAAATATGTGATCTCTAGGAAATCCCATAGGAAAACCTGTTTCACCATCACCAACTACTGATGATGATGGATCTATGGTCAAGGCTCTACATGATAAGATTTTACTTGATTAATTCAGTGCATTACCATATTCTTTTAGCATCAGTCAAATTCTCAAACATAAAATAATTATGACAAATGCTACAAAGAAAAGTATAATATATCTACTAAGTACTATTCAAAACTTTTCAAACATTGGGATCTCAATCCCTTATCTCATTATGGGGAATTCTCATCCCTTAACAACATCATCATCATGTTTACTAGATCTTGGGTATTTCAAACCCTTAATATATCACTGAACATTGTTACCACTTATCAGGTAACTATTACCTTCAGGTCATCTGACCAAGGTATTTATGATACTTGCTAAACAAGCATCTCACATGTCTCACAAAGCCTCATTAAACTTCTTGTCACTTCACACTAGGCAAAGAATAACCTAATGGCTCACAAGGCCCACTGAGTACTTTTATCAATTAAACAACATGATTCATACATGGTTGTACTCATCATCTCAGAATACCTGCATGGTTAGTATACATGGTAACAACCATTTTCAATTACACATCAACACCATGCATTACAGGAATAACACCACCATTCCCAAATTAGGGTTAGGGTTTACTATTCACATCAATTAGGGTTTTCTCATCCCAATACCCGAAATTAGGGTTAGGGTTTACTATTCACAACAATTAGGGTTTTCCCTCAATTTGGGTTTCATAATCACGTTATCAAAGTCTAAACCCTAATTCATATTTCATACTTATTTAAAGTATCAAGGTTTACACATTGCATGTTACTACTCAAGTTGGAGTTTCTCTTTCATCCTTTCTTTATGATATTGATTACCCCATATTTTATTAGATTGGCTCAACCTTTCATTAAGGTAAATACACCTATGATTATCATAGTGTACTGAATTCATTACATTCATAGGCATCAAAAGATAATTAGTCTAAGTGCCTTAATCATCTAAATGCCTTAAAAGTACTTCCACTGTAATCAACATTGAGATACATTGTAAGCACTCAATTGTTTTCAAGATTAATTGATCCTTCAACAACTTTAGACTAATGAACCTTCAAACAGTTTTAGAACCAATGGACCTTCAAACGGTCTTGATCAGTCCTTCAAACGGTTTGCAAATAAACCTTCAAAGATTTGGATATTAGACCGATTTCAACTCCAAACGGTTTTGAAACCGTTTGGACTATATCACGTTGAAACCGTTTGAACCCTAAACAGTTTTGAAACCATTTGATCAAGTCATGTTGAAACCGAATGAACCTTAAATGGTTTTGAAACCGTTTGATCAAGTCATGTTGAAACTGAATGAACCTTAAACGGTTTTGAAATCGTTTGATCAAGTCATGTTGAAACCGAATGTACCTTAAACGGTTTTGAAACCGTTTGATCAAGTCATGTTGAAATCGAATGAACCTTAATTGGTTTTTAAACCATTTCAGTAACAAACGGTCTTGAGACCGTTTCACCTCAAATAGTCTTGAGGTCATTTGATCTCAAACGGTCTTGAGATCGTTTGATCTCAAATGGTCTTAAGATCGTTCGGTCAAGTTTAATTGAAACCATTTGTTCAAGGCTAATCCAATGATGATTGGTTATGATGATGTCATCATCTTAAACCTCCGTTCCTTTGATCATAATACTACTAATTTCGTAGATTCACCAATTGCAACAAGAAATAACCAAGAAGAAAGAAAGATTCAATCATATAATGAAATATTGAATCAAATGATGATATTAATGGGTTCAAGTTATAAAACCCACCTTCAAGAAGCTTCAAAGCTCCAAGCTTCACATATTCAATGGTGAAATTAGCTCCTCCAACTATCAATAGCTCGTCCTCAACTATATTGATGCAAAAGATGGACAAGATTGAGAATTGGATGGAGGAGATAAGAAAAGAACATTGAAATTCGATTTCAACCTTCAACTCAAGGTTGAAGATGATCATGGGGCTTACCTACAGGTTGGGGATCGTCCTCCTCCTTCTCCTAAGCTCCCTTGGTCGTTGGTCTAGCGAAGAGTGAAAGTGGTTTCGAAATAACCCTTTCAAGTAATGCAAAAAAAAAATTGAATACATATACTTGATTTTATAGGAGAGAGAAAGTAGAAGATAATCCCTCCATTTTATTGCCACTTGCCCCCTCCCATTCCTTGTTCATGAAGCATACTTTCTTGCATTCTTTTTCCTCTCATTTATCCATGAATTTAAAAGAAAACTATTTAAGCACCTTAATCATTATAATAATAATATCCAATTTTTAGTGGATATTACTTTTCAATTTAAAACGCAATGGATATTTTTTCACCTACTAAAAGCAATTTCGGCACCCCTTTTGTATTTTGGGAAGCCATCCATTACAAAATATCAACCATAGCATTTTAATTAATGGGGAATTTATTTCAACATTTAATTTTACCATAAAATAAATTAGGGTTTCAACTATGCTTCAATCTTGATTAATTTATTATCAAGATTATCTCTCCTCAATTATGGTTCAAACAAGATGCCTCTTTCTATTTCTTTTATCTAATTGATACCAAGAGACAGTAGGGACTCTCTAGAGATGGTATTTTGCATATCCAACCCTAGGTTTTTGGGTAAATTGCAAATTACACCAAAACTAGTATTCAATACACGAGCATTATTCAATCAAGCGTCTTTTTTGAACTTAGGCTTCCACAAGCCATACCTCAGCATCATTCTCATTCTTTTTTTTTCGGAGAAGGTAAAATATTTCTATTAAAACCAAAAGTATAGGGAGACAACAAAATCCCAAATACTATACAAGTGGGTCTACTCTACAAAACCCCACTGACGGAGAACCAAAAGGTTAACTCCCAAACCCATCAAAGGCCTAGCTTTGAAGGCAAGAGCCAGATTATGTACAATGGTCTAAAAAAGAACCACACACTCTGTAGGCCTTTTCCCATGTAATCTGCAATTATGCTCTCTCCATATAAAGTAGCATACGGCCGAGAGGCATAAGCCTCCAAGCTTTCTCAAATTAGTCCTGCCCTTGGTCTTGCCCAAAATCCAAGTAATGTCCTCGAAGAGAGAGAAAGGGGGGCTGCCACCCCAACCCATCTTTAAAGCAGTCCTACACCAAATGTATCTAGTGTAAGCACACCCAAAGAAAAGATGCCCATGGCTTTCTCCATCATTACCGCACAGTAGGAATATAGTAATGGAACATAGGCCCCAAGAGTGAAGGCGATCCAGAGTGGGAAGACGATGTAGAATAGCTCTATAAGAGCAGCAGCTCCACTTGGGACCGTGAAATTGATTCTAGAGAATGGGATCCCATAATACTTGAGGAACATTTATCATGTAACATTTGCAAATTATGATGCCATAATACTTGAGTAACATTTATCATGTAACATTTGCAAATTAACCCCTCACATTGGGTAAATTGCACATTAGTCCAAAAACAAGCAAATATTGTTTCAGCATTATTCAAATAGGACCAAAATTGAAATATAAGTTCTCCTTTAGTCTTAATTACTTTTTAAAAGGTAAAGACAAGATTCTAAATTACTTGCTTAAGCAAAACTCCTAGGGTTAAAGCGTAACCCAGGTCAGGGATGTTACAAGTTATCCACCCCTTACAAGGATTTCGTCCCCAAAATCATCAAGAGATAAGAGAAGGGTACTTACTCCTCATCTCTCTCTCCAGCTCCTACGCAGCCTCTTCAATGCCATGATGATGCCAGAGAACTTTCACAAGCATAATGTCTTTCTTTTTCAAATTTTTGATTCTTCTGTCAAGAATCATCATAGGTCCTTCTACATAAGATATATCTTCATTTAAGTTCACCTCCACAGGTTGCAAAACTAACTCCGTATCCGGATGACACTTTCTGAGTATGGATATATGGAATATTGGATGCAACCTATGTAGTTCAGGTGGCAACTCCAATTTACAGGCTACCTTCCCAATCTGTGCAGTGATTGGATAAGGCCCCATAAATCTAGGAGCTAACTTTTCCTTCTTTCCAAATCTAAGAACACCTTTCAAAGATGAGACTTTGAGATATACTGTATCTCCAACTTGGAATTCTAAGGGTCTATGACGCTTGTCAGCGTATGACTTCTGTCTATCTTGGGTAGTTTTCAACTATTGTTGTATTACTTTAATCTTCTCAGTTGTCTGTTGCACTAACTCAGGACCCAGAAGTTGGTATTCTCCCATTTAATACCAGCATAACGGAGATCTACAATGTCTACCATATAATGCTTCATATGGTGCAATATCAATACTGTGTTGTTAACTATTATTGTAAGAAAATTATATTAAGCTCAAATGTATATACCAACTTCCTACAAACTGAAGGTCACATGCCCTAAGTAAATCCTCCAAGGTTTGTATAGTCCTCTCAGATTGTCCATCCGTCTGTGGGTGAAAGGCAATACTAAACCTTAACTGCGTACTCAAAGCTTTATGTTGTCGTTCCCAAAGACGACTCGTGAACTGGGGACCTCTATCAGAAACAATTGTAGCTGGAACCCCGTGTAACCGCACTATCTCATCTATATAGATTTGTGCAAGTTTGTCAACAGTATAGGTTGTTTTGACAGGAAGAAAATGTGATGACTTTGTCAACCTATCAACTATCACCCAAATGCAATCATGACTTTTGGCTGTTCTGGGTAAACCAACCACAAATTCCATAGTCACGTGATCCCATTTCCACTGTGGTATAGGTAAAGGTTGCATTGTTCCTGTGGGCTTCTGATGTTTAGCTTTAACCTGGTGACACACTAGACACTGCATAACAAACTCAGCTACATCTTTCTTCTGCCCGGGCCACCAATACATATCTTTCAAGTTATGATACATTTTGGTGCTCCCTAGATGCATTGCATACATGGATGAATGAGCTTCTTCCATGACTAACTTCCTTAAGTCATTGGCATCAGGTACTACTATCCTACCATGGTAACAAACTACCTCATCATCTGACTCGTGAAAACCATCCCATTTCTCACTACCATACTCTGACCTGATCTGCTGAATCACAGTGTCAACCTGTTGTGCCTCTTTGATCTGTTGCTTCAGAGTAGGATTTATGTGCATCTCAGCTAACAGTCCAGCTAACAAAGATACTTTAAGTTCTAAATTATCTTGCCTTAAAGAGACAAGCATGTCTCGTTTAAAGCACACTAAAGAGTTTAGTTGTGCTTTGTCTATAGTTGGCAATGATGATTTTCTACTTAGTGCATCATCCACTACATTGGCTTTCCCTGGATGATAATCAATTGTACAATCATAGTCCTTGATTAACTCCATCCAGCGGCATTGTCTCATGTTCAACTCATGCTGTGAAAAGATGTATTTTAGGTTCTTATGGTCCGTGAAAATCTGGAATGTCTCTCCATAGAAACAATGTCTCCAGATCTTCAATGCATGAACCATTGCAGCTAATTGTAGATCATGTGTCGGATAATTTTTCTTGTGTTTCTTAAGCTGTCGAGAAGCAAAAGAAATCACGTTCTTATCCTGCATCAACACACATCCTAGACTGTTCTTAGAAGCATCACAGAAAACAAATACCCCTTTCCCTGCTCAGGTAACACTAGCAGAGGTGCACTGGTTAACCTTTCTTTCAACAACTGGAAAGACTGTTGACACTTGTCATTCCAGACAAAAGGAACATCCTTCCTGGTCAACTTGGTTAGGGGTAAAACTATGGAACTGAAGTTCTTTATGAACCTCCTATAGTAGCTTGCCAATCCTATAAAATTGCAAATCTCTGTTGGTGTCTTTGGTTGTTCCCACTCCAAGACAGATTGTACCTTTTTAGGATCAACACGGATACCTAAGGTAGATATTACGTGTCCTAAGAAAGACACTTCTGATAACCAGAACTCACACTTGCTAAACTTGGTGTATAGCTTGTGCTCTCTTAGTAAAGTCAAAGCTTGATGAAGGTGCTACTCATGCTGTTGAGCATCTCTACTGAAAATCAGGATGTCATCTATAAAAACCACTACAAACTGATCAAGGAATGGTCAGAAGATTCTGTTCATGAGTTCCATGAATGTGGCTGGTGCATTAGTTAGTCCAAATGGAATAAATATGAACTCATAGTGACCATACCTTGTCCTTAAGGATGATTTAGGTATGTTACTCTCCTTGATACGTAATTGATGGTATCCCGACCTCAGATCTATCTTAGAGAATATAGTTGCACCACACAACTGGTTAAACAAATCATCTATCCTCGGTAAAGGATATTTTTTCTTTATGGTTACTTTGTTTAGCTGTCTATAGTCGATGCGTAATCGCATAGACCCATCTTTCTTCTTCACAAAGAGAACTGGAGCACCCCATGGTGAAGTACTCGGTCGAATAAAACCCTTTTCAAGCAACTCATGTAACTGTTTCTTGAGTTCTTCCATCTTAGCAGGTGCCATTCTATAAGGTGTTTGAGCTATTGGTTGTGTACCCAGGATTAGATTTATCTCAAAATCAATCTTTCAGGGTGGAGGAACACTTGGAAGTTCTTTAGGAAACACATCCTCAAATTCCCTAACAATAGGAACTTCAGAAAGACTAGGAATCTCTGTCCTGGTATCTACCACATGTGCCAAGAATGCTTCACATCCTTGTCGTATCAACTTTTCAGCTACCATAGCTGACACTAGATAGGTTGGAAGAATCTTTCTGTCCCCCTGAAAGATCCATGTATCACCCTTGTTTGTGAACATAGCCTGCTTGGAATCACAATCCAAGACAACCTTGTACTTTTCTAGGGTGTCCATCCTAAGGATTATGTCGAACCCATGCATCTCAAGTGGTATAAAATCCACCTAAATGTGATGATCAGAAAAAGAGAGAATGCAGGGAGAACATACCTCCAGCAACATAGCAGACCCAACTAACGGGGTTTCTAACAACAAGTTATCTTCTCTACGTTTGACAATCATCTTGCAGTCATGAATCACTTCTCGAGTGATGAAGGAATGTGTAGCACCCGGATCAATTAAAACATATATGAAACATGATGAAGACATATCAGAATGAAATAATTCCATCTGACCTGTCACAACTTGTGGGTTAACCACTTCCTCGGGTTGATTCATAGCATATAATCTTGCCATTTCTAGTTGTCGACTATGTGCTCTGTTGTTGGATGCAGTTGAACCAGCATGGGATGCCTATCCACATCCTCGTGTGCTAAAACTGAACTGTTTCCTCTGAGAACCTTATTGACTCTGCCTCGGTGGTTAGGTTACATTCTCGACTCTCTCAGGACAATCTTTCATCAGGTTCCCTGGCCTCCCATACTGGAAGCAATTCTTGCTTTCCCAATTCTGCCTAGGTGGTCCTTACTGATGTTGATGTTGTACTCGGGGCTCTATTTAAAGGAAAACTATGGCTCCTACCGCTACTTGACATCCACTGCGTCTGGGTATTGAACCTCGGTGGTATTGTTGGTGCAGAAAACCTCAGTTTCTTAAAACTCTCGGACCTCTGTCCTTGTAAGTGTGTATACTCTTTCTTACTCTTGGTTTGTTGTTTCTCAATCACATACCTTTCTATCCATCTAACTGACTCCACAAAGGTGGCAAACCATTCACTATTCTCTAGAGTAGATGCGGGTGTGGTCAAATCAGCGTTCAATCCCTTCTTAAAATGTCGAATCCTCTCCTCATCTGTAGCAACCATATGCAGACAGAACCATAGAAGCTCCATAAACTTAGCTTCATACTTACTAATGTTCATCGGTCCTTGCCTTATCCGCTCAAACTGAGTGATTTTCTCATCCAGGTAGGTCTTGGGAAAGTATCAAACAAAAAACTCTCGTCAGAATTCTCCCCATCCGACATCAACACCTAGTCTTTTACCTTCTTCTATAGTCCACCAATGACCAACACTCCCTTTTAACAGGTACACCGCATTCCTAACCTTCTCAGATCTGGGCTATTAAGGATTCTGAAAGATTTCTCCAGCTCGGTCAGCCATAAGTCTGCATCTGCTGGGTCAGCTGTTCCAGCATATTCAATGGCTCCTACCCAGCGAAGCCTTTCAAAAGTCTTGCCAGCTCCATGTTTCTCATCGGGAACTGGTGCCCTCGGTGTAGGTGGTGGCATCCTATCCTCCATGTGTGTCATTGTTGTCATGAACTACCCAAATAGAGCATGGAAAGCTGGGTTTGCTTGTGTAGCTTGATCAAAGTGAGGAATCTCAAGTATTAGCTCCTCTCCAGCTTGACCCCTTGCACCTCCTCCTGGTGCAACAACACTGCTCTCGGCAGCATGTTCTTCGTGTGATCCAAACATCTTCAAGTTCTTCTTCTCCTATATGAGCAGAAGTCACTATCAGATACACTGGAAGACACTAGAACAGACTCAACAAGTTTAATCCTATGTCTCTATAGACTCAGCAAACCTAGAGCTCTGATACCACTAAACTTGTGACGTCCGACCGACCAATCGTTATTAATTAAGCGGAAGCAATCATTAGCAGTAGATTACTGAAAATCACTCAAAATTAAAACCATTTCCAATGAGATCCAATTCCAGGAAACTCTTGTAACAAGAACCAAAGTACTATATTTACATTCTGGTTCACAATGTACATGCCATGTACCATCTCTTCTCGAGGAATGCATTCAACAGTTGCCCTGTTAAATCTATACACAAGCAACATAAAACCTAGAGGCATTCAAGCTAAAATCTCAGATCGATCATAAAATACTAACTACTGACTCCATGGACCTGAGAGTACAGAGATGACACATAGGACTACTATCTACAAAACACGACAGTCAGACTCTCCACCTGAGATGTCACTGCTGTCCCTGGTGTCATTGTCCTTCCCCTACTGTGTGATTTCTACTCCCTTGTCTGCGTCCACCTAAAAATGTTGGATCCCATGGGGGTGAGACAATTGTAAATTGTCCCAGCGAGAGATATAACTCTCTGCCAAGAATATTATCATTACAAATTAAGCAGTAATAAACTGAGCAGAAGATTTAATCATTGTTTAAGTAGGACAAAGCAATATCATCTATTTATTAAGGAATATGAAGAACATGAATATCATCTATCCATTTAGATTTATAAAAGAAATATTATATCAGACAATGCTTTTCGTATACAATCCTTAAGCAAATATGCTACATGGCTGATTACATTTTACAACCATACTTATACCCTGAGAAGATGAGGTATACCGCTCATACTCCAACTAACCATTGCGAAATCGAAATCAGTACCATACAAGGTCACTGGAAGAGCCGGCTGCCATGACCTCATCTGTCTCGGTCAGTACGAGACCACATTCAGGACATCTTGTGTCTCTGTTAAATAGCTTTCCAAGGTATACTGGCAACTTTGCTATAGAGTTGGAGCGGCGGCTGCACTATCTTCACAATCGAGAGAATTAATGTTTATCTCACATCGATATGGCATTTATCATCATTTGGAGATTCATGATACATCCATCCCAGCACATGTAATGAAGGATTGAGAGATTTAATGTTTATCTCACATCAATTCCCCCATTAGGGCGTATGGATATTTTCACCCATCACCCCCGCATATTCAAAAATATGTGATCTCCAAGAAATCCCATAGGAAAACCTGTTTCACCATCACCAACTACTGACGATGATGGATCTATGGTCAGGGCTCTACATGATCTATTTTACTTGATTAAATAAGTGCATTACCATATTCCTTTAGCATCAGTCAAATTCTCAAACATAAAATTATTATGACAAATGCTACAAAGAAAAGTATAATACATCTACTAAGTACTATTCAAAACTTTTCAGAACATTAGGATCTCAATCCCTTATCTCATTACTGGGAATTCTCATCCCTTAATAACATCATCATCATGTTTACTGGATCTTGGGTATTTCAATCCCTTAGTATATCACTGAACATTGTTACCACTTATCAGGTAACTATTACCTTCAGGTCATCTGACCACGGTATTTATGATACTTGCTAAACAAGCATCTCACATGGCTCACAAAGCCTCATTAAACTTCTTGTCACCTCACACTAGGCAACGAATAACCTAATGGCTCACAAGGCCCACTGAGTACTTTTATCAATTAAACAACATGATCCATACCTGGCAGTACTCATCATCTCATAATACCTGCATTGTTAGTGTACATGGTAACAGCCATTTTCAATTACACATCAAAACCATGCATTACAGGAATAACACCACCATTCCCAAATTAGGGTTAGGGTTTACTATTCACATCAATTAGGGTTTTCTTATCCCAATACCCGAAATCAGGGTTAGGGTTTACTATTCATATCAATTAGGGTTTCCCCTCAAATTAGGGTTTCATAATCACGTTATCAAAGTCTAAACCCTAATTCATACTTCATACTTATTAGAAGTATCAAGGTTTACACATTGCATGTTACTACTCAAGTAGGAGTTTCTCTTTCATCCTTTCTTTAGGATATTGATTACCCCATATTTTTTTAGATTGGCTCAACCTTTCATTAAGGTACATACACCTATGATTATCATAGTGTACTGAATTCATTACATGCATAGGCATCAAAAGATAATTAGTCTAAGTGCCTTAATCATCTAAATGCCTTAAAAGTACTTCCATTGTAATCAACATTGAGATACCTTATAACCACTCAATTGTTTTTGAGATTAATTGATCCTTCAACAACTTTAGTCTAATGAACCTTCAAATGGTTTTAGAACCAATGGACCTTCAAACAGTCTTGATCAGTCCTTCAAACGGTTTGCAAATAAACCTTCAAATGGTTTAGATATTAGACCCATTTGAACTCCAAACGGTTTTGAAACTGTTTGGACTATATCATGTTGAAACTGTTTGAACCCTAAACGGTTTTGAAACCATTTGATCAAGTCATCTTGAAACCAAATAAACCTTAAACGGTTTTGAAACCATTTGATCAAGTCATGTTGAAACCGAATGAACCTTAAACGGTTTTGAAACTGTTTGATCAAGTCATGTTGAAACCGAATGAACCTTAAACGGTTTTGAAACCGTTTGATCAAGTCATGTTGAAACCGAATGAACCTTAAACGGTTTTGAAACCATTTCAACATCAAATGGTCTTGAGACCTTTCACCTCAAATAGTCTTGAGATCGTTTGATCTCAAATGGTCTTGAGATCGTTTGATCTCAAACGGTCTTAAGATCATTTGATTAAGTTTAATTGAAACCATTTGTTCAAGGCTAATCCAATGATGATTGGTTATGATGAGGTCATCATCTTCAACCTCCGTTCCTTTGATCATAATACTACTGATTTCGTAGAGTCATCAATTGCAACAAGAAATAACCAATAAGAAAGAAAGATTCAATCATATAATGAAATATTGAATAAAATGATGATATTAATGGGTTCATGTTATAAAACCCACCTTCAAGAAGCTTCAAAGCTCCAAGCTTCACGTATTCAATGGTGAAAGTAGCTCCTCCAACTATCAATAGCTCGTCCTCAATTAGTTTGATGCAAAAGATGGACAAGATTGAGAATTAGATGGAGGAGACAAGTAAAGAACATTGAAATTCGATTTCAACCTTCAACTCAAGGTTGAAGATGATCATGGGGCTTACCTACAGGTTGGAGATCATCCTCCTCCTGCTCCTAAGCACCCTTGGTCGTTGGTATATCAAACAGTGAAAGTGGTTTCGAAATAATCCTTTCAAGTAATGCAAAAAAAAAATTGAATACATATACTTGTTTTTCTAGGAGAGAGAAAGTAGAAGATAATCCCTCCATTTTCTTGCCACTTGCCCCCTACCATTCCTTGTTCATGAAGCCTCCTTTCTTGCCTTATTTTTCCTCTCATTTATCCATGAATATAAAAGCAAACCTTTTAAGCACCTTAATCATTATAATAATAATATCCAATTTTTAGTGGATATTACTTTTCAATTTAAAATGCAATGGATATTTTTTTCACCTACTAAAAGAAATTTTGGCGCCCCCTTTGTATTTTAGGCAGCCATCCATTATAAAATATCACCAATAGCATTTTAATTAGTGGGCACTTTTTTGCAACATTTAATTTTACCATAAAATAAATTAGGGTTTCAACTATGCTTAAATCTTGATTATTTTATTATCAAGATTATCTCTCCTCAATTATGGTTCAAACAAGACACCCCTTTCTCTTTATTTTCTCTAATTGATACCAAGGGACAGTAGGGACGCTCTAGAGATGGTATTTTGCATATCCAACCCTAGGTTTGTGGGTAAATTGCAAATTACACGAAAACTAGTATTCAATACACGAGCATTATTCAATCAAGCTTCTTTTTGAAACTTAGGCGTTCACAAGCCATACCTCAGAATAATTCTCATTCTTATGATTCCATCACACTTGAGGAACATTTATCATGTAACATTTGCAAATTAACCCCTCACATTGGTTGAATTGCACATTAGTCCAAAAAAAGCAAATATTGTTTCAGCATTATTCAAATAGGACCAAATTGAAACATAAGTTCTCCTTTAGTCTTAATTACTTTCCAAAAGGTAAAGACAAGATTCTAAATTACTTACTTAAGAGAAACCCCTAGGGTTAAGTCATAATCCAGGTCAGGGATGTTACACATCATGCATCCTTAGTAGATTTTGAATTTATAACATTGAAAAGTGAAAATATGTCTTACATTTGTTTTGCCTACTTCAAGCAGCAATAGTTCTTGCAAATTGATATTTTGAGGAGTTTGCAGCCTTAGCATAATACTTGCAAATGGAATCATATCCATCCAAAAGTTGTGTGGTCATGAAAAGATTTATGAGAGTTTAAAGAGACATTCCTTGTTATTGAGGGAATCCTTTGATGGGAAAGAAACATGAGATGGTAGAGACATCTTAGATAGTTGATGGTGTTTGGAATAAAATTTGTTTTATGCAGAAAAAGAAACTCTCTAGATCATATGTTGGAACTATAGTTTCCCCTCCTTTGTATAGGGTTGAGTGCTCATAATATTTTTGTTCCATCTCCCTTCCCTAAAATATAGTACGTTCACATTTAACACTAAAAGAAATCCTACTTTGCTTCCATATAGCAAGCAAACTCCTAGCATATCATACAAAGATCACATTTTATGCCATTTATTGAAACCAACCCTTGAATCAATTTGTGAGATTTTAGTTTCATAACCATGATAATTATGATTCATAAACCTATGGAGCTAGCAAATTAGGAATATGAAATAATTAAGAACATAAATCATTCTAACTCTTGTATTATGTCATCCAATCTGAAGTAACAAGTGTTATTATTTGAACTTGAAATCAGCCACACGTCTCTAAATGTGTATCCAAGCATGTTTACTTGTAGACCAGAAGCTATGTAATTCTTTTTTGGTATGCAATGTTTTATCTTTGATATCTTAGGTAAAGATGTTAGGTTGGTTGTCCTGGAAATTGTTTCATTTCGTTTTTTTTGTGAACCCAACTCATCTATTGATTTTTTTTGAATTTTTGTGTATGTATAGTAAATATGTATAAACTTAGATAACATCCTCCACTAAGGGTACTAGCAAAGGGAGGTAAAAGGAAAATGTATGTACAACTTGACAAAAGCACAAAATTATTTGCTCATGAAAAGATCAAAATCATTCAAGATGAGCTTCCATAGCTAAGGAGCATCCCTAGCAAAACATCTATGAACTCAATCATTTCTCTCCTTCCAAACCTAGTGAAATATGAACAGGCAATTCAAACAAAGCTTCCTACGTCAAAGACTTCAGACATCCTCCAGTGATTCTAGCCTCTAAAAGTCAAGATGATCACAAGAAAGCCTCCGAATGTTCATGGTGTAAACACAGTTGAAGAAGATATGATCCACATCCTCTTCATCACTCTTGCAAATAAAACACATAGATGCCACACTAATACCAAGATTTTTGATGTAACAAGAAGTTGGGAGCCTGTGGTGACCAAGTTTCCAACCCAAAATCTTGAAATTGTAGGGACTGTCATAACTCCATAGCCATTGAAAGAATTAAATATCTCAGATTTAGATCTTAGGCAATCACAGACAATTCTAAAGTTATGTCAGGCCTTCCATCAAACAAGATGTCATCTCTCCTATCCTTAGGTGTAGGTAGGACTTTGAGAAGTTCAATCAACATGTTGTGAAGTTTGGAATTCTCAAAGAGCGAGTTACCATCTTTTGTTAGGCAACTCATTTTAGCATCATTGGAAAGGCCCAGTTGAATAATGCTTTGACGTCCCAAAACCTCAATAAGGAATTTGGCATTATGAACCTAGGGATCATTCCAAATGGAAATGAAAAAGCCATCACTAATGATCAAGACAATAAAACTTCTCAAACAAGTCCATTCTAAGAGAATTTTCCAAAGATCCAAGAATAAGAGTCATTAATAGGTATGGACCAAAAGGAGTTTCTGTTTAAGTACTTATCGTGGATCCACTTGATCCAAATGTTGTCTTTCTTCTTAGATAGATTCCATCCATACAACAAAATAGATGCTTTGATGACATCCCTAATGTTCTTGATACCAAGAGCACCTTCCTCTTTAGGCTTCATAATGTCACTCCACTTAATCATATGAATAGGATTCTTGTTATTAGTCCTTTCCCAAATAAAGTTATGACACTTCTCTCAATATCATCACAAATAGAGGAAGGAAGAGGAAAAATATAAGTCTAGTGCTAATACATGGTAGTGAGGGTACTAGAATGAACAAGCTCAACCCTTCCATCCATGGAGAGGTGATTGGCTTTCCAACCATCCAACCTTCCTTTGATTCTATCCAATCAAAGACTGCAATGAGATTTAGTGAGTTTACCAATAACCATAGGGGTACCAAGGTAAGAGATACCCTTCATTGATGCCCAAAATAGATCCAATCCTCTCTCTATTAACTCAATGGCTATAAAAAGCAACACTTTTTTCAATTTCATTCTTTTGACCAGTCACAACAAAAAGATTATCAAGCACCCTTTTAATTGACAAAATACTTTGATCGTTTTCTTTAGAAATGACCATAGCGTCATCAGTCAAATTCAAATGTGACACAACAAAATTAGAGGAAGCTTTTGATGGTTTAAGCTTGCCCTCGATAACTTCCTTATCAAATAGGAGAGTTACAACCTGCATCACCAAGACAAAATTATATGGAGCTAGGGGATCACCCTAACAAACTCTAATGTTAGGCTTGAATGCCTGAGTAGCCTCCCCATTAATCGACGGTTCATAATTCATTGTATTGAAAATCTCTTTGAGCGAAATAATCTAGCAGTAAGGAAAATTCATAAGATAAAGAATATGAAAAATTGCATCTCAAGACACAGAGTCATATGCCTTCGATATATCTATCTTGAGACATAATTTCATCTTCCCACCCTTCTTGTTGAAGTCGTGAATACGCTCACTAGAGAGAAGGATGACATCTTTAATAGACCTACCTTTCATAAAGGCACACTGATTACTACTGACAATACATGGCTAAACACTTTGCAACCTGTTAGTCAAAAGCTTAGAAATAATCATGTAAAAGATATTGCAAAGAGAAATGGGTATGAAATTCTTTAGATCATTAGAGTCCTTGACTTTAGGAAGAAGGGTAATAAAAGTTCAGTTAGATTCTTTAAGTAACCTACCAGAATTGAAAAAATCAAAGATAGCTTCAACAATATCAGAACAAGTTATACTGTAGCAAGTCTTGAAAAACTTGCCATTAAATCCATCGACCCTTGGGCACTTATCACTATTCAAAATTTTTACAATGTCAAATAATGTCTTTCACAAAGAAACATCTACCAAGTAACATTTTATCCACATCATTAAGTGTTGGGAAACTAAGGGAGTTCAGGATATCTAAATCAGCCCTGTGATGATTATTGAACATACAAGAATAAAACTCTACTATATGATTCTTAATAATAACATTAATCATGCAGATAGATTAGAAATGGCCCTAATACGATTCACTTTTCTTCTAACTTTGAATGATGCGTAGAAATACTTTGAATTAGTATCACCTTCTTTTACCATTTCACTCTAGATTTCTATCTGAGAAGAGACTCTTCATGAAGTCTGTTCCAGAAAGGCATCTTTTCTTTTCTCACTAGCTTCATATTGAAGAGCAACATTAGAAGGGTCAGAATCTAATTTTATCGAGGAATCCACTACAAGGAACTCCTTCCTTTTAGCAACATCAGTAAAGTTACCCACATTGGTCTTGTTCCATTTTGATATATAATATCTTAATCTCTTGAATTTGGAGTGAACTTTGAAGATAGGGAAACCAGTTACATTAACATTCCATCTTCTTCTCTCAGTATTGATGAAATCATCTTTCTCTGACCACACATTAATAAATCTAAAGGGAGACGGAACCTTACCCCTCTCGCCAATATCAGGAGTCAAAATCTTATGGTCACTGATAATATTAAAATGCGAGATACCTTTATACTCAAAAAACTCAGACATGACTTGTCTTTATAGATAATCCTACTAATGTAAGAGGTAACAAATTTCTCCCCACATTGATGATTATCCCAAGAAAACAATGGACCATTAAGCTTGAGTTTGAAAATGCTGCAGTTAAGCATACAACCATTCAAATCCTTCTCGTATTTCTTTGAAGGTGGGTCCTTACCCATTTTCTCATCCTCCTTCCTGACAGCATTAAAATCATCATTAATAACCCAAGGTGATAACATAGTGGAACTAATAAGATCAACATCATCCCAAAGATGAACCCTGTCGACGTCATGATTATGGCCCTACACACCCATAATAATAATAAATCTATTAGCATCAGAAACTTCAACATGTATAGATTGATTAGACTCTTTATTCTTCCTCACATCACAGTCGCAGAATAACCACTCTACCGAAAGAATGAGACCTATGGTTGGATACTCGATTGAAATTAGGAAACACTCTACTAACCAGCTTGCTCATTTTCTTTTCTCTAACTTTAGTCTCACTTAAAAGAGTGATGTGGGGATTAAACTCCTTTATTTTTCCCCAGACTAAAGAGGCCTTAAGTTTAAGACCTCTTACATTCTAGGAAAGGATGTTAATAATGGTACTATCCATTTAAACCATTTGGAACTAGTACTTCAGTGGCTTAAGCATCAACTCAACTAGAAGAATCATCAGCCACAATCTCCAGGTTTTCAAACTTGTTGGACAATGAGGTCTGAGTAGTATGATACGAGTCCTTAGAGATCTTCCTACCTTTCCATTTAAGTTTCTTCCTCTTATCACCTTTCTGAATCTCAAAACCACTGCCATCAATAATCATTGAATTAACAACTGGTGGAGTAGACAAATCCACAACCAACTCAGCTACCCCTTGTGAACCTGAATCATCCCTTTTAGAATTAGTCAAAGCATTGTCTTCAAAATAATCATTAGGGATATGAAATTCTTCCTCATTACTCATTGTCATACCATCAGTAGCAATAATCTAGTTGAGCAAGTTCAGTCTCTCAGAAATTATCTTAGTAACCTTAGAGACATCTGGGAGACTGGGACAACTGTGGGAATGGTTTTCTTAACCCATACCTTCTTTGGAATTGGGCCACTGACAACCTCCTTACAATCATTGTGGTCAAACAAGTTGCACATAGCACAAGCCTTTGACTTCCATTCATACTCAAAATTGATCAAATGAGTCACTCCCTTGTCACTAGACACCTCCAACTCCATCAAAAATTCAAAAGAAGCAGGCGTAAGAATATACAGTCTAACTCAAGTCCCTCAGTTCAAATGTAAATCTATTAGCACGAAGAGGGTTACCTAAGAATGAGCCAAGCATGGCGAATATTTTCATGTCCCACAATTTAAGCGATATGTTGTGAACTCTGAATCAGATAGGCATATCTATCAATCTGAACCTCTTTAGAGAGTTGACTGGCTTCCATTTCATTAGAATCAGAGGCTTACTCTAACAAAGTAGATTCCATTATCCAGTAAATTCTCTAGATCTAACTCATCTGAGAATTTGATGAGGAAAAAACCCCTTCCCATGATTCATAATCTCAACCATACCCTTCAGGAATCCAGATCGAACATAAATATCTCTCCAGAGTTGGAAAGTGTGGCTTGAATCCTATGATGTATCTTGCAATGCAATGACTCCAATGCTCTGCATTCTTATTTGCTTCCTCCCCAGGATAGATGAGCTTCTAGCCTTGAATCTCTATATCAACCTTCTCCATTGAAGTTTCGTGGATCCTTGGCTTCATCAAGTCCGCCCATGACTTAGTTATATCAAAATGGATTGGAACTTTAGAACTTTGAGATGAGTCCATAGTAAAGTCAAAAATTGAGGAAGAGGGGCGCTCAGATTCAGGTTGAGAACCACCATTGCCATTAGTCTCATTGTCACATTGTCAGTCGCTTCCATTCGCCACCATTAGGGGAGTAGTCTTTAGACACAAATTGAGGAAGGGGGGCAACCACTGTGAAAATTGTTGAAATGCATTTATGTCAAAAGAGTTATGGAAGGCCTATTTGACACAACATTGAATAAGAAAGTGTTTGCATTGAATATAATTTTGCAAGTACCATGGGGTGAACAACCTCCTATCATATGTCGTCTATAGTTTGAGGATGCACATAACATTTTTTTACAAAGCACAAATATTTGAACTTTAAGCGGCTAAAGATATGGGGAAAATCAACTACATTGCTTAAAAATGAAGACATTTTAGGGGAACATGATTATCTATAAGTAATGTATGTCCTTTCTTGTGTTTAATGGATTACGTTCACATTTATTAATAGATTAACAATATGATTTCATATTAGCATTTCCAAGACAGGCTTATTGAGTGAACATTATCCAACATAGAGAAAAATCCTTCAAACAACCATCAACCTCAAAATAAAACCTAAAGAGAACCAAAATGATCCCACCCATATCTACATGTCAAGAAGCATCTAGAGGATCACCTCTTCTTAAAGGAATACACTAAGAAAGACCTAAAAGCAACCAAATGGATTGATATTAAATATGTCTTAGGACTTGGTAGTTTTACCTTCAATAAGACAAACAATTCTTCTCAAGTTGAATGGATAACACCAAAGTTCAAGATATGGTAGAAGTTGTAAAACATGATAATGACATACTGACCAAAAATATAATGTAATAGTTTTTTTGAATAATCATAGAGTGATTTACCATATATGGTAAGTAGTCACAATGATATCCTCTAGTATACACACATAATTATATCAAACATAAAACACCATCTTTGTAATGGTATTACTCTCTATTCCTAATTTTGTTTGGCCTTCCTCTATTTTATTAAAATATACTACCTTTATGGTCTTTTCTATAATGTTAATATCAACCATGCTTTATTTGTGTCACTAATGGTAACATTATATGCTATCATTTAAATCAGTAACTTTACTTCACTTTTGACTTGATGGATGTCTGGGACCATCTAAATGCACCCCAAGTGACCATCATAACCCACCATGACTCTTTAATGTACAAACATGATGTAACTTTATCAAGTATGAAACTATGTCCTAAATTGTCATCATGTAACCATCTAACTTCGAAATAAGTAATCTTTCATAAGATGAATAAAGATCTCATTGTAGTATTCCCTATTTGACATATGAGAAATCAAATGCCTACTTTTATGCACTAAAATGATCGTTACGACTTAGCTTGATTCCATAAGATGAAACCTGATAATATTTTGAAATCTCATGATTTTCATAGTTTAAAATCAGATATAATCTTGGTCTTATGATCTCTCTATTGTGTATGTTCAATCTAGACCTGAGGTATTTGTGACACATGTACAATGTTGAATGGACTCATGTATGTTGATATGCTGAAACTGTGCATGAATGACTTACAACCTTGATCTAAGGGAACATCCATGTGATATGAAACATGTTCATCTCGTTGAAATATTGTTGATATAAGACCCCTAATCTTCCTATTCTTAATCTTACTTTGAGTGGGATAATCTAGGACTCTTGTACAAGGATCATATGATCGCTCTATTGTCAAGGTACAATTATAACTCTTATTGACCCTCTTACTTTCTATGAATTCTTTTCTATGTATAGCTCAGGTAGGGCTTGGCTATAATATGTTGTTTGAAGCAAGTGACTCTTATGGTACTTTTTTGGCATTGTTTATGATATATGTTGATCAAACCCTCAAACATAAACTAGATAACCATTATAGAAAACCCTCGTGCCTTACCTAATTGATGGGGTTTTAGGAACAAAGCTTAGTTCTCTCTCTTTATGATGTCAAGTGAGAAACATAACACATGTTCAGAATATAGAGTTATCTCAATGGCCTTAGTCATTTGAGATCCCTCACGTAGAAACAAGGTCAATTTTTTTCTTTGTGTCTTAGTTCCCTCATGCACTCTTCCTATGAGAAGTCGTCACCAAAGCAAGGTCTTGTGATGGATTGTCAAATATAATGGTAAATGCATCTAAAACATTTTTTGAAAAATTTGTTTACTGCCTTAATATTATTTTTTCTTCTTACTTGTGTATTGATCTTACTTTTTTAGCTTAACATGTTGAATCTTAAACTTGTGGTTTGCATCTTTTAAAAGTGTACCTTTACAACATGTGTTTATTGTGTCTTATTTTTCCTGTGTTGCCAAGTAGATCTGTTCTTGCACTTTTATCTTCATACTATGAGGGACTTCATGCTACATCAAAATGTCATCTACATCATGGGTTACTTTTGTAGTAGTAATGGGTTGAACTGTCTTCATGATGCAATATCTTAGTTTCTCTTTATCTTATCTCTTTCTTTATACTTAGGGATTTTGATGTACTTAAACCTTATGGTCTATTATGGGGAATGGAATGATTCTGCATTTTACGTATATATTGCTTATGTGATTCTTGTACCCTTCTACATATGGGTTCTCGGGTTCTATTTCCACTGATTCTCTACTCAGTGGAGGTAGGATTTGGATATAAATAGATCAGGAACAAATGGGATTTGAGCCATACACATACGAATCTATGCATATTTAAGAAATAAGACCATATACGAACCAAAGGAGGGCCAAAATCCATAATGGTGAAACCAAGGAAATGGGTATGGTGCTAAACATGAAGGTTCCGACAAATTATTAGCACCTATTTGCACAGTTATAGTGGATGAGATTCCTCTAAACACTTACCTACCTGAAGTGGATCCAAGACTGGATTAGATTTCTTTCCTTAAGGCTTAGAGAGTCTTCTAGCATCTCATCTCTTTTTTTATTACTACCCTAAGCCACCTAATAAGATGTGATTAGTTAGTTATCTCACATCCTTCACTTTTCTAACTATAATCTAATGATCTCTCTATTATGGCATCTAAAATACAAATTAAATCAAATTAATGTGACAATAAAATGATGATAATTCTTTAATCTTATGCTCAAGTTTAAAACAGTGATCATGAAAGATTACCTAAATAATAATTCATCATGCATATGCCTCCTAAGACCTATGTGTCAGGTTCATGTCTCAATAACCAACCCATACCCTAATTATCAAAAAAGGATCATGAGAGTTTAATACATATCACTATACAACTAAGAGGGTAGGGGGTGCTACCAATCATAGACACGATCTGGGCCATCGATCCTTAATCCGACAGCCGCGTCAGGGCGTTCTTCCTTTTGCGTGTACAACCCATGGACCAGGCCCCTTGGTTACATGATGTGCAGAGAGTGGGTACTGTTGACCCGCTACTGGCCCACCCGAAAACCCCTGGTCATGCTCGAGCTGGCTTGGCCACTCACCCGCGATTGTGTGGTGCTCCTTACCTACGACTGCTGCTCTGCAACGTTGTACCCGTGCAGCTTGGCCCGTCAGCGTGCATGCTCGCCTCTACTGCTGGAGGGGGTCAGATCTACCCCTATGGTGTCGGTCACACCTCCCTCAGCCCTGCGGTGCTACCTCACCCCTTGCCTAGGGTCGGGGGGACTCTAGTTGGCGGCGCCCAAGATTCCTACCATGGTGGCGGCTTAGGAGGTGCTAGGATTTCTAGAGGTTAGGGATGAAGTGAAGGAGGGTACTAGAGCTTGAAAACAAGGGGGCAAACATGGGGAAAAGAAAGAGGGGGTAGAGACGAGGGGTTTTGTGGTTTTATTAGGGAAAACTGACTGATAACATACGCTGATTGGTGGAGCTTGGCACGGTAGGCGGCGGCTAGCGTAGCTTGCACCGACAGCTCGTACATAGAAGGGGGAGATGATTCCCCAATCCATGGATCTAACAGATCCATGAACCAATGGACAAGAAAGTATGCACATTTGGGTTTGGGACCAGCCTTGGCGGTTGCTTGGCCACATGTTTAAGTTTGGGCCCAATATGGTTCAAAAGCCACATAAATCGATTAAATCAAGTGTTGTTTAAGCCAAACTTCATGAAGTCATAACTTGGGTTCTATAGATCAGATTGAAGCAATTTTTACGTCATTGGATTCAGAATTGAGTTCTCTACAACATATAATATATTAAGAAACAAGGTGAAAACATTGATGGGGTTCCAAATATTTTACAAGATGGTCACATATTAAAGTGTTCAACATATCTCAAAAAGGCAAATTAATGTTACATATAGTGAAATTGAGCATTGATGTCACCCAATTAGAGCATCAACCTATTAGTACTATGGTATTTAACTTAATTGCGTGAATATGGGCCACATATAGTAAGAAAAGGGGTATGATGGAGGAGTGGGAAAAATTAGGTTGTCACATCCTTCCCTCCTTAAATGAAATTTCGTCCTCGAAATTTTTCCAAGCTATTAGTCAAAGGTCAAAGTTTGTAGTCATCACATCTCAGCAACCAAGGATTAGTGTTACGACATTCCTCATCATGGGGTGCATACTTAGGTTATTATCATCAAGGGTGCACTCATCCCAATTATCCATGCCACTTGGTTTTTTATTATATTATAACATTATCATGGCATTAGGGTTTCCACATTCCTTAGTATCCCTACATTAGGGCTTCATTCATAAATTCATACAAGCTCATGGTGTGTTATCAAAATCTATGCTATTGATTTATCCAAAGAACGTATTCATCATCATGATTTTTGGATGAGGCATTCATTGTCATGTATTTCATCATTATACTAGACTCCCAACATGTTTTAGTTTTCCCCCAAATTACATCAGTCATCAATAATAGTGTTCTATATGAAAAACCACTAGAGGGGGGTGAATAGGGTTTTATGATAATTTCAAAAATTATTTAACTCAAACAACCAACCACAATGATATTGGACAAGGGGACAAGGATTTAGAGTGGTTCCAACCTTAGCAAATACTAAGGCCGTCAATCCACTACCCAGTTTCTTACCCAACCGGGATTTTGAAAGAATTGAATTTTATTACCTCACAAGGACTTTACATAAAATTACAATTCTTTCACCAAACCCTTCGAACAACCTTCACCTAGAAGTAGTTGCACCAACCTTGAAGCATCCTTCTTGAAGTAACTTCAAGCTCCCCCTTGAAGTAGCCTTCCTCTTGAAGTAGCTTCCAGTTGCAACAACCTTCTTGAAGTAGTCTGAAGTCCACCTTCTCCACCGAGAAGAACCTTCTCCAATCCACAGCCTCCACCCCTAGGAGTAGCAAGGAGAATACAAAGGATAAAAGGAACAAGAAGGAAAAATAGAAATTACAATACCACTTTGCAGCTCAAGGCTTGATTTCCTATATCAAGCGTTTTGATCTCCTAACCAATGTATATAGAACTGTAATAGTTGTGGATAGGAGATTCTAGCCTATAGGACACAAAATTGGAGCAAGGAGAAGAATAGCCAATGCAAGTGTTGCTCAATTTCTCAAAACAGATTGACAATTGCAAGTGTAAGCTCAAGTGTATCACAAGTGTAGATTGGTGACTTTAGGTGTCCTAAGGCATGTCCTATTTATAGGAATGATCTACAAGTGCTTAAGGATGTTCTAGACACTTTCTAGGGGGTTCTAAGTGCTTAACTAGCCGTTAGGTACACTTTAGTTGCTTTAGCAACAACTAGTTAATTAATTCTGAAAGTTGTTGTCAGAACTCATCTCGGTCGAGGAATTGTCGACCGAGAGTCCTACTCAGTCGAGGGTTTGTCGACCGACAGACTCTCTGGAGCAAGTGTTTGCAACGTTCATCTCCAACTGCCAACTACCTTGTCATCTGTGTCTAACAGCTACTTGGGTCTTTCTCGGTCGAGAAGTTTGTCGACCGAGAGTGTCTCGGTCGAGGATTTTGTCGACTGAGATTGACCCTGTTTCAATGTTTCAATTAAAATTTTGTGTGTGTATGAGTGTGCATATGTGAGACTATTGAAGGGGATGACCTATCTAAGTGTAGTGATTAGTTAGGGAAGATCTAACGCTTGATTTACATGATGTGTAAGTACTTGTACATTATATGTTTGTACAAGTTTTACAATTGATTACATTCATGAAATAACAATAATTCAAGCATATAGAATTCCCAAATCTTTTGCCATCCACCTTATTCCTACAACACTCAAGTAGCACATTAGATCAACAAGAATGAAATGTTTGTCATCATCAAAACAAAGGGATTATACTAATGCCAATTTAGCCAACAATCTCCCCCTTTTTGAAGATGACAAACATTTCCTAAATATAAAATAAGGAAATATAAATCATGTGAGTTTCATACCTGAATTTTACCTTTTGTAGCCATCTTTGTTTTGCAAGTAAATGCTGGCCGAGATATTATGAAACTTATTTTGATTTTATGTTTGTGATTTTATATTATTTCTCCCCCTTTGTCATTTCAAAAAGATATCCAATATAATCATTTAGTATGACTTTGTGTTTTTCTTTCTAAATTTTATGCTTTGCCCCCCCTTAAAGAGATATCCAATTAAAATCAAGGAAAAACTATTTTATTGTCAAATTTAGCCACAATTTGTTTCTCAATCATTTGCAAAGGATGTTAAGACTTGAAATGATATGAGTTCTTTCTAAGTTTATGTAATATATGTATTGATTTCTCACCCATTTTACAAGGGTTGTTAGGCCCTGAAAATGATATAAGAATCCTTTAAGCTTAGAGTACATGAAAAGTGGCTCTAACCAAATGCACGTGATATTAAGCCCTGATTTGCTTAGAGAATTCCATTATATCACATTCATGAAATTAGTAGATTCCTTTATTTTCATAACCAAGATTAAAAATACTAAGGTCAAAACAAGCTTCAACGGATGTTCACAATGTTTTTGTAAGCTTCTTCATCAAGTAATCAAATTTGTTTTTGTGAGCTCCCCCTTAATCTTAAAGCTTCTAAGGTCACAAATGATTTTTAAAATTTTATTTTGACCTTTATCAAAAGTATATTTTGAGTCAAGATACTAAGATTAAATACAATAAAATGATGTACCAATAAGCATTTTGTCAAGCTTATTTTAGGTCGACCTTGACTACGACCATAGCGCCCCTTGGTCAAACTTGATTTCAACCAAGAGGCAATTTCTACAGATTTTCAAATTAAAATGCATTTGTGCCATTAAATTTTACTATTTATACAGAATAGAATCTTCATATAAGCAAAATGACGATGATCAAGAATATTATCCATCCATGGTTTGTATATAGGGAGTAAAGATTTATTTTAAACAAACCAATGAAACATAATGAGCATGGTACAATGATTTTGATAGAATAGTAGAAGCATTCATTATAATGATAATTTCATGAAATACAATGATTATGATCATTTACACTAAATATCCATACACATGGTTTCTATATTGATACACCAAGAAATACTGTAGGAAAAACCATGTGAATAATGATAAAACACTAATTTCTTTTGATTAAACTAATCATGATTTTCAGTTTTAAATCATTTAGAGGATAAGCCAAAATAATCTCATTTAGGTTTTTTTTTTAAGATGGTCTCCAAGATTTCTTCTTGTTTTGCATGTAAAATCAGTCATTAATAACAAATTGATAGGAATTAGATTAATTAAAAACATATTCAGCAGGTTTATTTGCAGACTGGAAATCAATAACCTTCTCGGTCGACGATTTCCCGACCGACAGTTCTCTCGATCGACAGTGTCTCGACCGAGAAAGGTTCTGTACTGTTTCAGAACTGTTTTCAGTAATTGTTTCCATGTGAAACAAAGGTCATTTTCAATTTAATTATGCAATTTGAAAATTTAGCTTGGTTGAGATAGAGCATATGAATATCAAAGTAATATTTAGATCAAATCTCAACTAATTATACCTAAATCTTTAAGTTTTGAGAACCTTAATTAAAAAAAATTTGTAAGGATGTGTGTTTGCAGTTTATTAAAAAAAATGTAGTCTCAAGTTTAGAGGTTTGAATTACTTGAGTCAATCTTATTGTATTAAGTTGAGATAGACTTATAGATATACAACTAAAGTCTTTGGTCATATGTCAACTTAATCTTATTCATCTAGTTTGGGGTTTTTGGAACCCATACTAACTCGACATCCTTTTTTTTGTAAGGACATGAAAAAGAATAGTGTCCAAGGCGTAAACAGTAATGACAACATATAGAATCAACCTCATATCTCTTTCTATGATTTTTTTCTAGGTTTTTCTTGGGTACATATGTATTTGTGCCTTTAGGTACATAAATAGGTTGATTTTCAAGTGTTTGTGTCTTTCTCCAACTAGGTTTTTGATAAGCTTTTCCTTTAGGGTTATAACCTAGTCCTCTTCTTCCAATTTGATGATAACAACTATTTAAAATTTTATCAAGGGTATCATTGTTACTCAAACTATTAACTTTGTGTTGCAACTTAACAATCTCATCCATTCTTTTGTTTATGTCTAATTTTGCTTGATCTAGATTAGATAACAAGGAATCTCTTTCTTTCACAATAGAATCATAATCTGGATGCGTACACAAAATGGGTTGTTTTTTAAGATCATTTACTTGAGTTTGCATGTTTATCTTTTCTAAAGAACGGAGATTGCAATCTGCTTCTATTGATTTTAGCTTGATATTGTGATCTTCAATGACCTTTTTAAGATGTTCATTTTCAGATGTAAGAGCGAGAAGTTTAGCATGTAACTCATTATTTTCTTTATTTGATTTCTTTAATTTCTTTTTGCACTCGATATATTTTTCATGCGTTTCTTGAAGACTAGCAATTAAATCTTCTTTAGGTAAATCGAAAAGACTTACCTCTTCTTCTTTTCACTTGTTGTAGCAATAAGACAATTTTTGTGGACCTCTTCCTTCTTTTCTCTCCATGGGCAACGAATTGTTGTGTGGCTTGTTCCTAAGCACCAATTGCAACTTGTTGAATGTTGGTCCAAGCTACTCCTTTGCTTGCGGTTGTAGGCACCACCGCCCTTCATTCTTCAAGACTCGATTAGAGCTCCTTGAAGCCTGCTCTGATACCAATTGAAAAACAACTAGAGGGGGGGTGAATAGGGTTTTATGATAATTTCAAAAATTATTTAACTCAAACAACCAACCACAATGATATTGGACAAGGGGACAAGGATTTAGAGTGGTTCCAACCTTAGCAAATACTAAGGCCGTCAATCCACTTCCCGGTTGCTTACATAGTTGGGATTTTTAAAGAATTAAATTTTATTACCTCACAAGGACTTTACATAAATTTACAATTCTTTCACCAAACCCTTCAAACAACCTTCACCTAGAAGTAGTTGCACCAACCTTGAGCAGCCTTCTTGAAGTAACTTCAAGCTCCCCCTTGAAGTAGCCTTCCTCTTGAAGTAGCTTCCCGTTGCAACAACCTTCTTGAAGTAGTCTGAAGTCCACCTTCTCCACCGAGAAGAACCTTCTCCAATCCACAGCCTCCAACCCTAGGAGTAGCAAGGAGAATACAAAGGATAAAAGGAACAAGAAGGAAAAATAGAAATTACAATACCACTTTGCAGCTCAAGGCTTGATTTCCTATATCAAGCGTTTTGATCTCCTAACCAATGTATATAGAAGTGTAATAGATGTGGATAGGAGATGCTAGCCTATAGGACACGAAATTGGAGCAAGGAGAAGAATAGCCAATGCAAGTGTAGCTCAATTTCTCAAAACAGATTGACA
>OY856415.1:9835000-9855000 GCA_963693085.1 Alisma plantago-aquatica
TTCTTGTCCATCAAAATTCGTATATGCATAAGGTGATCCTATGGGTATTTTTTCTAAGTAGGGTATCATTCCTTGTTGAATAAATGAAGCCCCTGCCCCTGAATCTATTAATATTGTAGTCATATTCCATTCTTGTCCATTGAAATATTTTCCATATAATTTATAATTTCTAGCATTTCTATTGTCTGCTAAAATTCTTAAACTTGTCGTTCTTGGCAAATTTCTTAATATTGGTCGTAATCTTCCGTTATATCTATCTGTGCTTGCTCTAGCTTCTTCTATTCTATCTCCATTTGTTAATTGTAATTGATTTCCCTCATATCGTAATCTTCTTGGGATTTTATTATCTGTTACTAGGGGTTTTTCTGAAACATCTATGTTTATGTTTTCTGGTATATCTATTTCAGATATTATATCTGGCTTAGTAATTTTTCCTATGTCTTTAAATATATTAGGAAGCATTATAATATCTTTATCTTCAAATTTTTCAGAGTGATGTGTATTACTAAGAGCATAGCTTATTATATATGTTATCGAATAAGGAATAGATCCTTTTTTCATAAATTCTGTTCTTTGAAAATCCTGTATTAAACTTAAGGTTTTGTTTATATTATTATCTCTAATATTTACACTTATCTTTGGATAAATATTAAATATTAGTTTCTGATGACTAAGATTTCCTTGTAATATTCCTAACGTAGCATCTCTTCTATCATTAATCCTATTATCCATTAATACCATATTTATAGGTGAATCTATTCCTTCTCTAAAAGTTGCTTTGATCATCATTTGAATGGCTCCTATGTGAATCCATCCTATTTTAGATCTATCTTTTATTTTTTCCATTTTCCTCATTAAGTCCTCCTTTCGTAGTAAAGGTATATTTATTCTATTTCTAGTATATTCTATTTGCATAGGCATTTCTCTATTAGTTATTCCATAATAAAAAATATGTTTTCTTTGGGTAATTTTCTCAAAAATTGATGTTTTAAATCCATCAGAATTTTCTAATCTTAATTCGGTGTTTCTTATCCTATTAAATAATTTTCTATCTATTAATACTTCTTGCAAGAAATTTCCTGCTTCTTCCTGATATTCTTCTATTATTTCTTCCTCAGTCTGATTCTGTGTCTGAGAAATAATAGATTGATCCATCGGATTGCTCATCATCAGTTGTTTGGACAAATTCTTGAATATTTTCGATCTCAGAAAGTTCTTCTTCTATAATTTCCTCGAATTGCTTTTGATTAATCTTCTTAGATCCTCTTTTTGGACATTCATTAGCATAATGTCCTATTTCTTGACATATAAAACATTTACATTCTTTTGGTTTCTTTTTATTATAATTTTTCTTTCTTCTGTAATATTTTTGTTTGGGTTTAGGTTTAAATCCAAACCTTTTCCTTTTCTTGAATTTATATTTGTTTCTTCTATTGTACCTCATTGGTTCACATCCTATGGTTATTGGATGAGTTAATTGGGAACAACAAAGTCCTTGTTTTACTACTTTATTTGTTTTTCTACTTAGTGTGGCTTCTGCACACCATTCTTCTAATTTCATTCTTAAAAATTCTATTCGTCCTCCTAATGTATCTGCTCTTTGTCCGATGTATTGGGGATATAATTGCATCGCTTTAAATCCCCATGGGTCGGGTACCTTGGTATAAAATAAATTTAATAAACTCTTGTTGGTAACATTTTCTTTATCCGTTCTGTCATATATTTTATAAAAATATTCCTGAAATTTACATATATATTCATCAATTCGGCACATATCACAGAGTTTTAAGTTATATAATAAAAAGATAAATCTCTGTTTTTCTTTTTCTTTTTCTGTGTCTTTATTTACATTCCACGTTTCTCCTAAAAATTCTCTTCTTAATTCGTTTTCATAGTTGTTTACTACTTGAGCTAATGTGGTTGCTGTTCCTTTTACTGCTTCTTTATCGTTGTCAGTTAATCCTTTCCACCAATCTGCTACGATTCCTTGGAAGGTTAAATGACAAAATCTTGATGCTGTTTCAATATCATAACTTTGTGATGTAACTGATAAATAAGTGGCTTTTGCCCATCTTGTTATGGCTTCATCTATATTTCTTACACAATTTAAATTTAAATAAATTCCGTTAGCACTAATATATTCTTGATTCATATAATCAACTGGGGTTTCTATAGCAATATTACTTGGTCTTCTATCAGATGCCCAATTTATTCCTTCGTATCTATTTCTATCAGTAGGTTTTCTTCTAAAGCTAGGATCTGACCAGTATCTCGCCCCTGGTTGTTCTGGTGTTTCATTTCTACTGCCTTGTCCGCTAGGGACAGTTGTAGGAATAGGCATGGTTACTTGGCTTCCAGAACTTTCTCCCTGTAGTGGTTTCATGTTTACCGTTCTAACTTTTTCCGTTAATCTTACTATTTCTTGACTTAGACTGTCTAATTCTTCTGCTTCGGCTTCTAAGTATCTATTTTCTAATTGTTCGATTTTAAAGTCGTCTGTTTCTTCTATCTGAAGAGGACATAAACTTATTTCGTTTCCACTTGTTTGGAATAAGTTTATTTTTGATAAACATTCGTTATTTCGTTTTTCATACAAATATTCCATTGTTCTTTGTAATTCCACTATCATTTCTTGGATCTTCTGAAAGTTCTTTGAATGGTTTTCATGAACCTGTACTTCTAGTTTCTTGTACATATTATTCAATATTAACTTCAAATTCTAGATCTAAAGCTTCGTATATGTTATTATCTTCTAAATCGTTAAATTCATTCTGCAAAATTTTATTTTTGAGTTTTGAATCGTTACATGGCTCTGATACCACTTCGTTGGTGCAGAAATTTTTGATTCTATTATCATGCTTTGAAAACATACTCGAACTGCCCTTATGGGTGTTGTATGCTTTCTCAGCTTTATCATTTTGTTTATAATTATTACATTTTTTAGATCGGATTCTTAATGCATTCTTCTTTGTACTACGAGGTTTTCGCATAATTAAATTCATAGTGTAAGAAACTAGCATCCAGAAAGAAGACGATAACACTCTGAGTATCATAGATAGCAAGATAATCTGTATACCTGTGTTGCCCACCTCGCTTCCTCTTATCTTCAATCGCCAGCCGATCTTCTCTTAACGATTTCTAAGAGAAGTACTCCTTAGACTTTCGACGTTCCAGATCTCAGACTCTTCATCATCCTATAGCCTTCATGTCCCCGTGTTCTTATGCACTTCTTTGCTTGGTCGGACTTCTGGACGATGGCCTCCGGGATGAAAAAAGGAGAGATATCTCTCGACTAATGAAGATAGAAGAACTGGGGGTGTAACGGGTTACACACTATCTTTCCTATTCTATGATAGTACAAGGATTATGATCTTCAAGCTGGAGCTTGTTTCCTACACTTGTGGAATTAGCACGCAAGAATCATCTCAAGAACTTGAAATGGAATCTGGAATAGAATTAGGAAAGCGAGCCTCTGCTCTTTTATTGCAGGACCTAATTTACATACATAGCTACCCTTTGGGACTCACTCCAACCACGAGTGTCCCTACTACTATCCCTCGAGAGTTTATATAGAGACTCTCTTGGTTACATTACATTGATGCTTCTCTTTTTCTTTACATGGTTGTCGAACACTTGTCTGGTGGCGAGCGTTCTTCTTTTTGAAATCTTTCTCCAACGTACATCTGTCCGGTGGAGGATTCTTTGTCGTTCTTTGCTTTTTGCAAGTGTCTTCTTACGTCATTGATGACGTGTCTTCTTCTAGAATGCTTTTTATCGGCTTGTGCTGCTATGGCTGTCTCTTTCCATCTTATCTTGACATGCGGGACATATTTTCCCTTCATGTCTTCTGAGTTGGCAAAATATCTGCTGACATCTGTCGCTTGATTTGATTTGTCCGGTTTCTATTCTTTTTAGAAACCTTTCTAAATTGATTTTTGTGGATGTATTAGTTCTTCTCGTATTGGATAGAATAATTGTGTTATCTGAAGCTTTATGAAGCCAACTTCGATTTTCATTAATTAATTTTTCCAATACTTGGCAAAGGACTTTTAATCCTAATGCCCTTCTAGTTTCAACAAATTCCTTGTTAACCTTGTTCTCTTCAAATTCTTTTCTGTAATCTGCATCAATCTCTTTGACGTATTCTGGGGAAGAGACCCCAATTTGAATGCAGTGTATTGGACTGAATTTCTTTAATTTTTCCCAGTCCTCCGATGCTGAGAAAATCTTGATATAAATGTCACTAGTAGGTTTTACTAGTGGACTATTGCTTTTAAATTCTCTAATTGCTCTGGCAATATCTTGGGGTAGTCCTTGTATTTCCCCAAGGTCTTGGCTTAAATATATTAAATTTGCAGCTCCGATTCTGAAACAGTCTCTGATGATTCTTGGATCAGCTCCTTTGTCAAAGTTAATCCTGGGATATATTCCCGTATGATCTGGAACACATGTTTCTGTCGTTTTGAGATTGTAAACAATCTCTAATAAAGTTCTATATTCATTTTCATTTTTTGCTAAAAATTCTGCAAGACTCAATTGCAGGTCATACTCCTGCTCATTCTGAGATACCCTGAATTTAAATATCCTTTCGGGCATCAATTTTATATTTTCCGCTTTATTGCGGGATTCTTTCTCCGAAGAGATCATATTCTCCGCTGTTAGGCGGGAACTATTTTCTGAAGAAATAGCAGTTTGAAAACTGCTTCTTGCCACTTGGCTACTTTCTTTCTCTGAGGAGATAGTATTCTCAGCTGTAAAGCTGGTCTTAGCAGTTTTAAAGCTGCTTTCTTTTGCCGTCAGGCTTGTATTTTCATTATTTTTTCTGACAGAATCAGAAATCTGGAGAGATATGTCTATCGGCCTTTTACCTGTCATTTTATCCGTCCTTGTTTCTGATCCTTTTTGTTTAATCTCCCTTCTGAAACAGTTTAAATCTGCAATTATTCCTGCAATGTCTTGTTTACTTTCTTCTATGTTATCAATAATTTTATCTTGCTTTTGGATCATCTCTACTAATTCTACGTAATTTTCTTGTAACAAATTGCAATTTCGTTGTAGTCGATCTTCCAATTCTGCAAGTTTTTTGTCAACCTGCTCCATTGTATTCTCTTGATAAAAAATCTGCAAGAACGTTAGTTTCTCCTTTAATAATTTCTATATCAAAAATATATTCTGCAAAGAATGTTTGCCATCTACTTAGTCTTTTATATTCTGGCGTGGATGGTAAATTATTTTTAATAAAAGCTTTTACCTGCGTATTATCAACTCTTACTAGGAATTTTTTAGGTAATAAAAAATAGGAAAACTTTTTAATTCCCTTTTTTAATGCTAATAATTCTTTTTCGTTTGAGTGATATCTTTTATTTTGGGGAGCAGTCTTAAAAAAGAAAGATGAACAAAAAGAAAAAATATGCAGATATACATCTGGAACATTTACAGATACAGAAAAAAGATATCACTCAAACGAAAAAGAATTATTAGCATTAAAAAAGGGAATTAAAAAGTTTTCCTATTTTTTATTACCTAAAAAATTCCTAGTAAGAGTTGATAATACGCAGGTAAAAGCTTTTATTAAAAATAATTTACCATCCACGCCAGAATATAAAAGACTAAGTAGATGGCAAACATTCTTTGCAGAATATATTTTTGATATAGAAATTATTAAAGGAGAAACTAACGTTCTTGCAGATTTTTTATCAAGAGAATACAATGGAGCAGGTTGACAAAAAACTTGCAGAATTGGAAGATCGACTACAACGAAATTGCAATTTGTTACAAGAAAATTACGTAGAATTAGTAGAGATGATCCAAAAGCAAGATAAAATTATTGATAACATAGAAGAAAGTAAACAAGACATTGCAGGAATAATTGCAGATTTAAACTGTTTCAGAAGGGAGATTAAACAAAAAGGATCAGAAACAAGGACGGATAAAATGACAGGTAAAAGGCCGATAGACATATCTCTCCAGATTTCTGATTCTGTCAGAAAAAATAATGAAAATACAAGCCTGACGGCAAAAGAAAGCAGCTTTAAAACTGCTAAGACCAGCTTTACAGCTGAGAATACTATCTCCTCAGAGAAAGAAAGTAGCCAAGTGGCAAGAAGCAGTTTTCAAACTGCTATTTCTTCAGAAAATAGTTCCCGCCTAACAGCGGAGAATATGATCTCTTCGGAGAAAGAATCCCGCAATAAAGCGGAAAATATAAAATTGATGCCCGAAAGGATATTTAAATTCAGGGTATCTCAGAATGAGCAGGAGTATGACCTGCAATTGAGTCTTGCAGAATTTTTAGCAAAAAATGAAAATGAATATAGAACTTTATTAGAGATTGTTTACAATCTCAAAACGACAGAAACATGTGTTCCAGATCATACGGGAATATATCCCAGGATTAACTTTGACAAAGGAGCTGATCCAAGAATCATCAGAGACTGTTTCAGAATCGGAGCTGCAAATTTAATATATTTAAGCCAAGACCTTGGGGAAATACAAGGACTACCCCAAGATATTGCCAGAGCAATTAGAGAATTTAAAAGCAATAGTCCACTAGTAAAACCTACTAGTGACATTTATATCAAGATTTTCTCAGCATCGGAGGACTGGGAAAAATTAAAGAAATTCAGTCCAATACACTGCATTCAAATTGGGGTCTCTTCCCCAGAATACGTCAAAGAGATTGATGCAGATTACAGAAAAGAATTTGAAGAGAACAAGGTTAACAAGGAATTTGTTGAAACTAGAAGGGCATTAGGATTAAAAGTCCTTTGCCAAGTATTGGAAAAATTAATTAATGAAAATCGAAGTTGGCTTCATAAAGCTTCAGATAACACAATTATTCTATCCAATACGAGAAGAACTAATACATCCACAAAAATCAATTTAGAAAGGTTTCTAAAAAGAATAGAAACCGGACAAATCAAATCAAGCGACAGATGTCAGCAGATATTTTGCCAACTCAGAAGACATGAAGGGAAAATATGTCCCGCATGTCAAGATAAGATGGAAAGAGACAGCCATAGCAGCACAAGCCGATAAAAAGCATTCTAGAAGAAGACACGTCATCAATGACGTAAGAAGACACTTGCAAAAAGCAAAGAACGACAAAGAATCCTCCACCGGACAGATGTACGTTGGAGAAAGATTTCAAAAAGAAGAACGCTCGCCACCAGACAAGTGTTCGACAACCATGTAAAGAAAAAGAGAAGCATCAATGTAATGTAACCAAGAGAGTCTCTATATAAACTCTCGAGGGATAGTAGTAGGGACACTCGTGGTTGGAGTGAGTCCCAAAGGGTAGCTATGTATGTAAATTAGGTCCTGCAATAAAAGAGCAGAGGCTCGCTTTCCTAATTCTATTCCAGATTCCATTTCAAGTTCTTGAGATGATTCTTGCGTGCTAATTCCACAAGTGTAGGAAACAAGCTCCAGCTTGAAGATCATAATCCTTGTACTATCATAGAATAGGAAAGATAGTGTGTAACCCGTTACACCCCCAGTTCTTCTATCTTCATTAGTCGAGAGATATCTCTCCTTTTTTCATCCCGGAGGCCATCGTCCAGAAGTCCGACCAAGCAAAGAAGTGCATAAGAACACGGGGACATGAAGGCTATAGGATGATGAAGAGTCTGAGATCTGGAACGTCGAAAGTCTAAGGAGTACTTCTCTTAGAAATCGTTAAGAGAAGATCGGCTGGCGATTGAAGATAAGAGGAAGCGAGGTGGGCAACACAGGTATACAGATTATCTTGCTATCTATGATACTCAGAGTGTTATCGTCTTCTTTCTGGATGCTAGTTTCTTACACTATGAATTTAATTATGCGAAAACCTCGTAGTACAAAGAAGAATGCATTAAGAATCCGATCTAAAAAATGTAATAATTATAAACAAAATGATAAAGCTGAGAAAGCATACAACACCCATAAGGGCAGTTCGAGTATGTTTTCAAAGCATGATAATAGAATCAAAAATTTCTGCACCAAATAAATTAGGTCCTGCAATAAAAGAGCAGAGGCTCGCTTTCCTAATTCTATTCCAGATTCCATTTCAAGTTCTTGAGATGATTCTTGCGTGCTAATTCCACAAGTGTAGGAAACAAGCTCCAGCTTGAAGATCATAATCCTTGTACTATCATAGAATAGGAAAGATAGTGTGTAACCCGTTACACCCCCAGTTCTTCTATCTTCATTAGTCGAGAGATATCTCTCCTTTTTTCATCCCGGAGGCCATCGTCCAGAAGTCCGACCAAGCAAAGAAGTGCATAAGAACACGGGGACATGAAGGCTATAGGATGATGAAGAGTCTGAGATCTGGAACGTCGAAAGTCTAAGGAGTACTTCTCTTAGAAATCGTTAAGAGAAGATCGGCTGGCGATTGAAGATAAGAGGAAGCGAGGTGGGCAACACAGGTATACAGATTATCTTGCTATCTATGATACTCAGAGTGTTATCGTCTTCTTTCTGGATGCTAGTTTCTTACACTATGAATTTAATTATGCGAAAACCTCGTAGTACAAAGAAGAATGCATTAAGAATCCGATCTAAAAAATGTAATAATTATAAACAAAATGATAAAGCTGAGAAAGCATACAACACCCATAAGGGCAGTTCGAGTATGTTTTCAAAGCATGATAATAGAATCAAAAATTTCTGCACCAACGAAGTGGTATCAGAGCCATGTAACGATTCAAAACTCAAAAATAAAATTTTGCAGAATGAATTTAACGATTTAGAAGATAATAACATATACGAAGCTTTAGATCTAGAATTTGAAGTTAATATTGAATAATATGTACAAGAAACTAGAAGTACAGGTTCATGAAAACCATTCAAAGAACTTTCAGAAGATCCAAGAAATGATAGTGGAATTACAAAGAACAATGGAATATTTGTATGAAAAACGAAATAACGAATGTTTATCAAAAATAAACTTATTCCAAACAAGTGGAAACGAAATATATATATATATATATATATATATATATATATATATATATATATTGCTATAGAAACCCCAGTTGATTATATGAATCAAGAATATATTAGTGCTAACGGAATTTATTTAAATTTAAATTGTGTAAGAAATATAGATGAAGCCATAACAAGATGGGCAAAAGCCACTTATTTATCAGTTACATCACAAAGTTATGATATTGAAACAGCATCAAGATTTTGTCATTTAACCTTCCAAGGAATTGTAGCAGATTGGTGGAAAGGATTAACTGACAACGATAAAGAAGCAGTAAAAGGAACAGCAACCACATTAGCTCAAGTAGTAAACAACTATGAAAACGAATTAAGAAGAGAATTTTTAGGAGAAACGTGGAATGTAAATAAAGACACAGAAAAAGAAAAAGAAAAACAGAGATTTATCTTTTTATTATATAACTTAAAACTCTGTGATATGTGCCGAATTGATGAATATATATGTAAATTTCAGGAATATTTTTATAAAATATATGACAGAACGGATAAAGAAAATGTTACCAACAAGAGTTTATTAAATTTATTTTATACCAAGGTACCCGACCCATGGGGATTTAAAGCGATGCAATTATATCCCCAATACATCGGACAAAGAGCAGATACATTAGGAGGACGAATAGAATTTTTAAGAATGAAATTAGAAGAATGGTGTGCAGAAGCCACACTAAGTAGAAAAACAAATAAAGTAGTAAAACAAGGACTTTGTTGTTCCCAATTAACTCATCCAATAACCATAGGATGTGAACCAATGAGGTACAATAGAAGAAACAAATATAAATTCAAGAAAAGGAAAAGGTTTGGATTTAAACCTAAACCCAAACAAAAATATTACAGAAGAAAGAAAAATTATAATAAAAAGAAACCAAAAGAATGTAAATGTTTTATATGTCAAGAAATAGGACATTATGCTAATGAATGTCCAAAAAGAGGATCTAAGAAGATTAATCAAAAGCAATTCGAGGAAATTATAGAAGAAGAACTTTCTGAGATCGAAAATATTCAAGAATTTGTCCAAACAACTGATGATGAGCAATCCGATGGATCAATCTATTATTTCTCAGACACAGAATCAGACTGAGGAAGAAATAATAGAAGAATATCAGGAAGAAGCAGGAAATTTCTTGCAAGAAGTATTAATAGATAGAAAATTATTTAATAGGATAAGAAACACCGAATTAAGATTAGAAAATTCTGATGGATTTAAAACATCAATTTTTGAGAAAATTACCCAAAGAAAACATATTTTTTATTATGGAATAACTAATAGAGAAATGCCTATGCAAATAGAATATACTAGAAATAGAATAAATATACCTTTACTACGAAAGGAGGACTTAATGAGGAAAATGGAAAAAATAAAAGATAGATCTAAAATAGGATGGATTCACATAGGAGCCATTCAAATGATGATCAAAGCAACTTTTAGAGAAGGAATAGATTCACCTATAAATATGGTATTAATGGATAATAGGATTAATGATAGAAGAGATGCTACGTTAGGAATATTACAAGGAAATCTTAGTCATCAGAAACTAATATTTAATATTTATCCAAGGATAAGTGTAAATATTAGAGATAATAATATAAACAAAACCTTAAGTTTAATACAGGATTTTCAAAGAACAGAATTTATGAAAAAAGGATCTATTCCTTATTCGATAACATATATAATAAGCTATGCTCTTAGTAATACACATCACTCTGAAAAATTTGAAGATAAAGATATTATAATGCTTCCTAATATATTTAAAGACATAGGAAAAATTACTAAGCCAGATATAATATCTGAAATAGATATACCAGAAAACATAAACATAGATGTTTCAGAAAAACCCCTAGTAACAGATAATAAAATCCCAAGAAGATTACGATATGAGGGAAATCAATTACAATTAACAAATGGAGATAGAATAGAAGAAGCTAGAGCAAGCACAGATAGATATAACGGAAGATTACGACCAATATTAAGAAATTTGCCAAGAACGACAAGTTTAAGAATTTTAGCAGACAATAGAAATGCTAGAAATTATAAATTATATGGAAAATATTTCAATGGACAAGAATGGAATATGACTACAATATTAATAGATTCAGGGGCAGGGGCTTCATTTATTCAACAAGGAATGATACCCTACTTAGAAAAAATACCCATAGGATCACCTTATGCATATACGAATTTTGATGGACAAGAATATGAAATGGACACACATCAGGCCATTGTTCCAATTGAAATACAAGATATAAAAATTGATATTACGCTATATGTACAATCAGATAGTCGTAATGACGACATAGAAATTATACTAGGAATGAGTGCATTACAACAAATGGAACCATTTTCACTACAAAGGGAAGGACTATATTTTACACATAATAACCAAGAATATTTTTGGAAGAAAGACAATGACTAGTATATATAGTGTCTACATAGTAGCAGGAATTATATATGAGGAATATAAAACAGAATATTTTCATGCATTCATAGACACAGGAGCAGGAACTTGCATTGCGCGAAGACAATGTTTTCCTGAAGAATATATCACAACACTACCTACGTTATATGGAAAAGATTTTACGGGAAAAAGACATGAATTAACTCATGGAGTTAAAAAACCTAAAATCATTTTAGGAAATTATATAATTACATGTCCACCATTTTATACCCCTGAATATGCACAACAAGATATATTATTAGGAAATAACTTCACACAAAAATTTAGATTATATATACAACATCAAAATTATATTCAGTTATTAACACCCTGTGACCATTGGATTACAGTAAAAAGAATACAAAAAGCATATAAAAGAAACAAATTTAATTTTCGCAGCAAACGTGGTGATTATATTACAAATAAAAAACAACCAATAACAGGGAGAATCATTGCACAACTCAATATACAAGATATTGAGGCATTATTTGAAAAGAACTATAGTGATAATCCATTAGCCCTTTGGAATATCAGTCAAGAATGGGCTACAATCGAACTAATTGATGAAAATAAAATAATCAGAGTAAAACCCATGAGATATAATCCTGTTGATATTGAGGAATTCCGTACCCAATTACAAGAATTAGAAACATCACAACTAATACAAAAATCAAAAAGCCCACATTCTAGCCCAGCATTCATGGTAAGAAACCATGCAGAAATAAAAAGAGGAAAAGCTAGAATGGTAGTAAATTATAAGCAACTAAATCAATATACCAAGTTTGATGGATATTTTCTTCCACATAAAGAAACCTTAATAAATATGACAAGAGGAAAAAATATTTATTCAAAATTTGACTGTAAATCAGGATTTTACCAAATACGATTAGATGAAAAAAGTATACCATTAACGGCATTTAGCACTCCACAAGGACATTATGAATGGACGGTAATGCCCTTTGGATTAAAAAATGCTCCACAGATATATCAAAGAAGAATGGATAAGGTATTTGAACCATATAACTCTTTTTGTCTAGTATATGTTGATGACATTTTAATAGCCAGTAAAAATGAGGAAGAACATTATAAACATTTACAAATATTTTCCCTTCTTTGTCAAAAGACAGGAATAGTATTATCTAAGAAGAAAACAGAAATTTGTAAATCTAAAATAGAATTCTTAGGACTAAAATTAGACTCAAGTGGAATAGAATTACAGGAACATATTGTAGAAAAAATTGTTAAGTTTCCAGATAAAATAGAAGACAAAAAACAATTACAAAGATTTTTGGGATGTTTAAATTACGCTGAACAATTCATAGAAAACTTGGCAAAATTAAGGAATCCCTTACAAAAACTATTAAAGAAAAATACTATTTTTCTTATGACAGAAGAACTCATAAATCATGTTAGATTTATAAAAGAAAAATGTAAAAATTTACCAAGATTAGATCTTCCTTTAGAAAATGACGAATTAATAATAGAAACCGATGCCTCAGAAGAATTTTGGGGAGCAGTCTTAAAAAAGAAAGATGAACAAAAAGAAAAAATATGCAGATATACATCTGGAACATTTACAGATACAGAAAAAAGATATCACTCAAACGAAAAAGAATTATTAGCATTAAAAAAGGGAATTAAAAAGTTTTCCTATTTTTTATTACCTAAAAAATTCCTAGTAAGAGTTGATAATACGCAGGTAAAAGCTTTTATTAAAAATAATTTACCATCCACGCCAGAATATAAAAGACTAAGTAGATGGCAAACATTCTTTGCAGAATATATTTTTGATATAGAAATTATTAAAGGAGAAACTAACGTTCTTGCAGATTTTTTATCAAGAGAATACAATGGAGCAGGTTGACAAAAAACTTGCAGAATTGGAAGATCGACTACAACGAAATTGCAATTTGTTACAAGAAAATTACGTAGAATTAGTAGAGATGATCCAAAAGCAAGATAAAATTATTGATAACATAGAAGAAAGTAAACAAGACATTGCAGGAATAATTGCAGATTTAAACTGTTTCAGAAGGGAGATTAAACAAAAAGGATCAGAAACAAGGACGGATAAAATGACAGGTAAAAGGCCGATAGACATATCTCTCCAGATTTCTGATTCTGTCAGAAAAAATAATGAAAATACAAGCCTGACGGCAAAAGAAAGCAGCTTTAAAACTGCTAAGACCAGCTTTACAGCTGAGAATACTATCTCCTCAGAGAAAGAAAGTAGCCAAGTGGCAAGAAGCAGTTTTCAAACTGCTATTTCTTCAGAAAATAGTTCCCGCCTAACAGCGGAGAATATGATCTCTTCGGAGAAAGAATCCCGCAATAAAGCGGAAAATATAAAATTGATGCCCGAAAGGATATTTAAATTCAGGGTATCTCAGAATGAGCAGGAGTATGACCTGCAATTGAGTCTTGCAGAATTTTTAGCAAAAAATGAAAATGAATATAGAACTTTATTAGAGATTGTTTACAATCTCAAAACGACAGAAACATGTGTTCCAGATCATACGGGAATATATCCCAGGATTAACTTTGACAAAGGAGCTGATCCAAGAATCATCAGAGACTGTTTCAGAATCGGAGCTGCAAATTTAATATATTTAAGCCAAGACCTTGGGGAAATACAAGGACTACCCCAAGATATTGCCAGAGCAATTAGAGAATTTAAAAGCAATAGTCCACTAGTAAAACCTACTAGTGACATTTATATCAAGATTTTCTCAGCATCGGAGGACTGGGAAAAATTAAAGAAATTCAGTCCAATACACTGCATTCAAATTGGGGTCTCTTCCCCAGAATACGTCAAAGAGATTGATGCAGATTACAGAAAAGAATTTGAAGAGAACAAGGTTAACAAGGAATTTGTTGAAACTAGAAGGGCATTAGGATTAAAAGTCCTTTGCCAAGTATTGGAAAAATTAATTAATGAAAATCGAAGTTGGCTTCATAAAGCTTCAGATAACACAATTATTCTATCCAATACGAGAAGAACTAATACATCCACAAAAATCAATTTAGAAAGGTTTCTAAAAAGAATAGAAACCGGACAAATCAAATCAAGCGACAAATGTCAGCAGATATTTTGCCAACTCAGAAGACATGAAGGGAAAATATGTCCCGCATGTCAAGATAAGATGGAAAGAGACAGCCATAGCAGCACAAGCCGATAAAAAGCATTCTAGAAGAAGACACGTCATCAATGACGTAAGAAGACACTTGCAAAAAGCAAAGAACGACAAAGAATCCTCCACCGGACAGATGTACGTTGGAGAAAGATTTCAAAAAGAAGAACGCTCGCCACCAGACAAGTGTTCGACAACCATGTAAAGAAAAAGAGAAGCATCAATGTAATGTAACCAAGAGAGTCTCTATATAAACTCTCGAGGGATAGTAGTAGGGACACTCGTGGTTGGAGTGAGTCCCAAAGGGTAGCTATGTATGTAAATTAGGTCCTGCAATAAAAGAGCAGAGGCTCGCTTTCCTAATTCTATTCCAGATTCCATTTCAAGTTCTTGAGATGATTCTTGCGTGCTAATTCCACAAGTGTAGGAAACAAGCTCCAGCTTGAAGATCATAATCCTTGTACTATCATAAAACGAAATAAGTTTATGTCCTCTTCAGATAGAAGAAACAGACGACTTTAAAATCGAACAATTAGAAAATAGATACTTAGAAGCCGAAGCAGAAGAATTAGACAGTCTAAGTCAAGAAATAGTAAGATTAACGGAAAAAGTTAGAACGGTAAACATGAAACCACTACAGGGAGAAAGTTCTGGAAGCCAAGTAACCATGCCTATTCCTACAACTGTCCCTAGCGGACAAGGCAGTAGAAATGAAACACCAGAACAACCAGGGGCGAGATACTGGTCAGATCCTAGCTTTAGAAGAAAACCTACTGATAGAAATAGATACGAAGGAATAAATTGGGCATCTGATAGAAGACCAAGTAATATTGCTATAGAAACCCCAGTTGATTATATGAATCAAGAATATATTAGTGCTAACGGAATTTATTTAAATTTAAATTGTGTAAGAAATATAGATGAAGCCATAACAAGATGGGCAAAAGCCACTTATTTATCAGTTACATCACAAAGTTATGATATTGAAACAGCATCAAGATTTTGTCATTTAACCTTCCAAGGAATCGTAGCAGATTGGTGGAAAGGATTAACTGACAACGATAAAGAAGCAGTAAAAGGAACAGCAACCACATTAGCTCAAGTAGTAAACAACTATGAAAACGAATTAAGAAGAGAATTTTTAGGAGAAACGTGGAATGTAAATAAAGACACAGAAAAAGAAAAAGAAAAACAGAGATTTATCTTTTTATTATATAACTTAAAACTCTGTGATATGTGCCGAATTGATGAATATATATGTAAATTTCAGGAATATTTTTATAAAATATATGACAGAACGGATAAAGAAAATGTTACCAACAAGAGTTTATTAAATTTATTTTATACCAAGGTACCCGACCCATGGGGATTTAAAGCGATGCAATTATATCCCCAATACATCGGACAAAGAGCAGATACATTAGGAGGACGAATAGAATTTTTAAGAATGAAATTAGAAGAATGGTGTGCAGAAGCCACACTAAGTAGAAAAACAAATAAAGTAGTAAAACAAGGACTTTGTTGTTCCCAATTAACTCATCCAATAACCATAGGATGTGAACCAATGAGGTACAATAGAAGAAACAAATATAAATTCAAGAAAAGGAAAAGGTTTGGATTTAAACCTAAACCCAAACAAAAATATTACAGAAGAAAGAAAAATTATAATAAAAAGAAACCAAAAGAATGTAAATGTTTTATATGTCAAGAAATAGGACATTATGCTAATGAATGTCCAAAAAGAGGATCTAAGAAGATTAATCAAAAGCAATTCGAGGAAATTATAGAAGAAGAACTTTCTGAGATCGAAAATATTCAAGAATTTGTCCAAACAACTGATGATGAGCAATCCGATGGATCAATCTATTATTTCTCAGACACAGAATCAGACTGAGGAAGAAATAATAGAAGAATATCAGGAAGAAGCAGGAAATTTCTTGCAAGAAGTATTAATAGATAGAAAATTATTTAATAGGATAAGAAACACCGAATTAAGATTAGAAAATTCTGATGGATTTAAAACATCAATTTTTGAGAAAATTACCCAAAGAAAACATATTTTTTATTATGGAATAACTAATAGAGAAATGCCTATGCAAATAGAATATACTAGAAATAGAATAAATATACCTTTACTACGAAAGGAGGACTTAATGAGGAAAATGGAAAAAATAAAAGATAGATCTAAAATAGGATGGATTCACATAGGAGCCATTCAAATGATGATCAAAGCAACTTTTAGAGAAGGAATAGATTCACCTATAAATATGGTATTAATGGATAATAGGATTAATGATAGAAGAGATGCTACGTTAGGAATATTACAAGGAAATCTTAGTCATCAGAAACTAATATTTAATATTTATCCAAAGATAAGTGTAAATATTAGAGATAATAATATAAACAAAACCTTAAGTTTAATACAGGATTTTCAAAGAACAGAATTTATGAAAAAAGGATCTATTCCTTATTCGATAACATATATAATAAGCTATGCTCTTAGTAATACACATCACTCTGAAAAATTTGAAGATAAAGATATTATAATGCTTCCTAATATATTTAAAGACATAGGAAAAATTACTAAGCCAGATATAATATCTGAAATAGATATACCAGAAAACATAAACATAGATGTTTCAGAAAAACCCCTAGTAACAGATAATAAAATCCCAAGAAGATTACGATATGAGGGAAATCAATTACAATTAACAAATGGAGATAGAATAGAAGAAGCTAGAGCAAGCACAGATAGATATAACGGAAGATTACGACCAATATTAAGAAATTTGCCAAGAACGACAAGTTTAAGAATTTTAGCAGACAATAGAAATGCTAGAAATTATAAATTATATGGAAAATATTTCAATGGACAAGAATGGAATATGACTACAATATTAATAGATTCAGGGGCAGGGGCTTCATTTATTCAACAAGGAATGATACCCTACTTAGAAAAAATACCCATAGGATCACCTTATGCATATACGAATTTTGATGGACAAGAATATGAAATCACACATCAGGCCATTGTTCCAATTGAAATACAAGATATAAAAATTGATATTACGCTATATGTACAATCAGATAGTCGTAATGACGACATAGAAATTATACTAGGAATGAGTGCATTACAACAAATGGAACCATTTTCACTACAAAGGGAAGGACTATATTTTACACATAATAACCAAGAATATTTTTGGAAGAAAGACAATGACTAGTATATATAGTGTCTACATAGTAGCAGGAATTATATATGAGGAATATAAAACAGAATATTTTCATGCATTCATAGACACAGGAGCAGGAACTTGCATTGCGCGAAGACAATGTTTTCCTGAAGAATATATCACAACACTACCTACGTTATATGGAAAAGATTTTACGGGAAAAAGACATGAATTAACTCATGGAGTTAAAAAACCTAAAATCATTTTAGGAAATTATATAATTACATGTCCACCATTTTATACCCCTGAATATGCACAACAAGATATATTATTAGGAAATAACTTCACACAAAAATTTAGATTATATATACAACATCAAAATTATATTCAGTTATTAACACCCTGTGACCATTGGATTACAGTAAAAAGAATACAAAAAGCATATAAAAGAAACAAATTTAATTTTCGCAGCAAACGTGGTGATTATATTACAAATAAAAAACAACCAATAACAGGGAGAATCATTGCACAACTCAATATACAAGATATTGAGGCATTATTTGAAAAGAACTATAGTGATAATCCATTAGCCCTTTGGAATATCAGTCAAGAATGGGCTACAATCGAACTAATTGATGAAAATAAAATAATCAGAGTAAAACCCATGAGATATAATCCTGTTGATATTGAGGAATTCCGTACCCAATTACAAGAATTAGAAACATCACAACTAATACAAAAATCAAAAAGCCCACATTCTAGCCCAGCATTCATGGTAAGAAACCATGCAGAAATAAAAAGAGGAAAAGCTAGAATGGTAGTAAATTATAAGCAACTAAATCAATATACCAAGTTTGATGGATATTTTCTTCCACATAAAGAAACCTTAATAAATATGACAAGAGGAAAAAATATTTATTCAAAATTTGACTGTAAATCAGGATTTTACCAAATACGATTAGATGAAAAAAGTATACCATTAACGGCATTTAGCACTCCACAAGGACATTATGAATGGACGGTAATGCCCTTTGGATTAAAAAATGCTCCACAGATATATCAAAGAAGAATGGATAAGGTATTTGAACCATATAACTCTTTTTGTCTAGTATATGTTGATGACATTTTAATAGCCAGTAAAAATGAGGAAGAACATTATAAACATTTACAAATATTTTCCCTTCTTTGTCAAAAGACAGGAATAGTATTATCTAAGAAGAAAACAGAAATTTGTAAATCTAAAATAGAATTCTTAGGACTAAAATTAGACTCAAGTGGAATAGAATTACAGGAACATATTGTAGAAAAAATTGTTAAGTTTCCAGATAAAATAGAAGACAAAAAACAATTACAAAGATTTTTGGGATGTTTAAATTACGCTGAACAATTCATAGAAAACTTGGCAAAATTAAGGAATCCCTTACAAAAACTATTAAAGAAAAATACTATTTTTCTTATGACAGAAGAACTCATAAATCATGTTAGATTTATAAAAGAAAAATGTAAAAATTTACCAAGATTAGATCTTCCTTTAGAAAATGACGAATTAATAATAGAAACCGATGCCTCAGAAGAATTTTGGGGAGCAGTCTTAAAAAAGAAAGATGAACAAAAAGAAAAAATATGCAGATATACATCTGGAACATTTACAGATACAGAAAAAAGATATCACTCAAACGAAAAAGAATTATTAGCATTAAAAAAGGGAATTAAAAAGTTTTCCTATTTTTTATTACCTAAAAAATTCCTAGTAAGAGTTGATAATACGCAGGTAAAAGCTTTTATTAAAAATAATTTACCATCCACGCCAGAATATAAAAGACTAAGTAGATGGCAAACATTCTTTGCAGAATATATTTTTGATATAGAAATTATTAAAGGAGAAACTAACGTTCTTGCAGATTTTTTATCAAGAGAATACAATGGAGCAGGTTGACAAAAAACTTGCAGAATTGGAAGATCGACTACAACGAAATTGCAATTTGTTACAAGAAAATTACGTAGAATTAGTAGAGATGATCCAAAAGCAAGATAAAATTATTGATAACATAGAAGAAAGTAAACAAGACATTGCAGGAATAATTGCAGATTTAAACTGTTTCAGAAGGGAGATTAAACAAAAAGGATCAGAAACAAGGACGGATAAAATGATAGGTAAAAGGCCGATAGACATATCTCTCCAGATTTCTGATTCTGTCAGAAAAAATAATGAAAATACAAGCCTGACGGCAAAAGAAAGCAGCTTTAAAACTGCTAAGACCAGCTTTACAGCTGAGAAT